>VZRF01005967.1:249975-330464 GCA_013396875.1 Vireo altiloquus
GGCCCCGCTCGGCCGCCGCCAGCGCCATGTTGGGGAGCGCGGGCGGGAGCGGGGAAAGCCCTCAGGGGGGAGGGAGAGGGCGGAGGGAGCGCGTCACGGGGAGGAGAGCCGGCCGCGGCCATGGAGCCGCGCTGGGAGAGCGAGGGAAATGGCTGTGACGGGGTTGGGTCACACTGAGGAACGGCGCTGAGAGGGCAGCTGGAATAAATTTATTTTAAACTTGAAGCGATGCGTGCTGCCGAACAGCTGCCGGCCCTATGGGTGCACGGGCTCAGCTGAGCTTGTTCCTTCAGGAATGACATCCGGGGTTGTAATAGGACAGCGACGCACAAACGTGAGGGTTGTTGGGAAGGGCGCGGGCCATGCCCGGGAAACACAACATTCCTGTGCCCGGATCCTGCATCGGAACCGCCTCGTGCAGGTGGAGGAGGTCACACCGCAGGGGGATCAGAAAGCCGTCAGGATCCGTTCTGTTCCCTCAGGCTTTGGAGCTTTGCAGGTCACAGAGCCAGAGAAGATTTGGGTTGGAATGGAGCTTAAAGCTCATCTCATTACAACCCTTCTGCCTTGAGCAGGGACACTTTCCGCTAGCCCAGGTTGCAGACAACCCCATCCGACCTGGTCTAGAACACTTCCAGGGATGGGGCAACCACAGCAGCTCTGGGCAACCTGTTCGAGGGCCTCACCACCCTCACAGGGAAGAATTTCTTCCCAATATCCATCCATTTAAAGCCGAGCCCACCCTGGTGCAGGATCTTGCTAAACCTGCCCAGCCCCAGCACAGTCAAAATAAGTATTTCCAGTTGTTGTTTCCAAATAGCAAAGCGTCCGTGCTTTTTCACAACAGGAATATACAAGCTTTCAATTGCAATAGTGGCAGTGTTTAATGTCTTACATGTTCTCCATACTCTGAAGCATTAACAGTTTCTTATATGGAGAGCATCTTCGGTATGCAGGCAATCTCTGCTTGCTCCACTGACGCTATTTTTACTTTGCCATGGTGTCCCCTCACACCAGGGACTGGGTGGTTCAAGTAGGTTAAACAGACCCGCATCAGCTCGGGGAAATCGTCCCTTGCACCTCACTGCAAGAGGGATCAGCACTTGCTCTAAGGATGAGATTTTAAAAAATGAATTATTAACTAACTGAAGCTTCTGCTTTTCCCTAATCCATTCACTCCAATCTTCATCAATGTAAGATGCTGACAGTGTTGATCCTACTTTGACCTTTCGGAATCCAAATTTCTAAAATGTAATGTTTAATTTGTCTTAAAACACAAGATGGCAGCATTTTATGTACTTTGGCTGTTGGACATTGGGGAGAGCTACAGATATTTTGCAGTAAATTAATCAAAGGTAGCAGAGGAGTTGATGCTTTTAGCATCATTTATACTGCAAATCTGCTCTTGGTGGAGGCATCCTGCCAGCAGGGCTTTTAGGGCTTGCAAAATCAAGCGGGACCACCAGATTGTGCACGCAGATGTTTGAAAGTGCAGTGTAATAAAGCTTAAATGCAGAAATTATAATTTCCTCACTGATACCAGTAGTATGTTTGATGTACACTTCCACAAACAGAAGCACTCAGGTGAACCTACTGATGTAGTGGATAGGTTGGGTTGGCAATATTTTTTAAAAAATTTTATTGTGGAAGCTGGCATATTTTGAAAGCTGCTTTGATTAATAATTTAAGTAGTTTTCTCAACAATTTTTTCCATTATCAGATTGTGAAAAACATAATTTGAAATATGAATTCATTTTTCTTGAGCAGATGACAAAAACGTCATTCCATGGCTAAACATTGGCTGGACTCATGATTCATAGTCTTCAAACATTTTTGTGATATAGGAAAGCTGCAGAAAACTGAGGTTCAAAACCAAGATTTGTGTCTCTAGTAAAAACAGATATCCTGACTCAGATTGAACACTTTTCTTTTTCCCAACATTTATTTTGTTTCTGCATGTTGGAAATGCAACCTGCTCCTCTCTAAAATTGTGAAGAAAGAGCTAAGTAAGAAACTGAGTCAATTGGTTTATAATTTAATAAAGTACTTGGGATCTACCATTTCCGTAGGCAATAAGACTCGCAGAAAAAGAGAAATGTATGTTTTGTGACATTTTGTGGCTAGCTTGGAAAGCCCAGATGCTGATGAAAGCCCAGCAGTGTTATGTTGCTGTGGCAGATAAACTTCAGACCCACAAACCCCTGCCTGGTTGGCATGCAATGACCACAGCCCTGGATGTCAGGAAAGTGTAGTCTCCAAGTGTCATGTCACCTTAGAGAGTTAACTCCATAGAAATCTTTGCTTTCTCAAATATTTTGCTCAAATTGATGCTAAAAAATACTCATTCTGTTTTCTTCTAAACACTCTGATGTGTTTAGGTTTCTTCAACGAATTCCAAACTTCTATGCTTCTGGGACAGTCCAGGGTATGACTCACAGATGGGGACTTTTTGCCTTTGAAGTTGACTCTTCCTCCATCTGCCACTAAACCTTGTCAAGAAAGAGAGAATTTTGAGACACTAGCAGCCTTTGAGGGCCTACTTCACACACACAAGTGTATATTTACTAGCCCAGCTTCTAAAACATGAGCAAGTGAGGAATCTTGCCCACTTAAATAGATGCAAACCTGGCTCCAAATTTAACATTGTACCAGGTGAAGCAAGTGCCAAAGGACAGCACAAACTGCCCCTGCTCTCCAGGCAGCCCTGCTTTTCTTTTGAAGGACAAATCAAGGGGCTTGCAAAGTTTTCACCTTGTGACATTAAATTATCCATCATGTAGGGATGTGCACGGACACCAGAAATTAAGTGAATCATAATTCTGGTATTTTATCCCTGAGGGAAATTATGGCCCCTCTGCTGCCCTCACTGGCACTTCTCCAACAGCCAAGTTCCTCAAAATCAGCTGCTGGCAACAGAGAGTTTGGTTTTTCTCCCCCATCTTTACCATGTCTTCTGCTTTCCTACAGTCCATCTAACAACCTTTGCTTCATGAAGACCTCAACATGAGACCCACTCAACCATTTCAGAGATAAAATCATTCCACAGCAATGCACACTCTAGTGATTAAATACAGCCTTTATTATAGAAACATCAATAATAGAAAAATAAAGAGCATATCTTACTTCTCATAGCAAGTTATTTTTAGCAGCCATACATTATAACAAGCTAGAAGTGATCAGCCAAGCCATGTTCAGACACTCAAGATGCCAATCTAATCTCCCTTCCACTTTCAACTGAATTAACAACTGTTCCTTAATTCGGGCTTGTCCATCAGAGCATACAAATGACTGAAAGAAATAAAACCTTGCTTTATAAACTTCTCAGTGACTTGTCTAAGTGTGACATCATCATGCTCCTGGGATGCCCTCGTTCTGTCTTGGGTGTGTGAGAGACCACAGGGGATGGTCTGCCATGGGAGCTGCAGGAGAGCACCAGGGAGCCACTGGGATGTGGAGTTGTGGGATTGTGCTCACCTCCTAGTGCCTGTGATGGCCCCACTGCCTCCTGACCAGCACATGCTTGCACAGAGGTTAAGCTTTGCTTCCCTGGTGGATGCACCACGTCATCAGTGCACCTCATCATCCTGAGCAGTGCCTTCTGGTTCGGGGCTGGATTGATCTGAGTCTGCAGCTGGGGGAAGAAGTGAGCTGGGGCTGCTGAGTCACTCTGGGACACAGCTGCAGCCTTGTCTCCTCCCACAGCAGACAAAATTGCCCTGCTGCCCACAGTATGACCATAATGGCGCACCTAGTGTGCAAGCAGTTTACCAAATATCCTCTTTTTGTATGCTGTTCTTTTAGGGACTTTTTGCTCAAGATGGTTCTTCAGACAAGAAGTTTAAAAGAGCAAGTCTGGCCACACCCAGGACCAATTACCCCTCTAGAGTCTTCTAAATGAGAGGAACACCTCAAAGCCACTCAATTAGATAAAAAAGTACCAGCGAAATATATTCCTAAATTCTAGCAGAAAATAAATACAGGCATCAGGTTTTAAAGCTGCACATGGCAGCTCAGGGAGCAGCTGGGCTGTCTGATTCTAATTGTGTGTTGAATTTGGAGAGGCAACACTCCCTGCTCTGCTGCTGTGCTGACACACATCCCTGCTGCAGGCTGGTTGGGTTTTGGGATCAGGGATGGTTTGAGGAGGTGATATGATGCAGGCTGGGCTACAGCTGGGAAAAAGGTTGTACTTCTAGGCTGGGATCTCCTGATGCAGTAACGAGTTCTCCAATGGATACTCCACTGCTATCAAGCACTAACTCCATTGGATGAATTTTGCTGCATGTTGGAGCATTTCCTGGGAGCATCCAGTTGTTTCATTGGTTTGCACCACGTGCACTTCACCTGTGCCAGTTAGAGCAAGCCCAGAGCATCATTCATGTATGAATGGCAGAATGCAGCTTCATAAAAATAGCAAACAAAAAAGAGCAAGAAAAAGCATAAGAACAAATCAGGTAAATCTGAATCCAAAAATTGTTCAATATCAGCAGGTTGATTCTTTGTAGAAAGAAAAAAAACTATGGAGAAAAACATTAATAGTGCATCACTGGTAAAAATGCCAGGTGTCACAATATTAAACACAGAATTAACAGTCATTTAGTAAGTCTTTTCTGTCCTTGTGCTGATACCAAACTTTTTAAAAAGACTGAATATTAACATAAAACAAGTTTTCAGAACAGAACAAGTAAATGGTGTATCCATGTCAGTAGAAGTAACACAAATCATGTAACCAAACAATCCAAAGGACCTGTGAAATGGGACAGAGCTTTGACAAAGGAAACGTGTCTATTGATCCGTGGACAGAACAGCTTAGGGTCAGACCATGTGCTGAGCTTTTTAGGCAGCTTTTGTTGTTAAAATGTCCACATGTAGCAGTGTGGGACGGTGACATCCCTACAGCAGGCACAGGCTCATTTTCAAATGGAAGCTCTTCATATATTTACCTTTCCTCCCAGACATCACATTTTTTAAAAAAAAGTGAATGCTTTAATTGAGTACAAAAATCTGCTTTCTAAACAACACATTCATAGTATTAAGTAATCCTGAGAATTAGTGGGATCTTATTAGGCCCAAAGTCTGAGTTCAGTGGCTGCTTGTCTGCTAAGGGGTGAAGGAGGAAGGGAAAATTAGCTCAATAAAGCTCACTAAGCATTATGAACAGTGCTGGAGCCCTTTACAAAACAATAATTGAAATACTTACATTTCAATTTGAGTATTCAGCTGGATTCAGTTCAAATCGTTGTGTCTGTATTCAAGGTTTGAAAGTTTGGTATCCAATTTCTTGTGCTGTTTTACCTTATAAATATATTCAGCTGTTCCTGTGCTCACAGCTGGTTCTTTGTTCTGATGTTTCTCCAAGTGTAAAAGTGCTTCAAAATTGTATTTATCTTTCTTATTTATTGGTTCATTCAGACTCAAAGGGAATGTTTCTAGAGAATGTTAATTACTTCCACAGCTACATATTATAGTGATTATAGAACCGTATGGCCATGTTCCCTACTTCACATGGACTAACATCTCTAATTAATTCATGGAATGGAAAGATTTCTTTTCTTTCTTCATTTAAATAAGTAAACTTGCAATGGTTAAATACTAGTAAAATATCAAAAGTATTTTTAAAATACTTAAGGGAATATCTGACAAGATGTAACCATCAGTTTTACCCAGTGAAAATCCAGTGAGGTTCCATCACCATTAATGACTGCGCAAGATTTGGGCCATTATTCATGGAAATTAAATTAGCTCCCAGCATTTCCGTTTTGTTTAGATAAAGATTAAACTGTCAAGGCATCTTTGCATATGCCTTCAGTCTTTCTTTTGTCTAATGAGTGCCACTCCACAGTCCTTTTCCAGGCCAAACTTTTATTAGTAAAATTTAAGCCATTATCCTAACTCCTTGGAGGAACTGTGCTCTTATTTAATATTATTTTCTCTTTTGCCAATGTTTTTATACATAATTTCTTACCATCTTGATGTCATTTGCTTCAGTGAGCAGATTGTGTGGCATGTGCACGTGTATGTGTGTGTGTGTGTGCACATTTGTGCAGATGTTTAGCTTTGTAAATCTTTGGTGACAAGCAGCTTTTCCTTGTTACAACAAAGAACATGAGCTGGGCTTAAATCTCAAAAGCAATTACTATTCTCATGCCTTCGTCATTGGTTTAGCAGGAAATAGACTACAGAGTGTATCAATGTGCTTTAAAGCAACTCCAAATTATTTCCATATGAAAATCCAGCTGCTCAGCTGTGAGCACACTGGAGAACATTCCCTTTTGGGCAGACAGTTTGCCCAAGGCCTGTGCAAGCTTTTATTTCCCACAAAAGCCTTGACCATACAGTGGATGTCCATTCCTCATGGACCTTGTGCAGGTCTGCCCCAGTGGTGGTCACTTAATCCCAGGCATTCCCAGTGAGTGTGGCATCTTCCTGGATTAAGAGACCACCCTGCTGCCCCAGGAGAGGGGAATTTCCTGGGCTCATTGTGGTCACTGTGACAGGTCCATGTCTGAACAGGATATGGGGCATTCCTGAGCTCTCACAAGACCATGACATATGAAGCTCCAGAGTAAGAGTCACAATTACCTGTGACTGCACTGTCTTTGCAAAGGGCTTAGTAAGAAAACCCCAAGCACTTAGGAAGTGTAACTGTTGTAGGACTGGTGAGAACTTGGTTGTGAGTGGAGTCACACTGACACTTCCCCTGAGATTTTGGCACGCACCATGTTCCTAAAAAAGCTTTCAGTGAGCTCTTACTTAGCAGGGTTGTCTGCAGCTGTGGGCCTCTGATTTATTCACCTGAAGGTCAAACTTCTATCTTTCAATAAATCTAAACACTATCGTTAACAAACATGATGGATTTTCTGGGGGATAGTGATACTGCTTGCTTTAAGCTATTTTTAGGAATTTGGCTTAGGTGATCTGAATGACCTCCTTTGTTGATAACACAGAGAATTTGGGCTCCTCATTTTGGTCATCTGGAATACATCTAAATTAGATACTAAGAATAGCCTAAAGTAGAAGGTGTGAGTTCTCTCCTTCTCACCTTAAAGAAACTCCTTCCAGAAACATTCATTAGCTGTAAACACAAGGTGTCATCTCACTTAAAAATGTGGCTTCAGGGCAGGGAGATTGCCAGGCAGAAGCAAAAACTCCTGTGACTTCTCTGCTTGCTGCACACATTTGGAAGTAGAAGCACACCTCAGATGCGGTTGTATCCTCTATGTGGCCTTCTCCTGGAGATCAGGAAGGTGGCAAACACAATGACAAACAATCCCAGGACACTCAGGCACACTGCAATGGGAGCTGCTTTGCTGTTTCTATCAAGAAAACATTCTTCTTCTGAAAGGAAAAGGAGATCAGAGAATGTTATAGCAAAACACCATACTCCTAGACTGTACGTCTGTATTCCAGAAAAGCTGGCAAATACAAGCCAGAGGTTCCCAAAACCTTGCTTTCTTTTGTTTTCTTTTTCTTTATCCTGAGCAATACTTACTACATTTTTCATCTTGAGTCTTATCTCAAGAAAACCATCCTTGCCCCTTCTGCAGTAGCTCCATACTTCCCTAGAGTCACTCTGCTCCCTCATGCCTACAGGAATTGTTTCATTACTCAGCACACACACAGCAGGAGCTTTCTTGCTGAAAGCAGATGGGGAGCATCAAAATACAAAGTGCCAGTCTGAAAACAAAGAGCAAGACACATCCTGCATGGTCAAAACCTGCTCCTGTGTGACATCCGATTGCTTCTTCCCAGTGAAAAGGATGAGGCCAGAGACAGAAGCCTATAGTCCAGCACATCATTAGTGCAGCAGGGATCCTTGTTAAGTCAGTGTTTCCTCAGAAAAACCAAATTCTAACTTTTCTCTCTGTTTAATTCAGAGTATTTGTGGATAATGGTGGTTAACTTAGAACATCCGGAGATCAGGAAGGCAGAAGCCTTGGACATAGTCCAAGGAGTTGCTTTAGCAGTACCATTGCAATTTTGTTGTACATACAACGATATCAGAAAAGGTTCTGACACAAATCAGATCTTTGAAGGACCATCCAAAGATATCACTTCAAACATACCTCTTAGCTACAGAGAGGGCAAATCCTGACTTCCTCAGCCAGTTCCTACCCAAATGAATATTCAGGTCATCCTCTGAATAAACAGAAACATATTATTTAAAAGTGAACTTTTAGACTGAGGTAAATCGGTGGCTTTCCTATGGAGAGACTGCACCATGTGGGCCACTGACACAAATGGAAAATGTACCCAGTGACAATGGCAGGATCAGTCTCAAATTCAAAATTCAAGGGTAGCCCTGGAGTGAAGGCAATGTCTGGGAACGACCACTAATGTGTTATCCCAGAGTTGTATCAGACCTACATCTTCCATCAGATCTACAGGAATGGTCCTTCCTCGGGCTCCAGGGAAAGACAGATTTTTGTCATGCTGCTGTGAGTGGCACCTGTGGAGCAAACTGTTCTGTAAGCAGGGCAGCGTGGTCAGCTAAACCCCACAGTGCACCCCAGCTCAGCAGTAAATCCAGTTTATAGCCAGGATGCAAGGGAGATCCAACACCCTCTCACTCCCTGTGACTATGCCGAGGCAGGTTTTGACAGCGCTCTGAGATAAAAGCCTCAAGTGTTATTCCATGACTATGCTGGCACAGGCTGTAGCTTGGCTTGGGCTTTTCCCCCATGGGAATCTTTACACAGACAGCAGGCAGTGAGCCCAGGGAACATGTGGAGTGCATGACATCATGTCACAGCTCCAGAGCCTCCACATGGCTCTTCCCAAAGTCTGATCCTCTTCTGCTTTAATCCGGATGGTGATGCAATGCCAGAAAGCCAAAGGCATGAGCATTCAACTAGAGGTTGCCTTTTAAAAGCTCTGTCTGGTTAATGTAACCTGCTGTTAAATGAGCTGAAAAGTATTTGCATCCAAGTGTTGTAAAAGCCAGAGATGTTCGAATTGGCCATTTTGCTTTGATGAAATGTTGGGAATGAAGGAATGAACTCTAGGAATTGTTTCTGATACACTGAAGTACAGAGGGCTGTTTCACAGATTTCCAGACTCAAACAGATCACTCCATGGATAAACACTGTTGCAATTTGTACAAAATTGTAAAGAACTTGAAACCAGTGACCATTTCTGTTTTATTTTTCTTCCCCATTTAAAGATAAGCAAATCAGGAGCAACAGAAGTGAAACTATCAGTCTGGAGACACCCGAGGGGAGGAGGCTGGTTAGTCATTCCTTCACTGGGGATTTTCTCCTTCAGAATCTGCATACACAGCCAATACACAACAGTTTCATGACTGTTTTATAGCCACTGGGGAATTATTTCAGAGGTGGGAGCTGCTTTCTCAGCTTTCTGATTAAGAGCAAAAACTAATTTAAATTTGCATATGGTATTGACTAGCAGAGATCAATCTGACTTGGAGGGAGAGAGACAGAGAGTATCTTTCTCAGCTGAGGTGAGGCCATACCTAATCCCATAACGAAGATCATTCATTGTGCACGTTTGAATGGGAATGTGGGGACCAGATGGGATCCCATGAGTTCTTCCAGCTCAGTGTTATCCCATGAAAAAAATTCTTCATGAGAATGACAGCATAGATGAAATTCTCAGTGTGGACAAGGACCATGTCTTTAAAAAGCCCCAAATGTCGTTTCGTGTTATATTCCTTTCAGAATAAAAAGGTAACCAAAATGGTGACCTAACAGAAGAAGAATTGGTCAAACAGAGCCAAACTGAGTCAAAAGACAGATCTAAAGTAAAAGAAGAATACAGGGGCAGTATTTTGTAAGCGCACAGAAAGGCAAGTGGCAGAAGAGAGAATGTTTTATTGCTGCATCTGAAGGGCTGGAGAGCTGGTCAGCCCCTCTGTGCACCTGAGTTCTTGTATGGACATGCCTTGAGAGGAAGCTACAGAAATGAGAAGATGGACAACTTGAAAGAGACTACAAGGTCCCACTTCGTCTTCCTCTCTGGTCTGCCTTTGTCTTTTACTGAGATACCTGGTTGCCTCTTTGTGGCACTTCTCCAAGAAAAGACAAACTGAAGAGATGAGCATCACATTTCATTCTGAAGCAGGGAGTGGGCCAGCTGTGCTCCTCCTCAGGAGCACAGTTCATCATGTCTAGACACAGCTGCTCTGAAAATATCATTCTGCATTCACAAATACCCCTCATTTGGTGGCAGTTTTGCTGCTGCAGCTGTGGGACAACATGAGTATCAGGAGCCTTTAAAAATAGCAGAAATCTGACTATATTGAGAAGAGTGACTGGGAAATTAACTTTACATGTTGAGGTTTGTGCAGTGCACTGGTGGTGAACACACCTCTGCTTGTTCCAGGGGAAAATGGATGAAGAAAATTGTGGCTGTAGAGTTGAATATTTTTAATGAGAAGGTGAAACAGAAGATACTGAATGCAGGGGGGAAAGATATTTTTCTATCCTCTATAGGTATTAGCTCTGTGTTGGAGATTACTCAGGAAAGGTTGAGAAAACAGCAGTGGGATGTGTATGGGTACAATTTAGCAGTTTATATCCATCAGGCTACCAGAGTGCTGACATGTAGGTCTGGGAAGGGTGGAAATGTATCCTTCTACTCACCCTTTCCAAAGTGGTTACCGACAATGTCAAATGCCTGCAGCTGCACATGAACAAAGAGGATCTGGAAGTTCCTTTCCAAGGTGAAGATTTGCCTGCTGGCACACTTAAAGGAATTCCCCAGCGTTGTTGTGAACAGCTTCTCATTTAGGGCTGCATAGAAAAACATACCTGGAGGCCAGAGAGAGACATATGAGAATCCACACTAACTCCATTGGAACCAACATCTTTCTGAAGTAAAATGGTCCCAGAGGCAACTGAAGCGTGAATATTTTCTCCATAAACTATCACTTATTGTTCTTACATGTTTAAATGAGTGCTTTAACGATCAATGGGTGACTCAGCTGAGCTTAGGTCTGAAAAAGCGGCTAAAATTTCAGATGTTTCTTCAAATCACATTTTAACAAAACTGAGTCTGCAAGAGAGGGCTAGAATTCTCACAGGAGCAGACAAAGTTTGAAGTAATCTCTATTCTGAAAGAGTGGGGCAGGGAAAGGTTTTGAGATCAAAAAGAAAATGTAATAATAGTGAAATAACTGCAGCTGGGTCCCTTCTCTTCCATTTTTATACCATAAGATTTAAGTGAATGACACATTGAAAGTTTGAAAAAACACAGACTTGCAAAATCCAGTGTTTTAAAGATCTGAAAGCTTATCCCACACTCAGAACAGTTTGATCTGAAATTAGGACAGGGTAAAATCACTAACCTTCAGAAGATAATGGTATTCTGCTCTCAATTTTAGTGACAGAGTAACTTGGAGCTTGCTGCAAAAGAAGATATATCTTTATTCATAATACATACATATATTTGCAGGGGAAAGAAACACAGCTCACCACAGAAAATGATCATAAAGAATTTCCCAAAGAAAAACTTGTTAAAGCATCACCTTCGAGACCCAAGAACTAGCTCTCTTGGATGTATTTTTCTTTTCCAAATCTCAGCTGCATCACCATTTCTGCTCAGTTCGGTGAAACAGGACCATGCAGGTATCATTTTATACAAGCTGCTCAAGCTGGACACTCGTGAGATACTTGTGGTAACCAAAAGTATGAAGAGTGCTGGCACAGAAAGCACCTGGGACAACAGCACAGAACAAAATTTCCAGCCAGGTGTCCTGCCTGCATGCCCTGAAACCCTGGTGCAGCCTGGACACTGCTCTCCCCTGCAGTGTCACAGGGTGAGAGCCAGCCCTGGTAGCAGTGTTGGAGTATAATGTGATGCCTCATGCAGCAGCCCTGCTACCCAGTTTAATTCCTGCTGTGTGCACACAGGACTGGTGAGTGCAGCTGGTGGCTAAATGGCAGCAGACATGAATGTCTCCTGTGCACTCAGTTAAAAACTGGTAAGATGGAAGGGGAAAATTGAAGAAAGAAATACACCAGACAAGAGGTTCTCAGCATTATTCCAACTGAAAGACATAAATAGGTGAAATATGACCATTTTTGGGTGGCAGTGCTTTGTTCTGTTTGGCCACAGTTAAAAACTTTGCTAGGGGAAAACACCTGCTCCTACTTCACTTCTTGTGGGTTGGTTACACAACTTCCTTTTTTCAAGCCCTTGGCAGAGTCCGCTGGAGTAGTGAGCACTGAACCAGCTCCTCTCCTCTGCCACCCCAGCCCCGGGGTGTGAGCCAGCTCCTCTCCCACCAGGGACGGCCACAAGTGCCACTGCTGGAGCACTCCAGCTTCAAAGCACCGAGAGAGGCTGCAGAGACCAAACACAAAAAGCCAGCAGCAAACTGATTTCTTATTAACTTGAATTTCAAAGCCGTCCAAGCTGAGCCCTGCTCTGCTCTTGAGGCTTATCTTTAAGTGGAGGGTGGATTGTCTAATGCTGTGCCAAAAACCACCTTTTTTCAGGGCAAGACGGGTCAAGCACCACCAAAAGGTTCACATCGTCACTCTCCTTAGCACTGCTGCAGCCTGGGTCTTTTATGGGTACTTGAATCCCCAGCCTTTCTCTAAGGATTCTTGCAACACCAAAAATGCTCCTCTTGTTGCAGGAAGCACAGATTTAAAGCAAACACTCCCAGTCTGAACTGATCCTTTGTTTTAAAACAGCTTCTTCATTTTTTACCTCACTTTTCCACTCTAGCTCTTAGAAAACTTTTTGCCATAAGCTAAAATAAAGATGATCACTAATTGAAATATCTTCTCTGTTCAAGAATTAATGACACATGTGGGATATAATATGCTGTTCCCTCTTGGACTTTCTATGAAAATGACTGATTAACCATTTGTGCTTTTCTTAATTGTCTATAATTTGAATTTGGAACCAGGCCGCAAGACTGCCACTTTAGCTTGATTAATTGAAGGACAGAGATCAGCAATGACAGCCAGATGCAGCTCTCAGCTGCTGTGGAGCTCCAGGACATGGCCTTGATGCACCTGCTAGAGTTTGATGGGATCCAACCCATGCTGTTCCAGTCCATTCCTCCCTGTCCATTAATGACTTTATACACAGACATCACCCAGCCCTTACAGCTTTCAGTGCTGCCTCCCAAAATGTGCAAATGCCTGAGTTAGCAAGAGGATAGCTGTACTTAGGGATTTTCTCCTGTGCTTATAAAAGCTGCAGCACTCATGGTAGCTTTTGTTAAAGCCACACCCACAGATGATGTGGTCCTAGTGAGGAACATGGAATTAATAGATACAATGAGAAAAACTAATTTTCCCACTGTGTAAGCAAGATCTCTCATCTTGCCCCAGTTTCTGTATGTGTTTGTAGGTCTTCCTGGTGTGGTGCATTTTAAGGCCACTTACCTACAATTTTTTTGTTGCAGTTCACTTGTTTGGAATTTTCTGCTTAGAAATTAGATGAAATTAGGCTCCTTCAGCTGTGGATGTGTCATGGCTCCTGGGCACTTAAAACTGCACAAGCTGTCCTTTGAATTTGACAAACCCAGCTGGCTTTTATGGGAAGCAAATGGCTGAGAGCAACTCAACAGTGTGAGTCAGAGCTCCCAGCACACCTTGTTCCTGCACAGGGACTCCATTCCCAAACCCTTTCCCTCTACACCCCTCCAGTGCAAACAGCAGCCCTGACCTTCCCTCCCATGAGACTTACCTACGCAAAAAAGAGACTCAGATTTTGCTTGGCTTATTCCTAGACTTTGTGTTGCTTGATGGGTACCTTTGACACAGCTCTCTGGCACTTTCTCTCAGAGGATGGCAGAGCACTGTGCTTACCCTCCACTTACAAATTCAAAGTTCAAACAGACAAGACCTGATTTAACACTGAAGTCAGTCATACTGTGAGCACGATGCTGCACCAGGCAGCCTCCAGAGGCATTTTCCAACCTGAATTAATCTGTGGTTCTAGCCCTTTGGGGGCTACATAATGCCTTATGTACAGATGGAAAACAAGCACAGAGATAGATAAAATGCCTTTTCCCACAGCTCAAGCTGGATCAAAGGCAGCCTAAGTTCTTGCTCCCCAGTCCTAAACACTCCTTCCCTTTAAATACAACAGTTACCTTTACAAAAGTGAAGTTTATAAATCCTCCACTAAAAGTTAAGTTCAGCTCAGACTGCACCATCCCACAGCTTCCAGATATCTGTGTCACATTGGGGTTGACAGTCACATACTCCATCTTCTCCTGTAGAGAGAAGAGACATTGCAGGGCTGCTGATGAAGAGGAGGGGAGAACTTAATTACGAACATGCAGGGATTTAATAACTTTAAAACATGCAGAGATTTGCCCCTTTTTTCCCCCAGACAGGCTCTATGTGGCTGAATGAACAGGCCAGTGGTGGTGGCAGCCAAACTGCTGCCTGCCAGGGTCGTTCCCCACAAGTGAACCAGCACTGGTGGTTGTCTGACACATCACTGAGCTGTTCCAGTGCATTAAGCTGGCAGAAGATACTGGGTTTCTGTTCATTCACTGAACTGATATGATTCAGAGCAGAGTCAGATGAGTACGAGTGGTAATTTATAAAGAAAGAGCACGTTATATTATTATAAACATCTCACTATGGTCTGGTGAGGTTGAGAATCCTGCTCTCTGCCTGACTTCTGCCAGGATGAGAATGAAAATTACTTCTACAAACATTAGACAATGATCCTGCATTAGAAATATGCAGATATTGAATATTTGTCTTTGTAACGGGTATGGCTTGAGCATAAGAACTCCAGAGCCTGAGGATGTAGCTCCAGGTGTTGTATTAATAGAGGTTACAAAACTTTAAGGGAGTTAAAAATCCCTTAAAGCCTAAGGGACACAATTGCCATTTTAGGTTGTATGACTTTTTTTGCTGAATCATTCTCAGTGGATCACTTCTAGGAGAGGGGACCAACTTTTCAGGACTTGGCAGCTCTCGTGATCCTAAAATGTCCATACGTCAGCATGAGGACAACCCTCCTCTGAATCCAAGTCTGTGAAGGGACAATTTCTTGCTTTCGTTGCAGCTCACAATGTGAAGCTCTTCACTGAAGTCAGTACAGATTTTAACTAATCTCCCATTCTGGGAAACACAAATAACCCTGCCGGCTGATCTCCTGCCCCACTATTGCTCCCACACAAATATCACTGAAATAAGAAAGCACCTTCACATCCCCCTGGCATCGTCATCACACAGGCCAAAGTACAGCAGCTGGGATGCTGTGGCACATGAGGGGCCTTACACTGGCAGCAAACCAATTATTTTGATCACAGAAGCTAATTCTGAAAATGGCTTGGAAAGAGGAAGAATAGATTCCAGCGAATGAAGGAAGTCACCACAAAGCTCAGCTCCCACCTCACCTCTTGTGTATTTTGTGCCATCAGCTGCAGACCCATGACGGCTTTGACGCAGGTCCTGTTCCCATCGGAAAGGGTGTAGGTTCCTGTGGGGATGGCAGAGGGCTGTGGGGCGGGAGGGGGTCTCACTGTCTTGGCAGGGGAGGTGGGGGCTGTTTGTGTCCCTGTGTGGGTGCTGGTGGTGCTGCTCGCGGCCGTGGGATCCCCCGTGGCCATTGTTTGTCTCCGTGCCCGCGTGCTGGGCCTGTCCCCCTTCGTGCTGGAGGCTGCAGAGGGGGTGGCAGCTGTCCCCTGGGCACTTGCTGTCTCCTGTTTCAGGGAGGTGTTGGTGGCCACTGCTGTCATTCCTG
Organism: Vireo altiloquus; assembly: GCA_013396875.1. Lineage (NCBI taxonomy): Eukaryota > Metazoa > Chordata > Aves > Passeriformes > Vireonidae > Vireo > Vireo altiloquus. The sequence continues at coordinate 265,663 of VZRF01005967.1, forward strand.
AGGTCACATGTGGTCTCCTCCCATGCCTGGTGGAGGGCACGGAGAGGGTGCTTGTGTTCTTCACTGTGGCTGTGACCGAGAGCATTGCCAGGGTTATGGCCTGGCCAGCTGTGCTGGTGTTGCCTGTGGGTGTTGGGGACATGGTGCCTGCTCCTGCCTGGGCTGCCGTGTGCTGGCCTGGAGCCGCTGTAGTCTGGAGCTCCTCTGTTGTCTGCACAGTTGTTCTGTGGCTCATGGGTGTTGTTTGAAGAGGGCCTGTGCTATTAAAATAAACTGTGGTGTTTTGATGGGGTGAAGAATGATAAAGGGAAAGTGGCTGAGTTGCCATTTGGTGGAAGGACGTGGTTTCTGGAGACAGTTCAACCCCCAGGGCCACTTCGGCAAAGTAGGAGGAAAATGCTGCAAAGAAACTAAAGTCAGTAGTCTAGAAACCTTTATAATTCATTTTTATGTTGATAACCACATCGTAACTGCACTGGTTTTGTTATCAAATGGGTGATACAATTTCATTCTTCATTTGGCTGCAGTCCTGCTAGGAGAGTGAAAGCAGACACCCTGCAGGACTATCCACAGCTTGGCATCACTCCCCCCAAGTTTCACACCTCTGATTATTCCTATTCCAGTGGGAGCACATTGGCTCCCAGGTCTCCACACACTGAGGAACCAGATCTTGCACAATCCCCAGGCAGCACAAGAATTCCCTGCAGGCAGTAGTTCAGCAGGATTTGCTGGAAGCAAATTATTGAGGTCTAGGAAGATGAAGTGGGTGTAACAGCCAAAAGGGTTGTTGGTTTCTTACCACCAAAGTGTAGGGAAAGGGGATGTGTCTGTGTGTGAGGGAAGTGAGGCAGTGCAATGGTTTTACAGTGATTCACAATAGTCTGGGAAACCAGTCTGGGACAGGGAAACTCCTGATATTAATTTATGGTTTTGCTGTAGCTGTGTCAGCTTGAACCCTGAAGTTCTTCCTCCTGAAACAGCCCTAGCAAAAACCATCCCTCTTAGTGATGGGCTTTCAGAAATGAGAGAAAAAAAAATCAGGGAGCAGCATCCAGGGGCCTTATCACAAAATTTTGGACCACATCAGAAAACAGTTGCAGCACCAAAATTATGCTTCCACCTAATAACATTTACAGAAACAAGTCCCTTCTGTAAAGACAGAAGTGAACAAAAAGTGGGAAAGTGCATTGTAGAACAGGTGAATGTCACAACTCTTCTGCTCGAGTCTTTGTGAGTATGCAACAAGACTCTGGAAAGACAAGGCCAAGATAAAAGAAATCATAAATCACTGACATATGTGAATTTCTTGATGTACATAAAGATTTAGGTGTAGTTAAATGTGTTACTGCCTAAATTAGTGGGAGGAGAGAGAAAAATTCTCCAGCTTGGAGACAGAAGGGACACAAAAGTCCAAGAGAGCTCATATTCCCAGCAGTACAGCTCCACAGAGAATGCCTCAACATGTCTGAGTTCACTGTACAGTGCTTCTTTCAAAGAAATTTCTCAGGAATCAGTGTCAAAGCTTGTGGCGGCAGGCAGGCTGCTGAGATTAGGATTTTAGGACAGATCGATGCCAGAGGCACTTTCAGAGTGAAAATGGCTGAAATCTCACAAGTTCTTCCTTTTATTTATTGTCCCTCATCAGGAACAGAGACCTTCAATAATAGCTGAATTCACAAAATCTCACCATTTTAAGATATATAAAAACTAAATAAGAATAGTAAAACCTACTGGGTTTTGAAGGACATTCAAAATAAAAATCAAAGAAATGTGAGCAGTTGTACAGATCTTAACCCTTACCACAATTTTCCCTTAAAAATGGCTATGTTGGAGAAGAGCATAAGTATAGATGTCAATATTCCATACTTCTAGAATTGCCTGGTTGCACTCTGTGCTGTACAGAACACACTTGACTGCCATTTTAGCTGTTGTCATCAAAGTGCAACTTGAAACAGCTGAAAAGCCTCCAAAAATTTGTGATTTTTCTCAAAATGAACCTAAAAATGCATACTTAATATGATACTTTAGTTCATTTTCTCCCTTTCCCCTACACTTTAGCACAGCTGCTGCAGAGCTGTTACTCAGATAACTGATCTCCTTGCCTGGGGCCAGGGGAAAGCCAGAGCAGTTGCCATACACCAGTTATGGGTAGCTGATCCGAGTGTATCAGCATGATAAAAAACAAGAAAGAAGAAGTTGCAATTTTCACTCTTTCTTCCCCTGTAAGACTGTGAAACAACCCATATTTAAATTTACACAAGTCCTAGATTATCTGTAGGTCTTAGCTTTCAGTTCACAAATTGGTTTTGACTACTGACCAGATAACACAGATGTGGAGAGAAATATTATTTGACATTGGAATGCCACTCATAGCTTTTAAATAAAACTCCTCAAAAGGTCATTTCAACCGAATGATTTTTCATTATTCAGCCTGACAGGGCTATCTGAGGGGTAAAGCCAGAAGTATCTTTGGGGTGGCCCATGGCTTTTGCTCACTGGGTGACTACCAGACTGTTCCTCCAGGCTCTCCCAAGTGTTTCGGCCAAGTCCATGGCCACACTTCTGAACTCACTGGCTTGGACTGTCTTCCCAAAAGGCATTTGGCCACATCAGCTCCCAGGGATGAGCAGGGATCACCCTCCAGCTGCACCCATTGGCCTTGGCTGTGTTTGGGTGGCTGCTGGAGGTGGTTTGGTGGCTCTGCTGTGTGAAGGGGGGGATGGGTCCATAGGGTCCCTGACCTACTCTCCAGCTAAGGCCTGAAGGGCTTCCCTTGTGGCTTCTCAGCACAGCCACATTCCTCTCTGGCAGCCTGGCACCACTCAGAAAGCAGCCATGAGTATGACTCCCTCAGCACAGACTTTTCATGGCTCTGCCAGCAAAACAGGACACACAAACACGAGGAATGGCAGCTCTGCACCCCCCAGTCGTTTCCTTTTGTTTTCCTCCTATAAAGCCAACTCAAAACTTCATACAAGCAATATTTTGCTTGAGGGATGCAAGTGTCCTGGGGTGTATCTTCCCAGAGCAAGCAGCTGCAGTCCCCTTGTCTCACCTCAGCATCAAAGTTGTGTGTAACAGATGCTGAGGGCGGTGTGTGAGCCCAGGCAGCTTCCATGCAATGCTCCTGAACAAAACTCTCAGAAATGGACCAGCACAGCTCTTGGTCACAGGGAACACCACGTCTGGGCCTGGAGATCCTTTTTTCATGCTTTGGTGACAAGTTTTGGTCACAGGGAACACCACTGCTCTGCTTCAGGCGTTATGGTGGGAAGCTGAGTGTTCAGTGCCATGGCCTGGCTGTGCCATTTCTCAGCCTGTTCTGGGGTGTGTGATAGAAACTCTTTCTGAGGATTTCTTCCCCCTTTCATCTAACCACACTGTTCTGTTCTGCTGCCCAGAGGGTTTGTTCTGCTTTCTGCTGCCAGGAAAAATGCTCATGCTTAGCTGACTGATTCTGAGTGGACACAAAACCTGATCCAGCTCTTGTAATCACTGAAAACACTCTCACCAGCTTTATCTGCTTTGGTTTGCTTGAGGAATTGGAAAAGCACCAAGATTTTCTGAGAGGTTTCAGTCCTGTCATAGCTTCCCTCCAACCCATTGACCTTTATCCCTTAAGCACTAATTATGTTTAATTCTCTGCACAGAAAGACTCGACTTTGTGACATTAAGAAAACAACACAACAAATTATTAATGGAAATATCAAAAACAGGTTAAAGAACTGAGGAAACAAGTTTTTTCTGGTCAAAAGTGATTGCTGACCACTGAATTATTAGTGTTGCTTCTCAGTCTGAACTTGCTCTCCTTTCATTTATATATTTTGGGTCTACTTCAGCAGACTTTGGCTATGAAGAAGGCATGGGAAAGCAGAAAGACACAGCAGGAGCTGCTCATGATTGAGTCCCTGGGCACTTTCCCTGCTCATGGCCTGGGAGGGGACAGGGTTGTTCCGTGTGTGATCACTGTGTGCCCATAGCAAAACACACCCAACAGCGAGCTCAGACCCTTGGCCATTCCACAGATTAAATCACACTCTGTCCCTTTTCACCAAGCAAATTTGGTGCTGCTGCAGGTGTTGAGCAGTACCTTAAAGCACTGGGAGATGTCCTTCATATGTGTGGCTCCCCAGATTTTCACAGAGCAGCTTTAAGGATCAAATGGTGACTCTGATGGGGTTTTCCATTGAGAGAAGCCCCAGCCTGTGTTCTCCAAGCCCCTGCCTTGCTCCTGCTTTCCTGATCCTGCTCTGCATCTTGCATTGCAGATAAATTAATGACTCAAGCAATGCTTCCTCAGTTTTTTCTCTCCTGCTTGTCTCACTCAGGTTTTTCAGTTAATTCTGCAGGTCTGGAAATTATTTTTAATTAAGAAAAGCAAAGCCAAAAAGGTCTGCTTCTAACATGGCTTTGAACGGACTCCTTCACACAGAGTTCATGCCACCATAGAGTTCAAGGAAAATACAGAGGAAAAATCAAATTAAGTCTATACCAGCTGCCATTAACTGCAGTTATGGTTATTTCTTAGCAGTGGGACTTTACTAAAAGCAACAAAACGGTTCAAAGTTTTGAGTCTGCTAGGTGCTGTCCTGACTGCAAGCAGACAAAACTGGCATAATGTCCTGTTTTTCAGGTAGAAATGATGCTGTTACTCACCACAGGCGAGGGTCAGCGAGATGAGCTGCCGTGCGCTTCTCCCCATGGCCAGCACGGCTGTGGGTGTGAGAGGTGCTGCTTCTCCCCGGGGAGCAGGGGAAACCGACCTTTCCTGTGGCCTGAAAAGTGTCACTTGATGCAGGGAGGGCTTAGTCACATGGCTGAGAAGGAGGTGGAGAGAGAGAGGGGGAGACCGATGCCTCTCGTCTGTAAACTCATGCAGAAGGAAATAAATGATGGTTAGAAAAGAAAGTGAAAAGAGAAATGACTGCTGGGCAGACTGGGAGGAGGATGGGCTTTGTGCATCTCCCTCCCACTCTGATAACCTGCTGCAAAGTGCCCCAGCAGAGGGTTACAGCCTTTAAATCAGTGCCTGCCCTGTGTTCTGTAGAAAGAACTTTCTTTAAGGCCAAACTCCGTCTTTTATGTTAAGGCACAGAAGGGAGACGTGTGACCATCTCCACAGTGCACCTGCTAAAAGTGAGACAGGCCTAAGCAGAGCCCAGATGGGCTCTGGTCCAAGGTGGATTGCCCAGGGGGTCACTGTTGCTGCTGCATCCAAACACCTCTGCCCCACCAAGGGCTCATGCACAGCTCCTCAGGCCGGGGCAGTCCCGGTGTGCGGGGCTGGGATGAGCAGCAGGAGAGCCTCACTCGCTCCTGCTCCCATGTGCATTCCCTGCCCTGGGCATTTGCCAGGGGCCTGCTTGGGGCAGAGAACAAAGTGAGCCCCACACTGGCATCTGGTGTGCTCCTAACTCTTCTTTTTCTCATACCAGTATTCACTGCAGGAACATGGTGACACCAGTGACTTGAAAAGTCAAGCAAGGTGAAGTCTGGCCCCAGAAATCTGGATACTGCATAAAATCAGTTCCAGTTTATCTTGCTCTAATTGCATTCTGTTTCTATATTCTCATTTTTACCTGCTTGCCTTTCTACATGATCCACAACTTGTATTTGGATCAATTAGCAGTCCCTAATAAACTCTGGTAGCCAAGGGCATGCATATATCTCAGGGGTAACTATTATAAAGTCATCTACAACTTCCTCTGAGCTGTCTGTGTGAACCTTTGTACTCTCCTAAGAGTCACAGTGATTCAGAACACGCCTAAGGGAGATGGGTAAAGGAATAAAAAACCCTACTGTGCCTTTTGTGACACGTGTGTTGGACCAATTAAAGTTATATTGGACAAATATGTGGAATTTTTCAGCTCTGATGACGTGCCTTTAGTGATATTCATTTATCTTGAATAGAAAAAAATCTCATTTTACTTGTTGCTTCATATAGAGACATCAACCACAGCATTTTGTACTAGTTATAATTTTTATAAATTTCAAACAAAGTGTGGTTCTACACAGGTCAGAATGGCCTAGTTACAGGAAGTTCATTTGCACACTTTTTTTCTTGTAATAAATTCATACATTCTGTCTTGACTGGAAAAAAGGACAGGTAATTCCGTGCTCTTTCCCTGTCTGATTATCTCTCATCAGTCACAATATACAAATACATCATTATCAACACCATGGAAATCATGTAAGAAAAACAAACTGTACCAATTCTCAGCTGGGGAGAGGAAATCTTAGCAGCTATTTCAGTCCAGCTGCAAGAAGAAATACACATTTTGGATCTTTTTTCTTATTATTCTTATATATTTCTAATCACATATATATTTGAAGTCTTTGAGTATTTTTGGAAAGGAAGCACATGGCCTTTCTCATACCCAATCCTGTTTGAAATATCAAGACTCTAAGAAAATCGTAGATAATGAAATGGCTTTTCATCACACACACTACCAGAACATAAGACACACACACACACAGAGCTTTGCTGTCGCTGGCAAGAAAAGCCAGATGTGGTTTGGCTGCAGCTGTTTGTGTTCGAGACAAGGACCACTGGTCTGATTCTCCACCTGGTGGGGTGAGAGGTGAGAGGAGAGGATCAGGCCTGACTCTATTTTAGCCTGGTTTACTAAAAGCAAGACTTGTGTGTCATGCAGCTGCCCATCTCTGTTCGCCATTGGTGCCAGGAAGGAAGGACTCTGCAGCCCACCCACACCTGAGTGAGCAGTTTTGAGGACAGTTTTGAGGATGTGAAGTTTCTGAAGTTTCACAGAAGAGCAGCAGAGCAGAGGGAGGAGAGCCCAGGCAAACCCTCAGCCTGGAGGGCAGGTGTGACCCACCCAGGCCCAGAGAGCATGGCCAGGCACAGGGCCAGCAGCAAAGGCTGCTGCAGCACGGATTTACCTGGGACCTGGTGTCTTCTACAGCCAAAACTTAGTCACAACTATTACTTTTAAATGACTTTTAAATGGTCACTATATCATCTCCAAACAACACTGAAATTAAATCCTTATTTGAAAATGATGATTTTTAGGTCCATCTACCTGAAAAGGATGGTGTCAAGGAGGTACAGACAGAATCAGCATACCCTAACATACACATTAGTCTTGCTGGACATCACCAAATCATCTTCTAGACTGTACATGGAGAGTCATTCCCTTAATTATCACCTTGCTTGACAGAAATACACTAATTATCATCAATTGAAAGACTATCCTGCATACTATTTAAAAAACTCAAGAAGTCATCAAACCCCATTCTGCCTCATCAGCAAAGCCAGAAGGTTATTGTCAGCAGCCTGGTCTGTCACTGAACTCATCCTTTCCCAAAGCCAGCCCTGCAGTGGCCCTGTCACTGCCCAGGAGACCCTGCCAGGGCTGCCCTGTGCCCTGGTTTGGGAACATGGAGGCACCTGGCACTGCAGGAATATTAAAGACACAGATAATGGCTGTAAGCTCCCTGCTCAGGCTCAGGCTGCCCCAGGAGCTGTGGCACAGTCAGCTCCCAAAGAGCAGAGTGCTGTGCCACTGCTGCACAGCCACAGGACAGAGGGACCTGTCATCCCCAGGACATTCATGGAGCAGGACAGACTCAAACTTTGGTCCAGCAGGATAAAACATGAGATTTTGGGGGAAAAAAAAAAGAAAAAAAAGAAAGAGAAAAAGTATTCAAAAGCAAAATAGGAGGAGAATGCAATAATGCAGCCCCTACCTTTGCAGCTGCCATGACAAGATGGTCTGGAGCAGGGAGAGGACCTTTTCCTCAGTAACCTCATTCCCTGCTGCAGCTCTAGACTGCTCGCTGGCACTCTTGGGGGGCACAGTTGGGCATATGGGGTTGAATGCTTTGCTTTCCCCTGGAGGGTCCCCAGTTTTTACATACGTGGTAAAATTTAGCATCTAGTGGCAAATTCAATAGCTCCCTTTTACAGGAAGGTGTTGAGGCAGCAGGGGATGTAGGATCAGCATACTGTCACCCTGCTCACGCAGAGGTAGGAAATGGACTGACAATACCTGATTTCTCATCTTCAGTTCAGAGACTTCCCACTGCCACAATCAGAATGAGATTCCTCAAAAATAAAATCCAAAGTGCAGGTTTTTGTCTTTCCATCCATCAGTAATATCACAAATCTTCCTTTTGGCAGTTTCCAGGGTAACTCTTCTCCATCTCTCTCTCACACACACAAAAGCTTACTATACTCACTAATGTGCAACCAAAGCTCCCTAGCCCTTCCCTCTCCTATGCTTAGGGCAGGGGTAGACAGCAGCACTGTTACTGTGCAAAAATTACTGAAAGTAATAGAGAAACTATAATGAACTTCTTTTAGGGAGAGGATAAAGTAATTGCACTATAAGAAAATGTCCCTGCATATTTCCTTAGGGGACTGAAAGGAATAAATTCTTCCTGCAAGATGCTGATAACCACAGTAGACCAAGAGGATTCATGCTCCTGAGAGCCTACATGTCATTTTTGAGGTAAATGACCTACACAAACAGGCAAGCTCCTACCTCTGTAGGACACAAATTGCTTCCAGAAAGGTACAGAACTCCTAGGTCTTTTAGTCATGAACAGAAAATGTCAAAAATCACAGAGTTTAGATACAAAGGGTTAGAAGAGCCATGGGAAAATGATGATTTTTACCACCACAGTGCAACTTATAATCAAGCAATAAATCTTCACAGGCAAAAAAGTCTGACTAAGCCTTTACCTACTCCAAGGCTTTTTCTCCAACAGAACTATGTACCTGCTTTCACAGCTATCCTGACTCACACACTAAGGTACTTGCAGCGCCGGCCTCCACTGAGACACAAAGGAAAACATTCAAGTCCCTGCAAAGGTGAGACCAGAAATGATTCCCACACCTACTGCTTTGCTCAGAGGCTCAATTAGTAAAGAGTGGGTTTTGGTTTTGCTAAATCTCCATTTTTAGTGCTTTTAGTGCCTTTTGTTATTTACATAAAGCACCACTAGTCTGAGGGTTAAACAAAACATTCCTAAGAGTGAAAGCCACTCACTCACTCTTGAGCTTCTTCTGGGCTCATTTTTACCAGACATTTTTGCCTATTTGCAACCCTTAGTCAATATTTATCTTTACTAAAGTAGTAGCAGCTTTTGTGGGACCAAAGACCCAATTCCCATCAAATGCCTTCATGCCTTAACAGCTGCTCTAAATGAGCTAATGGCTTCTATAGGAATCATAACATCTGTAATCACTTTATATTATACATTACATCCTTATGTGGCAGAGATTTGGTACAGTCCTTTCATCAAACATCCTGGAAAGAAGTATTTAACAACAACACTTTATCCACTCATTGGAGCATCTAATGCTCACTGCCTATTTGCAATGCTTAAGTATATTCCAAACGGGGGGTGAAATGTATCTATTCATAGCCCAGCACACAAGGAAAGCATGCAGTGTACTCAAACAGGTGACAGTAAATGGCAATTGAATTCTCGGCACCAAATGCAAAGGGTTGTGATCCAGCAACCAGAGACTGTAGAGGGGACAGAGGAATGACTTAGATTGTAAAAAGAGTTCCAAGTGTTCTTTGTCACAGTTACACGCCTTTACTTCCCTGCTAAGCCCTGCACCTGGCAGGCAGGAGCTGCCACCTGCACCGTTCCAGGCTGGAATGCTGAGTGCAGCACAGTGACTCCTGTGCCACCGCTGAGGAGTCACGTCCCTGCTGCTCCGAGCCTCTCCAGTGGTCCCAGGCAGAAGTTTCCTTCCACAGCCACCCTCAAGTGGGGTGTTTTTGGTGTTGACCGACAGCAAAAAGGGCACATTTGTGATGATGTATCAGCTGGAATTAAGGAGCACAGGGAAGGCACAGCCAGAGGCAAGCAAATGGAAAAACCTCCAGGTGACCCCAGGGTGGAGCAAGGACTCATAACCACCACGTGCCCCTCTGCAGTGATGTGGTGCTCAAGCAAAGTTGCCAAAAGGTGCGTGCATAGAAACTCTTCAGCTCTGCTGTCGACCTAATTTAGGCCACATCTTCTGAAACAGTTTGATAATCAATGCAAGAAGCATTTTTCTCCTCTAATACTGAAGGTAGGTTTGATGTTTTCTGGATGTTTAATGCTCCTTTCAAGTTTGTTTTTCCCAGCTTGCCAGGTGGACAGCACAGTTCTCATCTGTTCGTGTTGATAAAATTTTAGTGAATTATGAACCTCAGAGCTTGTGAGAAAGGCAACTTTGATCCAGTGTCCACCCAAGATAAAGACAGGTGGACGGGGTCCTGAGGAAGGCTGGTCCTGCTGTTCAGCTGCCAGCCCTCTGTTCTGCTGGGAAGCTTTTGGCCACCTCACTTTCCTTCGTGTCTGACTCTACTGAGGCTGTGCTGCAGGAATCGTTGTACGTGTCTGAAAAGGAGGACATGGGCATTGTCACTACAATATCTCTACAGGATTTTCCATCTACAGACTTAAAGGTCTTTGTTAAAAGCCTGAAATAAAATAAAACATAAAATCCTAATTCCTTCACAGAAGGCAAGGGAGGCTCTTTTGGTGTGTAACTGTAGTGTGTGCCTGGATTTGTTTTTCTTTTGAAGCACTGAACATGCCAGTGGAATGAGAACCATAGTTGGGCTGCTGAGGAGAGGACTGACCTGCTGTGGAGGTGAAGGAGCAGGAATTAGCAAACTCCCTTTACACCACAGCAAAGAATCCTAAGGTTCAAAAAGGATTTCCTCCACTTCAGCAAACTGACCAAAAAATGAAAAAATCAAAAGAAATCAGTAACTCAGAAAGTGCTGGTAGCTTCCATCACAGATCCCCAGGCAATGGCTGTGCCAGGTTTTGCTTTCTTCTGCTACCAGAAGAAAAGCAGGACACATTTTGGTAAATTATATTTAATGATGAACAAATATTAGTCTAAAATTGTAAACCTTTGATCTGCAGAGCTGCTCTGATTCACCTTTTCCAGTGCAACCTGTTTGGGTGTTAGGTCAGAACCAAGGCTGAGAATGGATGACTTTTAGTGCTGATTTGGCTGAAATCTTGCCAGAGCAGCCCTTCCTCCAGCTTTTGGAGGCAGCTGTGAAATAGAATGAGGGCAGTAATGGTTCATGAAATTTTAATGTTTTCAAACCTAGGCCAGAACCACAGCCCTGATGCTGGTCTACATCCAAACTCCATCCCTGCCAGGATCAAAGGTGTCCTGCAGGCACACCCTGTGTATGAGACACTTGGGCTAGCTGTAAAGCAGCCAGCCTGAGTACTGGTAGCCATAGAAGTTGGATGGGAGATTAAAGTTTTGTTTAGAAAGGGGGAAACAGTAAACCAGGCCAAGGAAAGCTGCTGTGCCTGACAAGCTCTAACACCCAGGCACCAAATTTCAGTTTAGCTCAGCCATGTCACCAGAGATTGCAGCACAGACATACACTCATGTGAGTACTTTAATACCAAAAGTGCACTTTTTATCACTTTTTTTTACCATCACATCCTTTTTCAGTATGGAGAAAAAAACCCAAACCAGTAACACATTTTCTCTGTTACCTGCATTGCTGCTCTTAATTATGTTGTTACTGTCCCCCTCTGCTGGCTGCAGTATACTGGAGGGAACCCAGTCGCTTTTCTCAGAGACGAGTTTCTTCACTAACCTGAAACTCAGAGAGCAGTCAGTGAATTTTCCTACATTGCCTTTCCCTGGGTTGTGTTTCTTAGAGGTGCACGTTGGGCTATTATTTCCTAAACTAAAGGAGAAGGCAGAGGACTCAGGGCAGTCCTACAGGTATCTGGTTCTTCAGTGTCAGATGGTGACCCAGCATCCCAGGGCAAGCTCACTTGCAAGCAGACTGTGTGACAAGGAAGCAGAGCCTTGTCCTGTGGTTGGGACACTACCTTTGGGCTTGATACTTCTGGGTTTATGGTTGGACTCAATCTTGGAAATCTTTTCCAACCTAAATGAGTCTACGATTCTAAATTCAGAGCTGAAGAAAAGGAGTATTTCATATTATCCATTCCTCTCACTGTAAATACCACCCCAGAGTGGATGACTTCAGTTCCCTTCCCAACTACTTTACCCTATGGAACTCACTCCCTTCTTAGCTGTGTGTCAGCTCTCAATGGAGGGTCTGACTGCACTTCAAGGAGATCAGATCTTCTCCCCCTCTAAACTGCCTCTTCAGGGAGAATTCAGATGCCCAGGCAGGTCTGTTCCTAACACTCACTTGGCAGCAAAATGGATACACCAAAACCATAAGTGAGCTCAGGGGGCCAGACTCACTGCGCTTTTTCAATCACATCTTATATTTTAACTTTTGGAGCTAAAACTTATATTTAAACTTTTGAGACTCTCAGTGGAAAGCATGGGGATTTTATTGATGTATCCTACAGGAGAGTGCTGCCTTTGACAGATTTCCTTCTTTTCTTTGGTGTCAAAAGCCCAAGTATTCCCATCCATTTCCTTTACACAAACTTCGGTCCCCGTAAACCTCATGTCACAAGTATTTGGGTGAATTAACCAAAGCTACTCATGTGTTCATGCCTCCCACTGCCTCTTTTATACTGTGATCAATGGGGTGAGGGGATATGCATTGATTTTGAAGAGACTTTGACATTATTCTGAATATTTTCCATCTTTTCCAGGAGGTTATGGCTGTTCTACCTGTCCAGTTCTCTCTCTGCCATACTCACCATTGACCATTCTCTCCTTCCTGCACAAACTGCACTAAATCTCCATCCTCGAGAGTAAGAGAATCTGGGAAACAGCTGTCAGAACTGCCTTCTACCCGAAAGAGATTGCTCCCCTAAAATGAACCAAACAAGGCACCAGAAATACAATCATTATGGATGAAAGAAAACCGTGCAAGAGAATTTAGTTAAATACTGAATCAGGCATTTCAAGCTGGCAGAGATTTCTTCTGTAGGCAACTGTGTTTTATCCTGCCCAGGTTAAATATTATTCAAAATTAGGATAGACCTGTGCTCTGCATTTAGACTTTAGGCTTAACCCACCAGCCACTATTCTGAAATAAAAATTGGCTGAAGTGACACCAGCTGAAGTTATCTGGAAAAGTCTGATATTATTAAAGACTCAGAGTTTTCCCTCCCTTTGTAGCAGGCAAAGTGACAGCTTACAAGTCTGGGTGACTTTTTATGATCCTCATCCTGACAGCAAAATAGTCTAGGAATAATCTCCCAACACCCCAGATCAAATTTCCATCTTCTGTATTCCCACACATCCAAGAATTTAAGGCTGGTATGAACCCAAACTTTGCAGGTCACACTTCCTCTCTCCATAGAGAGGAGGAGGATGTGCTGGGAAAGGGCAGTGTAATTTTAAAAAGCAATTACATTGTTAGGGTTGGTCTCTTCCTCCAAATCAGAAGAGTTGGAGAGTTCATCCATGCTGGAAGGGATGGCTTCAAAATCCTCAAATGTGTCTAGAGAAGGCATTTGTCTGCTGGGCCAACCTTTTCAAAAGAGATAAACCAGAAAAAGTTAACTATCAGTCATTAGCCTGTTTGAGAATCAGTCTTTGTAAAATAAAAGTCACAGGTTCACTTCCCACTCTTCCACTTACCGAATTTCTTGTACTTTTCTACAGCTTATTCCATGGTTTTGCCATAAAAATTATGTCACAGACATTATTCTGTCTCTAAAAACCTGTACCACTCACTGTCACTTGTGTGAGAGCAGCTTGTGTGGCTGCAGTATTCATACCCACTGATACCTCCAGTGCTCAGCATTGCTCAATCCCTGCGGCTCAGGAGGTACAAAAAACAAGGACCAGCAATATTCCTGCAGAGCAAAGGATAACTTGTGCTGACATGACTTTCAGAAGGCCATGATCATTCAGTTTCCAGCTTACCTCCACATGTTTATTGCAAGGCCAAAGCCATGCAATTTTGGTTGACTTCTTATCTCCATCTCATCCCAAGGTGATATTACCACCTGAGCAACTTACAAGACTATACCCTGGAGCAGGCTGAAGTGCAGAGAAGGGACAGAGTAAACAGCAAGGCACAAAGCCATCTGGGAGGGTGAGGAGAGATCTCAGTCATCTTTGTGCTGTTACCTGCCTTACTGCCTGATTTTTACCAGAACCACCCAAACCCAGTGGAACGGACTCAGTGAGAGGTTTCCCACCCAAGCTCAACAGCCAGTCTCTCTTCACCTAAAAAGGGATGTCCATAGGATGTGTCTTGAGGGAAACTGAGGCTGATAAGACCTGTCTGCCTGAGACTCCCTTGGTGCAAAAGTAGCTCAGGCTCTTCTGTGCAGATGGCAATCATCATCTGCACTTTGCTGTGCTCGATGCCTGTCCCTTCTCTGGTAGGGATGGGGATGACGACAGTCTAGCTCAGAGGAAACAGACCTTGCATCTACCAAATGACTCTGCAGCTCTGACAGGCACAAACTGAATGGAGTAATTCCATTTACCATTGTGCCTTCCTACTTAATGTACCCACTGGTGCATTAGCTGATTCACAGGGACTTGGGCTGAGCAGATGCTGAACCAAGTTCTTTACATCCTGTAGGCCATTGCTCTCAACGAGGCAAAGCTCTGACCACAAGGCATGGAGATAGATGCTCACACTGTGGGGTTATGCACATCCCAGCACTCTCAACCCACACCAAAACCTGGCCTGAGACAATACAAAACCCAAGACAGGCAGTTCAGGCAGTAAACAGAAAAGTGACCTGATCTGCGAGAAATAGGTTTAGTAATTGGTTCATTTAATCCCTCGCCATGCACATCCTCCTCCCTGCTATAGGCACTGGTTGGTGCAACACATGGTAAAGCAGCCCTTTCTCCTCCCTCCTGCTACCCAGGGACTGTGTCTGCTCCAACAACTGCAACCCAGTTCCAAGGGACACAGGGACCTGCTTCCAGCAGAGCTGCATCCCCAGCTATTGCCCCACAGGTATGGTTAGGTCATCTCTACTTTGAAAGGTGTAAACCAGCCTCTGAAGTGACACTATCCTGAATCAGTTTATTCACACCAGCAATACTAGCAAAGGTCTAAACATACGAGAATACACTGATTCTAATTAACTTCAAAGTACTACTGCAATTTTAGTTCAAATTCACAGGCTAGACTACAAACACCAGGAGAAAAAGATATTCCTCTACCCCATTAGACAAAGCCTCCACAGTCTTTCGCTGCTGTCATTTGTAGAAAGTATCCAAGGCAGAATTCTCACCAAGAATTCCTTACAAATACATGCATCAGCGTCCCTCTTCCATACAAATCGCTATTCTAATTTCAGAGACTAAGAAATAGCTTGTCTCTCATGCTTGATCCAAGATAAAAAATAAGGCAGATCAAATTCTGAGATCTCTGATATCAATTAAAAGAATTCTTTTCAGCCGGACCTCAGAAAACCAGAATCTGGGGCATTGTTTCTATGCTAGTGACTCAAGTTTGTTCTTTCATTGTTTTGATGGGGAATAATATTCACCAAAAGAGAAAAATCTCTTTATAATAAAGAAAGTATTATCATAAATTTAGTTTGCACTCTCAAATTGAGTTTACAAATGCTTTAATTTTGTTTACCTGTCTGTGAAGCAGATCTAGGTACGGATCTCGTGGTGGAACCGGCATTACATTTAGTCTGGGCCAGTATGGTGTTCTCAAAAGCATCTGTGACAGGAAGTACAATTTGTGTCTTCAAGGTGAAATAGTGACCAGACAACCACTACAAAGTGAATTCCTGCATCACCTCTGCAACTGACAGTCTCTTTAACAAACAGGTGGACTGGGGTCCAACAGTTATAAAAGAGGAGACACATGACCAGCACAAATGAGTGAAAGGACAGCAGCATTCCACAGAAAAACTGTAAGTCTGAGAAGGACAGAGAACAGCGAAATGAATCAAACAGGAGTATCAATGTGAATTAAGGAAGACAATTGCTGAGCGAACAGTGCAGTGTTCTATTTCATTACAGCTTCCTTACCCATTTTTAACATATTTTCCTTGCAGCATTTCCTATCATTTTGTATGTGATAATCCATGGTTTTCATCCCAATCCATGCAGCAGCAAAAGAGGACCAGGCAGGCCAGAAATTAACGATTTCAGTCTTGATGAATGCAACACAATTTTGTGGGGGAATCCCTTGTGTTATTACCTCAGTCAGAGCCCCATCAATAGCAGCAATATCAGGATAATAATGTTCATTGTTTCCTGCTTAAAGAAACTCAGTCTAGTGAGGTATGCTGTGCAGCAGAACCTTGTTTTTAACCAGTGGGGAACAAGTCAGTTCTATGCTGCAGATAGTTCTTGCACCTTGAGATCCCCCCTGCCTCTGCAGCCACAGAGGATGCTGAGATGAGGGCATCTGTCAGTTATAAGGCATAAACCCAACACTTTGGGAAACTCTGGTGCTGGGTGCCAGGATGGTTCTAACATCGTGCCTAACAGGGGTCACTGGCAAAAGGAAATATCTTGCAAACAGCAGAACAACTTCTGCTGTCTCTGAATTGTTTCTTCCAACCTCCTTTCTCAAGTCTCTTCTGCTGGGAGTGCCATGGGAGATAGCTCTGATATTTCACCAATTCCATCACTGACCTGTTCACCTGCTCCTCCTACCAAGTTTTTTGTGCAGAACAATGTAATGCTATGAAAGGACTCCTCAGCCCACATTTGTCTCCTGCCTGTCCTGCAGCAGAGCTACCTGGCTCCTTTTGTCCCCCTAGGGCAAATGGTCAGGGAAAGCTGGCAATGGAAGCTGGTGATCTTCCAGTGGCTGAGGAACAGCATCCCAGTTTAACTCTTTTATTGTTTATTAAACAGTAATTGATGAATCTGCTGCAACAAATCAGTGGAAATTCTGCTTGTCTGAAATGAAACACTGCACCTTAGATGGCAATTAATGCACAGTCTAGCTTCCCCTGTAGTCTTCATGCACATGGCTCCTGTTTCTCTCATTAGGAGTAGACACTAACAAGGGAAGAGGCATGCAAGTGGCCAGACTGCAGGTGAAGGTGAGAAGTATCCCCTTGGCTCCCTGCTGCTGCTCCCTATGGAGGGGGGCAGAAGGCAGGCAGAAAATCCAGATCCAGGTGACAGTCTAGAGCTTTACTTCCCAAAACAGGCAGAGAAGTGGGGGTTTAATTTAATTTAATTCACCATGCCTGGGTGAATATGAGTGCAGGGGACAGGCAAGGGAGTAACAAGCTGTCTTTATCCCAGTTTTGCAGATAAACTGACCCCAACCCTCTAATGGACTCCAGCATCATCCACCAGCTGTGATGAGATGTGAATTCAGTGAATAATATCAAAGGAGGTTTTCATGCAGGATGGAAATACTCCTACCTTCAAACCCCAGGGGAGTTGGGTCACTCTTTATTTCATGTCTCTTGACTTTAACTGCAGGAACAAGGGGACCTGTGTGAAGTTTACAAAGAGTCACAAGGCTGTAAATATTGTTAAAGGAGAAACTTGCTTTCCTATCACCTGAAAACACTAACTACCTAACACTTTTAATTCCACTCAGAAGAATGACCAACCCCTAGGTTCCAGGTGGTGAAGATACACACTTCTGTGAAGTCGATAGGAAACAGACACCTTTTGGCAAAAGACATTGAGACATCACAGCAAAAGAATCTGCTTCCCTTTGGCTCTCACTGATGTTCCCTCTCACTCTTGCCCAGGAGATGGCACTAAGGCAGCCAGACCTGCAGTCCCAGTCTCCACCCGTGAGGCTGGCAGGGCAGAGCCCACAAAGCCAACATTTCTGACCACAGGAGTGGGGGACACCAGCCACAGGTCCTCTCCTGTGTCCTGACTCCACATGTGGGGGGAGCTGTCAGTGGTGAGGATCAGACACAGCAGCAGCTGCAGCCTCCTAGGTGATGACCCCAACACCCTGGCTAGACCTGCATCTGGGCTGATGCTGAGACAAGACTCAGGCTTCAGTTCTTTTGTCATCTGAAATATTTTCTTAAAGCAGATGCTGTAAATAAAACACTTAATTAAAAGCAATGATTCTGATTTCTAGCTTTGAAAATCATTGCAGAAATAGCTTTCTCAGTATGCCAGGAGATTGCCGACAGTCTTTTGGCAGACAGGATTATAGTATAGGACTTTTTGATATGAAACTGTAACAAAGTTTGACTTTCATTGCAGCTCACACATGCTCTCTTTGATAAACCACACTAAAGAACAACCCTTGGTTGCCCATTTTCTTTGTACATCTGTGCTTCATTCTGTTCCCCAGCTTTGAAAATAATTATTAGGAAATAACTCAGTCTTCCCATAATTTAGCAACTGATCATGTATTTCTGAGTTGCTGCTGAGGGCAAAAACACTTAAGAATATCTTCTCCTGTGCTATGCCCATCCCTTCTGTGTGGTTATGTTTTAGTGCTGTGGTCTAGAGGTGCTGTCAAAGAACCGATTGTAGGTGGTGGGACTCTCACATCCTTCCCTTGCCCATTAACCCCACTGTGCCCTCATTCCCTGACAGCCTCCTGGCAGCCAAGGACGTGGTTCATATCCTTCACAGCTTTTGAGAAGGCAACAGATACTGAGCAACTTTCTTCCTGACAAGTATAGAGCAAAGATTTTTATACAAATTAATTCTGCCATTTTTCCTTCTATTTTGATTTGTGAATTGCTCTGAAAATCTTAACTTGCAAATCAGTTCCTCCAATCCATTCCAGGAATTGACAAAAAGTAGTATATTCAGAATTTCGTGTAAGGCCATATGTTCTGTTGTCAAAATTATCCCTGACATGTAGGCTTATGTGCCTACAGTGCAGCTGATTTTCAACACAATCAACTTGCCTAAATGCATGGGTTGCTTTTAAGTCTAGGCACTAGTACAGTAACTTATATTTTGTAAAAGTGCCTTTTCTAAAACTAAATAAAGCTCAGAAATAAAACTTCCATAAGCTCCCACACAAACTGCATGGAGTTCAGTGCAGTCAGCACCCAGCTCCCTTACGCATATGAAAATTTCCTTGCAAACATAGTTTCTAATCATGGCAGTGATATTGCTAAATATGATTAAAACTGGCATCTATTGGTCCTCCATTTTTGGCTTGATTTCAGGCTTTCTTGATATCTACTATCTGCTATGCAACAAGGAGATTCTCTCCTTCTTGAAAGCAAAAATCCTAAAGAGCTTTAAGAAAACAGAGAAACAATTTCAATTGAACATCAGTTAATCCAAACCAGGGAGAAACTGGAAACCTAACCCCACGTCAGCCAAAAATCAATCCAATTTCCATGGACACCAGCAACACTTTTTGAAGCTCATTATGGAGAAACTGGGAAGAGTCACTCTGTGTGCTGGCAGCACATCTCGATATGCATTCCAAATGTCCTGGCCTGCCTCCCTGCAGGTGTTACACTGGTGCTGATTCTTCTGCTGGAACCTCCTGCCTTTGTAAAAACTGAGGCTGAGGTGCTCACTCTGTGAGCAGCGCTTGGCAGAGGATGTGTCAGCCAGCAGGCAGGGAGAAGGGGAGCTAAGCAAGCAGCATGACAGTACCTTTGGTCACAGCAGAAGCATTAACTGTGGTGCTGATGGAGGAGGCTAGGGAAAAGCGACGGGTAACTTCTCTGTCCTTACACTCTGGATCTGGGAGAACAGACAGATGCAATGCAGGGCAGGGTTAGAGGTTAATAAGCACTGGGGGTAAAAGATGCTCAAAGCAAAGCAGCAGCTGGAAAAGGGTAAAGGAAAGAAAGGTTGCTCCTCTAAAAGAGACAGGAAAAATACCCTCAACAAAGTGAAAAGCACAGAAAGTGTTATGAACATATTTTCAAAGCAATTCCAATTGCACCAATTTAAATACTTGAGAAAAGAGACTTATGCCAATTATTATTTTTGCAACCAACTAGTGTCCAAGTACAGCTACAAAACACAGAGAAATGAGCATGATGGCTGGAATGGGGTGTGTGTCTACAGATGAGGTTTGGATCATTTTAGACACTGAACTGCTTGTTCTGTGATGACTGACTTGAAATACACTGAAAAACAAGCATGAATGGTTTGGAGTTCACATTTGTAATTTCTAAAATTTAACTGTGTGAATGGCTGAAAACACTCTCTGAGCCTCCATCCTTACCAGTCCAAAGCAGCTTGGAGAAAGTGAAGGCCACATAGTGTTTTTTTGTTTACTTATTTAGCATCCTGCCTTTTCTCTAAGTCTGCTCAGGAGTGAAGACACAGCTTCCCCACATTTCATTATGAGATGTGTTAAAGTTGTGCCAACCCCAAGGAATATGAACTTGGCTCTACAAACCAGGATGGCTAATGCTGACCCAAGGGTGGAGAGATGCAGGGTGCTTTGAGCGTGGACTTTGGTACATTTTTGTGCCAGCTCTGGGATGGCTGCCCCAGGGATCTCTGCACTGACGGAGTGCAGAATGGTAAAGTTTCTTCTCCAGACATCAGCATTTCTCTGGCTAAAACACC
The DNA here is from genome assembly GCA_013396875.1 of Vireo altiloquus. Lineage (NCBI taxonomy): Eukaryota > Metazoa > Chordata > Aves > Passeriformes > Vireonidae > Vireo > Vireo altiloquus. The sequence goes on from VZRF01005967.1 coordinate 286,040, forward strand.
AAAGTGATTATATACACAACATTTTCCAGCCCGGCATATCCAGCAGACAGTTCAGCATTTCTCTGAGCATCCATGCTCCACTGCCAGTTGATATCCATCAGTCTTGTTTTCACCTTAGTTTGTGTATTATACTGTTTAGACCTTCCCTTTTATGTGCTCTGGACAGGAGCAGACACAGCAGGCCTGAACCAAAGTACGCTCAGCTCAACACACCATCCTTTGCCATGGCCAGTAATGAACCTTTTAGACAAAGTGTTCAGGAGCAGACAGGCTGATTGCAGACACTTCCCTGTTCCCTTCTCCCAGCTCCCAGTGTGCCTCAGCAGCCAGCCTGTGCAGTGCTGGCAGGCTCTGCCTGCAGGAATGACCACACTCTGCTGCCCACCCGACCTGTCTGCCAGGGATTCCCACCGGGCCAGGAGCAGGTCAGCAGCAGATCAGCACCACAAAGCGAAATGGGACATTGTGTAAGAGGTTTTCCACAGGAATCTCAAGTAACCAGACCCAGCAAGGCTTTGAGCTCAGAGCACCTACAGCTGAGGGAGTACGAACTCTCCTGAGCTGTGCTTCGCTGCCTGGAACACTGAGTACAAGGCCAGACATTTCATATGACAAGAAAAACTCATATAAAAAAGTAAAAGAGGCCCAAACCAAAACTGTAGATCCAAACTCGCAAAAATTACAGCATTATTTCTGAAATCTGTGTTATGCCACTGATTTCCTTAAGTCACAAGACCTAAAACCCACTGATTTTTATATTCAGACATTGAACTTGTTTGTCCATCTTGAATCTCACTACCACATGCAGTCTGAATCTTGCAGCCAGAATCTTATGGCAGTGCTGACTCTTGGTGCATTCTTATCTACTTTATCACATAATAACTTAATACTTCTGTATTTCTGCTTTTAGGCTTTCATCTTGGTTCTTCCTCCTTTGATGTTCACCCGTTGTCTCACAGAGGAAATATCATTTACCAGAACAGGAGAAAAGCCACACAAAGGCCATAAAAGAAGTCATTTCAGTATCTTTTCAGAAAGCGATTGTAAGTAGTCATTCAATTTAACTTCTATTCACATTTATTTCTCTCCTCTAAAGTCTCTTCCTTGTACAGCCATCACAGGAACTTGCAATTCTCTCTATTCATGGATATCTACTAAACATTTATGCACAAGTACTCAAAACACAGCATTATACACTGTCATATAACATAATTAAGTGGAAATAAACCCCAGATCTCCTGAATTCTGGTTCCCTGGTGTAACCACTAGGCTGGATCTGATCAATATTTGAAAAAACAAAGACGTCCAACCAATGAATGATTTCATACATTAAAATCTCATGTAGCACAACAGAGATTATATTCTTTTTCTTCAAGCCTGTAAGCTGCTGAAAGAAGTTCAGCTGATCATTTAAAACCAGTTCACACTTTGACCCTTGAGAGAAACTAGAAAGAAATGTTATTTGCACTGTGCACCAGCAAAAGACACAACCAGGCAACCCAGAGGTTGCCTTGCCAAAGCTTCTGTGGGAGCAATTTTTGGTGACGGTGTCTTTGAGCAGAGGAGCCACTTGTGCGCACCAGAAAGGAGCGTTTGGGTGAGATGCAGCAGCATTTTAGGAAACAGTGATGGATGGCACTATGGGATGGAGAGAACATTGTGGGAGTGCAGGAGACAGATGGCCTGAGAGCAGATGCTGCATGGGTGATTTTACCTTTGGGTGGAGCTCTGCGGTTGGAAAGACCTTGCAATGTGAATCGCTTTCTAGCAAGCGCTGTGCGCTCAAGGTTAAGGCTGCTGGAAGCATCAACTAGGAGAGAGAGGGAGAGGGAAGAGAAATAAGGAAGGAAGGGTCAGCTGTTCAGCTTATGGGAAAGGAAAGGTTAGCACTGGATGACAACTAAAAAGAAATAAATAAATTTTGATTCAGTTCAAGCTTGAGCAAGAGCTAATCAATTAGAAAGGTGGCATGAGGTCAGGGTGAGTAAACCAGCTGAACCAAACAGAGCCCCTGGGTTGAGTTTGGCTCACTGAGTTTTAATGGAGAACAACAACAAAACAAAACCAAAGAATAACAGGTGAAGGGAGGTAGCTCTCATCAAAGGAAAATACAATTTAGCAGCAAGCTAGTGCCTTCTGTTATGAAAACACATCACTGGTTGGAAAAGCAAGTTGTAGGGAGAAATAAGAGAAGCAGCCTTACAGTGCGGGACATGCAAATGTCGAGAGCAGTCCCACTTCTGCTGTCCAGCACTGGCACTGAAGAGTCTGCCCTCACCAGCCCTGTGGCTGGTACACTTTCAGCCTTACCTGCTGAAGCCTTTCTAAAGCCTCTGAAGCTGGCACAGAGTCATGCAATTGATCTCCTGATTTGCTGGGATGTAAGGATGCCATGCCAGCAAAGCTCACATTCCAGGCTCCTGCGTGAGTAATCAGCCATGCTGTCTGACAGCCACCTCTGCAGAGACCAGGCACAGATGGATCGAGGTCCTGAGGCTCTGGGCTTGAAAGATACTCAGTTACTCACATTGCAGGAAGCAGGTGGACCTAGATCAAACCCCCAGATCCATGCATTCCTGCCAAATCCTCCATCTGCTCCTTTCTTGGTGTTGGCAGATAACACACAGCAGGTTTATGGCAAAGGAGCAGAAGAAAAATCGTGTGTGGGGTACCTGGTTCTGAGCCTTAGGATTGAACCAATAGATTTTCCTCCTCTTTACTTCATACACTGTCATGTGAAAATCTTTAGAGGGACGAATGAAGACCAAAAGTACAAAGGGAACACGAAGAGACCATGAGTGAATCCACACTGACAGACAAGCAACAGACAGACAAGCTCTGCTTCCAAAGGAAAATGCATCCCATCACTTCCTGATTTGCAGCCAAGATAATCCAGGATCAGAGGTGCCTGCATGCATAGGTGGGTGTGAGATGAACAGATTCTAACAACACAGAAGAATTATGTCACTGTTTCTAGCTCCTTCTACCCAGTGCCAGCTCTGGCCCAGGCAGGTGCATCTGGTGAGGAGCTGCTCCTGAGCAGCAGCTTCAGCTCTGGGCCTGCCTTTGGCTTTCAGACCATCTGTGCTGGCCATTCCCTGCCATGGCTGCTCCCATTGCCAGGCAACCTTCGTACAGATACTGTAGCTTATAAAGAATCCAGAAACTGGTATATAAAATATATTTACTTTCTGTTTTCTTAAGGCAAGAAAATCCATAGTGTTTAATCATCAGAGAGTCCCACAGGGAGTACAGCAGTGCATGTGTAGAGGGGGGGTTCCTGTGTCAGTTCTTCAGCTCTGCAATGATATCACTCCACTGAGGGACCCCTTAGCATCTCACAAGTCCCCACAGCCTCTCAGCACGAGCAAAGCATTAGGCACTAATCTCTAAAGTCAGTCTCTGCTGCTACCTGAGTTACTTCAAACCTTCTCCTTCATTCTGCAGGTATACCAAATAAACCTGGAGACTATTTCCAAACATAGTAAGAATCAGGCCAGGCAACAGGATGAACAAGAGCCTGCAATGCATGCAGGCAAAGAAAGTCAACAGCATCCTGGGCTGCATTAAGCAGAGCTGTGCTGGGGAGGTGATGCTTCCCTCTCCTCAGCACAAGAGACTCTCCTGCAGTGCTGTCCTGTCCTGGGCTCCTCATGGGCACACTTGAGTAAATCCAACGAGAGGCCATGAAGATGATTAAGGGATTGCAGTAGCTGACATGAGGAGAGAGTGAAAGAGTTTTAATTGCACAGCCTGGAAAAGGAAAGGCTCAGGGGGGTCTTATAAAATAAAGCAGATGGAACCAGATGCTTCTCAGTGGAGCCCAGTGACAGGATGAGAGAGGCAATGGGCACAAACTGAAATACAGGAAATTCCATTTAAAAATGTGAAAAACCCTTTTTACTGGGAAAGGGGTTAAACCTAGGAGAGCATCCCCATGGCAAATTGTGGAGTCACCATCCTTGGAGCTATTCAGAAGCCAACTGAACATGGCTGTGAGCAGCCTACTTCCAGCTGACCCTGCTTTGAGCAGGGCAGTCAGACAGGGGGCCCCCCCGGTTCCTGCAGGACTTGCTCCCATTCAATTTCAAGGCACCAGAGGTCCACACAAAACGCAGGTTTATATGTTGAAAACTCTGCCACAGGCACTTATCAATAAGACTAGTGAAACTGAAATACGTTGTCAATAGAACCCTCCCCTTCTGTACTGCAGAAAACCCCCAATATTTTAAAAGAATCTGTGTTCACATTAACTACATCGATATTGGAAGCATTTTACAGGCAGTAGGTGGCACAAAAGAGACAGTTTTGGCACAGCCCCAGCCTTAGGTGCCTCTCAGGGACACAAACTCGAGTTTTGCTGGGACATCTTGAGCTGCAGAGCATTCTGCTGGCTCTGCACAGCGAGGTTTGCAGCTCAGGATGCACAGGACACTCGAATCCCCAAAGAATGGACTCACTGCCCAGCCCTGCAGGAACAGCCACCCACCAGAGGATGAGGATGCTCTGGGCTGAGCCACTGGGATCCCAGCCAGAGCCCTGAGGAGCTGCTCATGGGAAAGCAGAAGACAGAAGAATGTCAATCAGCACAGAATGTGATCCCAGTTCCCACACTCTTGAGTAAGCTGCACAGTTAGAAAACATCAATGGAAATTTTTTTTTGAAAAGCGGTTTATAAATTTCAAAGGAAAAGCTACTTTTCCACTTTTTTAATATAAAAAGAAAGTCTAAATGTTTTAAAAATAAAATTTTACTGAAACAGATTTTTAAGATTAGATTTTTTAATGAAGAATCCATAACTTTTTTTTTTCCAGCATGAAAACTTTATGCAATGAAAAATCTTTTGGTGAATAGCCTATTTTTCTAGGAGAAGATATTTCACTTTCTTTTTCACTACCTCTATTTATAAAGGGGCTGTTATTTTACACCTCATTTGGGCATTAATTTCTTAAGACCTCACAATTTTCTTTTTTCATACTACTAGAAAATTCTTTGTTCAACATTTAGAAATACTGCATAAAAGAGAAACTGCTGTCAAAAGATTTTCTCTTCCTGCTACTGTCAGATGAGATTCAGTTTCTTTATAGTGTTTATTTTAACCTCTGTTATACAGAAGATCTGTTGTAGTTATGGCCTCAAATAATGGAGGGACTTTCTGTGACTGTGCCTGGGTTTATTTACTGTACACCTGAGGGGAACTGATATACACAGAGGAGCAAAAAACTCTCCTTGACTTAAAGCAAAGAAATCAGTTAGCAAAGTCTGTAGAAAAAATTTAAATTAAATATGTCTAAAAATCAACTTCACCAGGATACAGAAGGTTAAAACACACATACTATTGTCCCCTAAGTTCTATTTATATAAAACACAAGTTTTACAAAGAGCACTGTAAAGCACCAAAACTCAGACTTAAAAATCCTAAACTGATAATGCCTTTTGGTGCTCACAAATTTTCACGGTACAGTCATTCAGCTTTGTAGCATTGGTTTTTTGATGTTGTTTTTTTGTTGTTTACATTAAAACAATGTAAATTTAAAGTATCCTCATCAAACCCCAGAAATATGTGCAAATATAAAAATATTATCCTTTGGAAGTAAAAGCTCTGGCAGACCTCCTACCTCTCTTTTGTCTGGCGCTGGGACTGGAATTCCTGTTTTTATTGTTAGATGCTTCCACATTTGATGTCTCAGATTTGTTTTCATATATACCTGACGACTTCCTGCTATACCTTGGGACAAAAGAGACACAAAAATAGTAACATCCCTGGTTAACATATGATAAAGCACTGGGCACTAAGCATTCCTTTTTAACCCTCAGACATGGAAGCCTAAGGAACAAAGAGCTGGTTTTAAAATGCTGTGTGCTATAAAAGCCTGCATCCGTGCAGGCATGTGTGATGGAAAAAAGCCATCCTGCCTCCTCTCCACACCACACAGTGAGGGATCTGCTTCATCCAAGTTGAGAAGGGAAAAATGGAGAAACAAGCTGGTTGTCTGCACAAGTTCTTTTTACAAGTGATTTGAAAGGTTGGAGTGGGAAACCAGGTAAGAAAAGATAACCCCGATTTTCCATCCTTTGCAGCATAAATACATTTGTCTCCAGGAGAGAAATGGATATTGGATGGTCATGTAGAGGTCATACCATGCAGAGAGGAACAGATGAATTCTATTGGCTTCCCCAGCTTCTGTTTCTTCTGCCCTTTGGAAGCATGAATCCCAGTGGGATATCCCTGTCTGCAGTGGAGTCACAAATGGGAGCATCCACCTTGACAGACCTGCCCAGGTGCTGGCCTTGGGTCTGTAATGGAGGGACGCCCCTGTCCCAGGTTTGTAGGACATTCAAGCTGCAAGGTTTTCTCGTGGTTCTTATCCTCATTGTTTTGCAAATGTCTGGTGGTTTAATTTGGGTGTTTGACTGTTATCTTTGGCAGATTGCTCGACACAAATCATTGTAACTACACATTTGAAATAATCTTTGCCGAAGTGCTTGTTATTGACATGTATCAGCAATGAAAGTGCTGCTTACAATAACACAGGAAATGCTACACTTAACATTCACAGGGTTTGTTCTGCTGTAATGGAAGGTCCATTAAAAACTTAAAAACATTTTAAATACTAGAGATCTGTAAATACCTTTTCTAAATAAAAGGCAGTCCAGCACTCATTGTTTTGCATTTGAACTTCTGACCTGTTTCTGATGGAACCTTAGCAATGTCTCTGTTACCTCCTGTACTAAATCAAAATGTGATTTTGCAGCCTAACGTCAGGTACAAAATGGGGCTCAAAATAAATATGGGAACAAATCCAAAGCACACTCACATTTCCTTATTCTTTTTCTTCTTTTTCTTCCCAGCTAGGCTGGGATAACTGTGAAACATGCAACTGACAGAGTTAAAGATTTACAGCTGTGAGAAAGACACCGAGAAAACACATGAGCTTTTCTGAAACAGCATCTGTAGCCAAATTCCAAGAGTTTGTGTTTATCCATGTTCACAGGATATTTTTACATGGATATATGACTGCATCAGTCATTTCCAACAAAGCAGAGAGTTAACATTTAGAACAATAGGTTATTTAAGTTTCGTATGTTTAAATAGATTAGAAAACAATACAAAGGGATCGTTTCATTATCGATGAAATGCAGCTGCCATCCCTTGAGAGAGATACAGCAGCAATAGATACCATAGGACATCTCATTTTAGGATTAAACTGTGAACTTTGTGGAAGAATCTGGGGAGAGAGAATTGAAATAGACTGAACAGGACTTAGGGACACTCAGTAACTGCCTGTATTAAGGTCACTGGCTCTAAGTGTCCCTTTTGCCAACATCTCAGCTCCAATCCCAAGTCAGGATCAGAGCTGCCTTATCTCATGGAATTGCAGTCCCAAGTGACGTGGTGGCATGTAAAAAGTAAAGGGCACTGTCTTTGTCATGGACCAGATACAGCCTGGGGAGGGGAAAGCGTGCTGCAAACAGACTTCCCCAATGTCACTGCAGAGGTTGGACAATTCCCAACCAACAGCAGAGTCACTGTCACACATGTGCAGCCCAAGAGCAGGTGTCTGCTGGGTAGGTAATGTGTCACTGATTAATTAACCTCCATCTGCTGGCAGAGCACTGATGATGCTGGCTGCTCTTTGGCAATGCTGTCTCCACCACCTCTCACAACTGGGGCTGCTTGTCTGTGTCAGTGATGAGCACAGACTGTGCCACATAGTGGCTATCACAGCCCAGCCTCTTCCTTTCCCTCCTTGCCTCCACCTCCAGGCTGCAGAAAGGGCTCCCTGGTCTGAGGAATTCTGGATCTACTATTTCACATCAGCTTCTGCAAAGCCAGCTTGGTGCTGTGATTCCCCTGCCCTTGCTTCTCTTGGGGACACATATTACAGATAATAGGACACCCTGAACTTTGTGCCATTCATCACAGCCCAGAGCATTGTTCTTTCATGAAGACTCACTATATTCTTCCTGTTCCTATATTAACCCAGCATTTGGAGCAGGAGCATCTGACCTGTCCTTTCCTGGCACAGTTGGCCAGAGTGAGGACAACAAACACTTCCTTTTTCCTCTGGTTTAATCCACTCTAGGACAAATAGTTGATCACGTGGCCTTTCTTCCTGGAGTTAATTAATATTCTGTTGACATATTTTGTCTATAATTTCTGCTCTGGAAAATCTCACTTTAAGAGCCTTATAAGAAGGACACACATCTGGATTCTTTTGAAACATTTTTGTGATTGCACTTCATATCTTACTGGAATAATTTTCTCCTATCCCCAAGGTGGTTCTGCTGAAAGATTTCCACCCTTGAACCCTAAACAAAGCAATTTAACCAAGCTTAGAGAAAATATGGTGCAGGATTAATAGCACTACATCTGTTTAATATTTCTTGCATTGAGTTGAATCACTCTGAAAGGCTGGCTGTTACCTGGGATTGGCTGTTTTGGTTGATCCTGCCAAAATTTTTACAGTGATATCCAATGCCAACTTACATTAAATTTGCCCAGTAACTGGGTCATTACAAAAATTTGCTGACATCTCCATTTAACATCCTGGAAGTGTTCCAGCACATTTTGTCTAAACTTGAGCTAATCCTTGAAATGAATTCTGCATGGTGATATTAGAACTCTCTTGTACAAACCTTTATCTATATTTATATATCTTTAAAGAATTTGAAGACAATTGAGTAAATTTATATCCAGGAAGCCTAAGAATTTATGTACTGCAAAAGCACAAAGGCAAGACAAAACACGGCCCTGATATGCCATGGCAGCTGTGGTTACCTGCTTGCATTGGAGGAATCCATTGGTGCATGATACACACTCTCAGTGATTCTTTGGTGCAGTTGACTGGCTTCTGTTAAAGAAAAAGAAAGAAATTGCTCCAAAATATGCAAGTTGCTTCTGTGTTTATGGAGAAGGTGTGAGAGAGAAATAGGGGAAGAGAGATTTTGAGTGCTACTGCAATCAAAATGGAATGCTTGTACGTGAAGAGAAAGGTATATTAAGATCTTAATGAAACCTTTCAGCTCACCAAACAACTCTTCTACTCATATTTTCACCGCAGAAGAGATTTCTTCCCATACTACCTTCTCTTTCCTCTGCACCTCTTCCTAGCTAACTGCATGATATGGATCTAGAGAATGGACATAATGGCCTGTTTCCCAAAATGTAAGTTTTGTGGCTCACAGCTTTTTCTGGATTTAGCAACACATATCCATCAGTCCTTTTTCATACTCAGCCACATAGCAGAATATATCCCTATCTCTCTGCAGAATGCTTTTCTCAGCCTCCTGGACAAACAGTAATCAGAAAATGCTATTCATGTGCCACTTGTTCACTCTTTTTGCAGGCCTGCAAGGTAGCAACAAACTTGTACTTTGTCCAGTAAATGCTGAGTGAAGAAAAATTATAAGTTGCTCACAGCCTGGATTTCAGGGCCAAGAGGGTCAGACAATGAGAAATGAGGAAGCAATGGAAGGAGCTGCTTTCAAACTCACATTGCTGAGATCCCTGGGCTATTTCACTGTGAAAGAAGAGGAACCTCCTATCAATGAAAGAGAAGTGATGAGGGGACAGGGGCAGCCCTGAAAGGTTAAAGTCAAGTCCTTTGTTGGTGCTGTAGAAACGCACACACCAGGTCGGGGGTCGGATGTAGCTCCGTTCCTGGGTTTGGATCCACAGCCTTACACAAATCCCTTGAGGGCCATCAGTAATTCCCTTGCCTGCAAGAGACAGCTATGTTCTTTGGGATTGAGGGATCAAGGTGCTGCCCAAAGCCTCGTTAGCACCCCATGCTCACTGCAGCATGTGATGGGTGCACACCCGGAGTTAGGACACAAGTGACCTGTATGATAAACTATTTATCACACACCTGTGGCCACCTTCTCTCCCCTTCACTCATTCATCTCAGCTGGTTCCTTCCAACATTCCACCCCCCTGTGCAACTCCTAACAACAGTCACTAAAAATAGCCAGACAAACAAATATATCCCTCTTCCTCCTCCCATTGCCATGCACAGTTGTAAAAATATCCAGTCTTGGATAAAGGATTCTTCTTTCGTGAGTCATTAGAAATAGGAACTTCAAAACCACAGGACAAAGCATGTGCTTCCTGACATCAGTATTGTAATAAGGGGTTTGATTCACGTGATTATCTGGGAAAAGGCAGTGGGAAGACTTGCAATATCATGAGATACAATTTATACCCTCTGACTGCTGTTCTGCTAGATTGAGAGTGAAAGGAAGCTTGACTTTACTCATAGAGTAGGATGAAAGTCATCCTTGGAGGTTCTTGAGACCAGACTGAATAAAGTCTTGAGTAACCTTGTTTGATCAATAAATGACTCTGCTCTGAGCAGCACTTTGGACTGTAATATCCTGAGGTCCCTTGAAACCTGAAATATTCTTGATCATATGATCTTAGGACAAAACAACAAAGAACATCAAAATATAAATGCTTAAAAATCTTTCAGTTTTGATTCCTGTACAGTTTTCTTTGGAAAATGCAATGTAACTCTAGCTAATAGGTTTTGTATGCTATAGAGATTTCACATATGCTCATCTAGGTGACATACAGGCTTCTTTGCCTAGAAACACAAATGGAAGACTAGCACTTTATCCTATTAAATATGTACATTTTCTCCATTAGCAACTCTTCTGTGGTAGCCTAAGTAACACCAGCTTTTCTACTTCAGAAGCAAATATTACAAACCATATCAGAAAGCCTCTAGATCCAGTCCTGAAACTGCATTAACAAGAATCTCGAAGTCTTTCCTCAGCAGTTCCTGATGAACTGATCACAGTAAAATTCAGAATAAAAAGAAAAAAGGATGAAGACAAGATCAGTAACAAAAGACCAGAGTAGTAAACATTGTAAATAATTGTATTGTTATAGGTTGGATTCAATTGATGAGGCTAATGTTCATAATTGTTTCCTTCTACTTAAGGAGGTTGTAAGAACTCACTGACTTTCTGAAACAGACAATTGAAATAGAGTTGACCTCTAAAGTTAAAGCACAGACACCAGGTTTCCTCTTTGGACAAAGTCTGCTTAGGAATTCGAAGGATGTGGGTGGAGAGGCTTTGCTGATCTTGCTTTAAAGAGAGATGAGTGTATGAGAGAAGCAGAAAATGACAGACCAAGGTGAGAAATAATGCCAAGATCCAGGAAAAGTCTGTATTGGACACAGCTGTGGGGTTTTTTTGTCCTAGGAGAATAAATAGAATAGCATCTATGATAGCTATCATCACTATGTTCTTTTACTGTCTGAAATAACCTGACTGAATTTTGTCCCTCAGGGATTCAATATCTTATATTAAAAGGGAATCATTGTCTTAGGTACTTCTGAGGCTTCAGTCATTCATGGTGTTGAACAAGTCATAAATCACCTTCACAGTGACATTTCTGTGAGAGAGGGAAATGTCATTAACCATGTTTTACAGGGAGGTCACTCAGATGGAAAGATAGGACCACTGACATTTAGAATAGAAGGTGAAGGACTAAATTTAAAACAAAATGCCTCAAAGCCCGAACAAAACAAAGCAAACACTAGGACAGAGGAGCAGTTGCCGTGTCCAGTCACGAATGTGGAAAGAGACCTTTTGATCCAGGTCTTGTGAGCAGGCACAGAGTGCAGACTGGGACCCCATCTCCTCACACGCTGATGTAAATGAATACTTCTGGAATTGTGGCTTGAGGGGGAGAACAGAAGAAAACCATGTTCCTCGGACTAATTGTGAATGGAATAGTTATCCACGTCATCTGTAAAAGTCCAAGAAGTTTTCTTTGATCAGGACATGGCTTTAAATCCCAGCAGTGCTGCAAGTGCCTGGCTGCTCCTTGCTGGCTTCACTGGTGGTGCTGCCTGGCACCATAACCTGTCCCAGCCCCACGCTGTCACACACAGCTCCAGAAGGAAGGACACATTCCCAGCTGCTGCTCTGTGATCCCTACCTCTGCATGCTTCCAGCTGTCCCGTCAGGACTTTGCGAATCTCCGAAATCCAGGTGTTTTTCAGCTCAACAGAAGATGCCTGAGGACAAAAGGCAAAGCAGATCCACTTAAAACATGCTGCCAATCACTGGGCTGCCCTGACCTATACCGGCTCTCAGTTCTGCCAAGGACTGGAACACTGTGGCCATCTTTGAGCAAAGCAGAGGACACTCCTCCAGATGGAAAAGTTACCATAAATCTAAGGTCCTGTCCTTGCTTTTCTGTCCAGCATTCCAAGACATTTCCCATTTCTTTATTTCTCCTTTTAGCCAAAATCATTACCATTTTCACAACAAATTGGCTGTTTCAGTGCCGACACAACAATGAAGCTTTCAATAGCTATTGTTTCTGGAGTGTACAGGCCAGTGAACATTCTTTAAAACAATTCAATTGAAAGGAAGTAGAGCCCTTGGAAACAAAAATTATTGTCATTACCTGAATGATATAGACTTCTTCTCTGCCATTATACCAGATCTCAAACTTCTTGTTATCCCCTTTTACATTTTCTGTAATGCCCACAGTGCTCATCTGTTTCAAAACAGAAAAGAAGAAGTTGGGATCTGGAAAATATCAACAATCTTTAAACTTGTTCTTCTGAGAAGCATTTTTAAAAGGCTGCATTCACTTCTGACACCTTAGGGAGTCACTAAAAGTAAAATTCAGAGCATGTTATTTTTCAGTATCTAATTTGTCATTCATTCTTTTGATTGCTAAAGGGAAAAAGAGTGTTCAAAATTAGCCCAAGCTAATGTCTGATCATGAATTTATCCTCTTTTATTGCTTGATTTGTGGATCAGTTTTCAGTCCAGTTCTGGCTTTTGTTCACCTTGACAAATGTTCAGTTTTAGGAAGGCTGTTTTTTCATTTGCCATTGCTGACTGGTTGAGGAGGGAGAGAAGGAGGGATGGAAGAGGGCTTTATGAGATTTAATGACCAATCTGCAAATCCAGACAACACAAAAAACCTGAGGAAAAAAATTCTAGATTTCTTAAATGAACAATTCTTTATCACAACTTTGAAGGACAGCTGCTACTAACCAGCTTCTCATCTTCTTCCTATATTTGTTCAAGCCTCTTGTTCTCATTTACATCAGCATTAATTTAAAGACTTAGTGCTAAGTCATTCTATCTCTACAGAAAGAAACATGAAATATTTATATGAATCGGTCCAAGCCTTGAACCAGGTTCTGTTACAGTTCCTGCCTGGTTACCTTGTAATAAGTTTGGAACATTGCACTTGATGATCCATGTTAGTTGGCTGAAGTCACAAGTGTCACACCAATGAGCTTAGAGGGAAAAAGTAGCCTGCTTGTGATTCCCACCTTAAAAAGTCCTGACTCATACTTGGAAATTTCACTCTTACAAATAAAAGGACACTTCTACTGCACTGATTCCTCTGTAGCTGTTCCTGTTACAGAATATATCTGCTCAACTGTGCCAACAGTAAAACTTGCAATAGAACTGCACTTGGAGGATACCCACAGGCAGAAAAAGGAGAGATGCAGGTCCATTCAGTCTGGCTTCTCTTTATGGGATTCTGGGCAAGAACACACAAGGTGCCCCTTTGTACCAAGTTGCAAAGAACAAGGTTCACTAAATGAGAGCTGTCATTTATTCAGGCGTGCATGACACCTCCAGGTATGTGCACCTTCTTCACATCCACTCATGGACACATCCTCCTCTTGTGAGAACACCAGACTTATTTCCCTCCCTCACCATTACTGCATTTGTTACCTTTAATGAATTCTTAAAGCTGTATGAAGCTGTCTTCTCATGGCCATCAGTGTTCTCCTCCCGCTTCTTGCAGAAAAGCAGCATCTTTGTATAGAGGAAGAGGTGTCTCTGCATTGGTTTGAATCTAGCCAGGTCCTTCACCTTGTTGTGCCCCTTCTTGTGGTCAGTCCATACGTTGAAGGAACCCTGCATCAACAGCTTGCCAAGCTCACTGACATCGCCCTAGCAAGCAAGGAAAACAGAGAGCATACATCACATTCAAACCAGTATAGCCCCAGGCATAATTCATTCCTCTGGTGGTGTTTAAGATTCTAGGTAGAGGCATCCCTTGTGTTGGAGAGTGCACATGTCCCCTTGCTAAACCTGTGTGGTTTCTTCCTATAACCATTAACTCACTGGCTTCCGTGTCCATAATTCCCAGTTTGTCTCCCCACTCATAGTTAGCATCTAAGATCTGTCTCAGGATCTCTTTGGATGACCTCTGGTGACCTCAGAGGAAGTTTCTTCTGACAAAAACTGGGTTTCAAGGCTCCTGGCTCCCAAGGCAGTAGGAAGGCCCAGTGCAGTCCTGTACCCGAACAAAGGCTTTGACTCTGGAAGATCTAGTTTCAGTCTCCACTCTTGTACAAGCTTCCTCCATCTCTGGGCAAAACCTTGAAAGAGCTGAATGCCTGAAGTCACAGATCAGTGCCTAGAGGTATGTAGGTACATAATTCTCTCCTGTTTCAAAACAGTCTTTACAAGCTTTGTCAATAGTTTCTTGGCTCGCCATCTGCAAACTATGCAATGCTGCACAGCCCTGGGCAAAGAGGGAGTCAATGCACCAAGGAGCCATAAAAGTACCCGAGGGAGAGTGAAACTCAGCAGGAACCAGACCTTTCTAAATTAAAGCCCTTATCTGAAGACCACTGATGGGTAAATACTTCACCTGATATAAATATCTAGCTCAGATGCCACCAGAACATGTGGTGAGTGGAGCACTTCCATGTTTAATAGAGTTGGATATGTGGATATAGGACATAACAACATCTATATGGTAATGGGATTCAGCAAATAATGATAATCATAATTATCTTAACAGCACATTTTCCTATGTGCTTTGTATAATAAGTTGAGGGAATAAGCCCAGTGCATTATTAAAGTACTTATTTTCAACATTTGCATGTTCTGTTGATTATAAGGTGAAGACATTGGCTCCGAGTGGGAATGTCTAATTTCTTATACTAAGAATTGCAACCTGTTCTCCCTCTCACTCCCTCTCCTCTACTCTACATTCAACTGCAAAACCAGAACTTTATTAGATACTTTTACACTATATTTCAGGGTTTTATTAGACTCTCCAAACTATTCAGAAAACCTGAGCAATTTAGATAAGTCTGTCATCTCTATTAATATATAGAGTTGGATCTTCATGCATACAGGGTGTTTGTATTTCTATGTGCATGTAGCTATAAAATGCAAGCCTGTGAAAAGCACATTAATATGCAAAGCTAAATTTAAAAAAACAAAAAAAACAAGCATGTTTTCTACATAGTTCTGAAAATGGTGAGAGGCTTCTGTCACTCCAGGCACTGTCCAATACAGCACTGAGATCCAGAAGCTCAGTTTGAATCTTGTGATAGCTCTGTCTCTCCAACCTTGAATCTGGCATTGGGATAATAGTGAGAGAAGTGGGAGGCTGCCACTGCAGAGAGAGAGACAGACAGGGATGGCAGTCTGCAGCAATCCCTCAGGAGACTTTCAATATTGGCACTGGACTCTTCAGTGTAGGCAGCAAACAGGAGGACACTGTTTCTGTAATTTTTGCTAGTGAACAGCAATATCTTATCCTAAAGGAAGTGTATTTAAGGTGGAGGATTTGATCACTCTCTCAAATATAATTATTCCCTGTTAGAATAACATTCCCATGTGTATGGAAGAGAAGAGATTCATATGACAATTTATAAGAATCTCATCATAACTCATAGTAGGAAATACATCTAAAACTTCACCTCTCCAAGCTTAATTCTACTCTTTTTTGTGGTTTTGCCTAAAAATAAAAAAAAGTATACCAAACCAATGCCAGACTTACATGTTAGCAATCTCTTACACAAGAGATTGACTCCTCAAATCTGCATGTGCAGAAGCCCAAGAAACAGAATATCCTATGCAATTAGGAGCATTCACCAGCTGTCACAAAACCTGCTTTCCTACTGGCATAATATCCCTCTCTGAAAGGTTTTTGAGGCAAGCATTTCTATCATGGCTGTGTGGGAAATACTCCATAAGGTGGGGTGTGGTTTCATCAGCTATGGGAGGTGTTCACCTGGCACCACAGCTGAGCACCTGGGAGAGGTGGAACAGGGAGAAGAAATTATTGGGTGATCCTCTTTCACACTTTCACCCCATTTAATAATCACGTAACAAACCATCTCAGGAATGCTGTCGGCATTGGGCTAAACAGTGGCCTTGTCCCATGTTTTCTAGTTCAGCTAAGAAAGCAGAGGCAAAAATCTAGTCCTTGGAGCTACTATCTGGTGTTCATGAAAGGCTAGAAAATTCAAAAGTAAAATCTGAAAGGCAACAGGAATGTTCTGTTGAATTCCTGAGTACAAAACTACTCACACTTTAAAGCAAGGAATAGACAAAAGGATGACCTCAACATTTATATAGACAGGAATCTGGATAGGAAGCTGCTCAGGATAATATGTTACCTTTCTTGGAGAAACTCTTCTTCCCATCCCTCTACAGAACTCTTTTCAAAACAAATTTTTTGCTAAATTGCTGAAACTACATACATTTAAACTGAGAAACACAAAAGGAAAACTATGCTTCTCTTTGGGAATGAGTAAGAAACAGTGGAAACCAGGGAGGTAAAAGGTGTGCTGTATCCATGAGCTTCCCATGCCCATGTTGACTGTTCAAGTCTGCAATAATAATATAAAGGCTCTAAAGAGTTTTACTAAAATGAATCTCTAAGGAACTCAGACTTCGCCATGACCAGAATGGATTAAGTATATGCTGCTTTATTTGTCGGGGTTGGGAGATCTAAGGTTACGTTTATGACCTGCAGTGTTTCTCTGATCCACAATCACCACACCTATTCAGTGTTTGCCAGTACAGGGAGGTGGACACTGCTTCACCTTCCAGCCAGTACAGCTACTGCAGGAAGAACTCACATTCTCACCCAAAATGTAATGCACAGCCCACAGGAGCATCTCCAGCTGTGTGCAGCACTGGATCTCTGACAAACACTTAAACAAGCAAGCAGTTAAATTTATTTATAAAATCTTGTTGGCAGCAGGCATGGGTTCCTCAGATACCAGATGCAGATGCCCTTGTAAAAAGGAGAACTGTAAAAATCAAAACTCCTAAGGTCACTCCTATCCTGAAAACCAGAATAACACTTCCCACCCAGACATTGTCTGTATTGACCCCAGCACCTTCTCAGGGAGTCAGATTCCACACAAATTGTTTCTGGATTAAAGCCTGTTAGTCTGATGTAACAATTCTTTGAATAATTCTCAGTATATTGTTTCTTTCTTGACATTTTCACCCTGCAGATATTTCAAAATGGGCAACTACGTGATTCTCAAGCCTCATTTTGCCAGGCCTGTTTCTCCTCTATGTGTCAATCACTTCCACTTCTCACTTAAGGGCTCATTTCATGTGGTCAGCACTAGTTCTTGAAAGTCATATGATTTCAATGGAGCTTCTGCAGAGATGTATATTCACACCTTTGATTTTTACTGCGCTTGTTATTTCACATTTCAGATAACAAGCTTTCCAGTTACTGGCATGGGCTCCATTACCCACTTTAAATGGAAGCCAAATTTTCTTCTCTAAGTGCGAAAGATTTGAAAACACTTGAGTTGCACAGTGGTTACAGAGTTTCAGCAAATTTCTTCAGTTAGTTCTGCCACACTTGCACCTCTCACCTACAAATGAGTTTTGGGTGCAATTACTCAAAAGTCCTGCATTTGCCCCACTATGTCCTCACATTCACACCCCACCTCCACATGTCAGGTGTGCTGAGATGTATTTTTGGTCATCACAATGCACCACTGAGAGACATCCTTCAGGAATGTGGCACAGGCTCCTGTAAAGCACAGTACCAGCCAAGGGCACAGCATGATCAGTGATGACAGGAACATGGGATGGCTCGGACCAGAGAAGGAGCAGCAGCAGCAATTACCTCATATCCTGTGATTGCTATCTGGTGCATGGAATCATTTACTGATTTGATGATATCAAGCACGGTGGCCAGGGCTTCTTCCAATTCAGCAGTACCTTCTGAATTCTTGCTGCACTTCAGCATTTCCTGATTAAAAAAATATATGAGAGCTACTTGAGCACTTCTTATACCAGAAGACACCGTAAGACAATCCTCCCTGAAATTTGGCTGCATAGACAAAGTAGCAGAACTACAGGAAAACAAAAGAGGAACAAGAAACCCCAAACAAAACCAAACTTGACATTCACCAGGGTGGTCATTGAGGACACACATTTTGATCTTTTGAATATTTTCAAGTTTTAAGGGTTCATTTAAGGTGAGACAGGATCATTCTGACACATTTCCATTGACTCCTTGCATGTCACAGAATTACATCCAGTTTTTTTTTTTCTTTACATCTCCTAGAAAAGAAACTCATTATAATCATTTCAGGTGTTAGAGAATTCCCCATTTTCCTTTGCAATTAGTTCCACAAGGTACTTACTGCCACTGTTAAAAATATGAATTAATTTCTAGTCTGAATTTGGCAGGTTTGACAGTCCACATTTTGAGTTTGGAAATATTTTAGTCCAAAACCTGAGGCACTTGTGTTCCTGTAAAATAGGGCTCCAAAAAGGTAGTTCCTGCAAACCCCAAACAGCAGCAGTCTCTCCTCAAGTGCTTGAGTAACCAGGGATTAGAACCTATAACCTTCAGGGATTAGAAGGTAGAAGCAGGATGCATTCCTATTCCTGCTGCACATTTTCTAGGATGAGGATGGATCCCTGAACACAGAGAGTGCTGCTTGTCTCAGTGTCACACCAACACAAGTATGGAAAATTACAAGTGTGTAGGCTAAAAGCACTAAGAATACATAAAAACTCTATAAAAGAGTATATAAGAGGGGTATAAAAGGAAAGGCAAAAAATCATCCTGGCATCATCAGCATGAGCATATTAGCTAAACTGATCGAAACCAGAGGGTTGCAATAATTGTGACCCAAAATTCAAATCCAGTCTGCCCACCATCCAAGGCACTCAGCTTCTTAAGCACTTGTTTGTTACCAGTTTTTCACTGGCTTCCATTTTTCTACACTTTTAAATGCTGCTGAGCCAGGGAAGGAGTGCACCACCTTCACAGATCTCATAAACCCCGACTAAGGAAATGCCAGTGCCAAAGTGTTGCTGCTAAGTAGGGAACTGGTCTGACCAGCTTCAAACCCCATGGCTGAGACCTGTTTTGCTTGAGAATTTTACTCCTTGATCTAATCTTGGATTTATTTACAGTCATAATTCAAATTAAAAGTAAAACCTGGTTTACTCTTGCTTTCCTGGAGACCTTGACACTTTTTCCCTTCTCATAGAATAGTTTCAAGAAATAGTGTTCAAATTTATTTCTGGACTCTGTGGGTGTAAATCTACTGCAATCAGTGAAGTTGCATCCCTGTCAATATCTGGATTCTATAGTTTTACGTGAAGTCAATGAGCACTTCACAGAAATGAGCAAGAATGGCCAACCAGGTCCTCCCATGGCTCATACTGGCACCATTTGAGCAATGCCATGGTAGTCATCAGCAAGTTAAATGGCAGCCTAAAATCTTCATTGCAAATTTCAATGCTAAATTTCATGACAGTACACAACACTACATTTAGCCCAGAGGCTTGAGAACAGCGTGAAATTCACCTTCATGACCTTCCCATAGGAAAGGTCATTAAATATTATTTTTAAGAACCAAGGAGATGGAGACAGAAATTAAAGCCACCACCTTAAAAAGGAAAAAAAAAAAAATGTTTCGAGTGTATACATTTCCTATTGCCCAGTTCAGACCAGAATTTCAAGCATAGACCACTCATGTTTCCAGCCAAATCAAGAGGGAAGTTCACATGTTCATCCTGTGGAGAAGTTACAGACAATGTGTTTCTAGCTGTGTCTTTTAAAAAGAAGCAGCAAAACAAAGCCAAGCTCAATTTCTGTTTAAAGATAAATAAAACAATAAATAAGACAATAAAATACTACATAAAAAATCATACTTTATATAGAGAGAGCTATACATACAGTGTTATACTGCTATTACTTAGTATATTAGTACTGCTAATTAATACCAGTTCCCAATCTAAAATACAAGTCCCTGTACAAGACTGTTCTCTACCATTTTGCAACTAAAAAATGCAGAGTATTTGCTGAGGAACTGAGCGAGGCTTTATTTCCAGGTAGTCCTGACTGATATGCAATTCTGGAAGTAAAACAAGCTGTACACTGGAGTTCTTTGCACTGTCATGGAGAGCTTACCTTTAGCAGCAGCTGGTACTTGGTGATTCTCTGAACTGGCTTTAAGAGATAAGCATCAAGGGAGAGCTTATGATCCAATTTACGCTGACATTCCTGTAGGAGACAACACGGAAGAAAAATACAATTGTTTCTTGAAACACAGGCAAGATACCAAGATCATTATCATTTGACATCCTGAAGATTATGTGTCTGTGAATTAATTGAGAGAGAAATTTGTTCCATCTGCATAGGAATTTCCAGGTTACTTATGACACAGTGAAAATACAGCTAAACAAGAGCTAATGTTTAGGTTCAACTCGGTGTCAACATCTGGCATTCCCTGCTGATGGGATTGCAATCAGCTGGGGTTTGCAAAGAAGTCAGCACTTGTTTGGTGGGGGCATAGCCTGCAGAGCCAGATTCCTGTCCAGGAAATCCACCAACTGCTCTACCTACCCAGGCTCCTGTAGAGAATACCTTGGCACACACTGGGCGCCCACCATCAGTATAAGAAGCATGCAGAAAAGTCTATGTATTACTCTAGGTTTTCTAAAGAATAGGTGCAGAAGGAAAATGAGCTTTGAGGGTCTTGCACTGCTAGTCTGCAATGAAATTCCACCTGAAAAAAGATGCTGTCTCCACACTGTCTCCAGAGAGCTTCAGACCTTGGTTTGTTCTGACAGTACTTTTCATATATTTGGAGGTCCTCCTTCTGCAAGAAAAAAAGAGTTTTGGTAAGGAAAGGAAAAAGAATCCAGAGAGCATCCTTCTTGAATCACACTTTTTCTTATCTTCCATCCAAAGACATGAAGTAATTATTACATGGGAATAACACTGTATGTAAAAACATACTGAAACCACCAAACTTGCTTTTTACTTCTGATTGAGTTAAATACACCTGAAAGTAAGATTTTTTTCCCTCACTTTTCACACAAAGCAAGGAGACTGCAGACTGGAAAACACATAATCCAATTGCAAACCTGGTATATTTTTAAGGCAGGTGAATTGATGGTTTGAGAAAAAAAAAAACAACAAAAAAGAAACATTAGAAATGTAAATTTTATTAATTATTAACAATAGTGGCACAGACTGTAATTGTTAATGATGGTCAACATATGGCTAAGGTTTACCTGTTCAACACACTTTGGAGATAGTGCTGGCTCTCAATAGTACAAGCACAAATTAAAAAGGAGGAAGTTTGTCTTGTTGATGCCCCAGGCCAGGCAGGGGGGTGAACTTAAACCCTGTCCTATCCCAGTTAGAAGTGGGTGGGTTCACTTTACCTCTGTTTAGCTTTGACTGTGCTCCAAGTGCTCTCACTGAGGTCCATGGCAAAAATCTCACTGAGTTCAGTGAAAAGAGAGAGAATCTACAGAAGCCCAGCGAGGGGTGTTTCGAGCTCCCTGGGCTGTGTGGGTGGATGAGAGATGGGTGTTCCTCTGCCAGGTCCTGGGCTTGCTGACGGTGCACCCAGGTGGCCCTGGGGCCATGGGGCAGAGCCATGAGGCTCCTGAGCAGGGCTGGCTGTGCCCAACCAGCCAAGAGCTTCCCACCTTCATCTGCACCTACCCTGGTGGATGTGACCTCAGCAAATCAAAGAAAACACCAAAAATAAATGTCAGCATTTTCTGGATCTTGCCTCTGTGCTCTCAGCCTACCAGACAGTTCCTATGCCCTCCTGCTGCAGGGAAAGCATTTCCTTTTGTACAGTTACCAGAAGAAATCAGTGTTGCTGCTCTCTTCCTCTACAGACCCATCCTGACATCACCCTGATGAATCAGCTGTGAAATCAGAGCTGTGCCATGTAACACCACGCTGTGTTAAGGATTGTGCAATACCAAAACCTGTGCTGTTGCAACTCAATAGAGTATTAGTGGTGCTGTTTCAAAACTGGTGCAGAGTTTTCTTCACAAAAAATAAAAGTGTTTGTACATGTTGCCCTAGAGGGACGTTAGCAGGGGGTAAACCCCACAAACTAAAAATAGCAACAAAGCATACTCAAGCATGACAACAACTTCCTGGCCCACAGAAACCTAACTGGACTGGGTAAGAAGAATAAAGATAGCAACAGACAAGAGCACTATTAGGAATAATAGAAAAGAACCAATTTAAACTTAAAGAAAAGGTACAATAACCAACAATTTACCAGTAATTTGCCATAGTGGAACCACCCTATGCCAATGCAATCTACTGCTGCCTAAATCAATGACACCTGCTCAGGCAGATACTTACATCTTTAATTAGAGCTTTAAGTTTCGCCATAGTGTTAGGAATATAAAATTACTGATTAAATTATTAAGCTCAGACTCTAACATGCCAAGAAATAATTGATTGTCTAATTATTCAAATCCCAGTCTTAAATATTCCACACGTCTCTATTTTCCCATGCAAAGGTTCTGACTTCTTGCTGGTACTTTTGCACTGCGCTCCTCTCTCCTGTAATGCTTTTCCTTTCCACACTGTTTTGGACCCTGAGAGCTCTGTAAGCTCCAACACACATGGCAGATATGCACAATTCCAATTATCTTTTTGACTGCTGATTCATGAATAATTTTTGCATCAGACTAGAATTTAGCCCTTTTAATCCAATTCACAGGTTTCTGGTCAGCTGCTATGTCCTTCCACAGGTAGATTCAGTTTCTAAAGGCTTCTTTCTCCCTGAATGACCAAATGCCCCAACTACTGGCTCCTATTAAACTCTTCCCTTTTTTAAGGTTAGCAATATGAATAAGTGAACAGTTGTAATCCACACTGAATCACTGCTGCCAGACACATCACCTGGCACATTTTGGTAAGCACCTTTGGCTTCATGCTGGGTATTCTTGCCTAGGTTTGGTAAGCTTTCCTTCTTCACAACCCTTTGTACAGCAGATCAGCCCAGAGTGTCCCTCCTGTTGCTGATAAAGTACCAGAAGACCTATTCTGCAAGGTGTTCAATGCACAACCCTTCTGTCTTTGAAAGCTGTGTAGTCCTTGACCACACAGAGCTTTAAGTAAGGTCAAGCATCTTGGTGATGGCAAAATAGCTCCCATATGGGTAAAGTTGAGCTGACTCAGTTGTAATTTAGTTAATATGAAGATCATGACCTAAACTAGGTCAGGCAAAGTGGGAGAGTGAAAAAGGCATTTCTGGCTCATCTTTTACCAGATTCTGCTACCTTGCTCCAGGAGACAAGCCAGAGAGAAGCCAGAGAGAGACTCCACAGCCTGTTTCTCCCATCACCTGAGATGAAGGGTTCACATTCATGGTGACAGCTGATCAGGTGGCATTGGTGGAGATGGGAGAGTGTGTGAGGACATGGCAGAGGCATGACTGGCAGAGGATGGAGTGACTCTGGCACCAGAGTGTCTCACTGCAGCTCTCAGGATACTTTCAAGCAGCTCTGGAATCGGAGCTGAAAAGGCCCAGTGTGATCAGACAGGGTAAAACTCTCAAAAGTATGAATCAAAAAAAACTCTTTCTAATCATTGGCCCACCCTGATGTTGTGACTGGATGGTCACACCCATACAACGAAGGAGAACCTGCAACAATGTGAGTTTCCTCCCCAAACTCAGCATCACTTGGAACAGCAGCTGCTTCTGTTTCCCCCTGGCATAGCAAGCACGGCCATAACTCACGGGGCAGCCAGAAGCCACCACTCAGCAGGAAGGCATAAAAAGCTGCCAAATCATGGGGAACACAAACACACAACCAGACTTTTGTTTGTGCTTCCTAAAGGCAGTCCAACAGAAACAACACATTTCTGGACTTTATGTGGCTTCTTCTAAAAACAGAACATAAGGGCAAGTTTTCGAATCAAAGGTGCTACTGTGTGAGAAGAGACATCTCAAGAGAGAAGCTTGTGCTTTCTTAGTGTGAAATTTGAAATAGGGAGAAAGCAAATGCACAGTTTAACCTCTTATTTGATAGATTTAGTGTGGTTCGACCAGGCCAGAGAAACTAATGAGTGAAGGTGAGAGAGGGATTGGTTTTCTTTCACTTCATACCTGAACCCCAGCTTTAGTGCTGCTTTCATATTGGTAGGATAGTGAGGAGAATTGGGCTCAACAGATGTTTTTACAGAGAGACGTAAGCTACAATATTTAAATATGGAATGTGAACCTTTTGTAGAATCATAGGATCATTTCTTATTTAGAATCCTTATTTAGGAATTTTTATTTAGCTGCATTCTTTACAAATATATGCAACACATGGACTATTTTACATTTCTTTGGTTTCAAAGGTCTTCTTTCTTCAAAGACTGCTTATCCTCTTTTGCATAATGATTTCACCACAATATTTTCCTGTCCAGCATCTGAATCTTAGGGTAACAACATATGCCTGAGTAGTGTCATTTACTTAAGCTCTAAATGCTTTGTTGTTACACAGAAAATAATCCAATGGACATATAATCACATTTACACTTGTATGATTCTCTCCAGCCTAACCTGTTTGTAAATTGGGAGCGTACCCTTTGCAAGTATCACATGCTCACAATTCCCATTAAATCTTAGTAATGTGGCAGTGCTCAGCACCTCTGACTGGTTCATCCAAATCTGTCTGTATTTAATGCGTGCCCCAGAAAAGCAGCAAATGCTACCTGTAGAGTACAGTAGAAGCAGGAGGTACCTTTGACTACAGTGGACAGATTTTCCCATTTCTCATGCCACTTCCCTTTCCTGTGCAAAACACAGAGCCTCATTCACGCAGTTTTGTCAGACTCTGAAAGCAGTAGCAAACCACCAAAACAGACTTTTTCTCATTAGCAGGGCCCCTGAAGGAGTGCTATATAAACAAGCACCTTTGGTTGTGTTGCAGGAAAGAACTCATGGTCAGTCTGGCTGGGGGTGGGGGTGGAGGTGGAGGAGGAACATCACTGGGAGCTCTCGGAGAGAGCTGCAGCCCTTGGGCACTGAGAGTCACTTCACAGCAGAGGGGAGAATCCCACTTGTTGAATTACGCAAAGAAGTAAAGGGAATCAACCTCACAAGAGCCTTGTGGAGCTGGTGGGGTCCATGCAAGGACAGCAGCAGACTCTGCTGTGCCAGTTCTAGGGGCCTGAATGGGGCAGAGAAGAGAGATAAGATAAAGCAGGAACAGGATGTATTGTCTGCACTCAGAGCAACCTGCTGCAACACCGACACCCTTCTCGGTTTATTTACTGCAGGGTGGTGTCTGGGTTACATCAGACTCCTGCCATAGATGTGTCTGACATGAAAAGCATGTTTAATATTTGGATCACTGTTATTTGTTGGGTCTTTCATTTTAAATGGGACTTAAAATACTTGTAAAACACTGGTAACAGATCTCTTCCTGTCAGTAAACCAGGTAAAGGGTCAGCTGTCAGACTACATGCTTGGTAACTGAGGCTTAATTTGGGAACAGCTGCTTAGAGGAGTTTCCCCCATTCACAAAAGCAAATAGAGTGAAAAAAATAGGAGTAAATCTGTAAGTACTGTAGGATAAGACCATAGATATTCATTTAAACCTGCAAAAGGATATACTTACTCTTTTCAAAAAGCATCGAGCAAGAAGCTCGGGGTTTTCAATGCAATTTTCTATCTCCTTAAGGAAAATCCTGAGAGGGAGAAAAAAAGAGCAAAGAGTAATATAAAATCCCACTCACATTGTGTGCTAGCTTCTGTATAAATCCAACCTAAAGTCTTCATTTTTGTAATATGAGGATTTAATGGGGAAGGTAACAGTTCTGACATACAGAGAAGGATTTTAGAAAAATGGGATGTGGCTGTCACCTGATTCCCTAAATCACAAATATTATCATGTTTTCTCTGCTCACAAGCATCTGCTGCATCTGATTCCTCTGGCTGTTGAAATTTGTTTCCAATATGTAGCTCAAATACCTTTTTTCCATTTGGGAACGAGGATTTTTCAGAACAGTTAGAAAAGACAGGAATGCTCTGTCAGACGGAGTTGCTCAATCAGCAAGCAGTGAAAATATGGGATGTAGTCCAAAGGCTTCTGCAGTGACAGTCAATGCATAAGCCTTTAGGGAAAGAAAGACTGGGCTTGCAAAGGGAGAGGAATATCTTTCTCCAAATGGCATACACAGTCCTTAAAAATAATATATAAACTCAAAAATAATTTTTCTACTATGTATTAACTACTCTGGTGTAATATTAAGACTTGCAAAAGAGATCTTTTAAATTTATTTTGTTCAACTGTTTGTTACATCTTACAGGCAATTATTCAAAAGAGTTCCTAAATTCTCACTTTGGTTACAGCCAGTTTTGCTTAAGCAAGGCTAGGAAAAGCAGGAAATTTACAGCAGGCTTAGGAAAGCCCTAAGCTTTGTGTTTTGAAAGCTGATTGAAAAAGGGTTAATTTTGTTCATAAGTGGTATTCTGTAGTTATGGGCTCTGGATTTCCTTGTCTGCAGTATGGACATGGTTTCTGAAAAGGTCTGTGATCCTACAGGAAGGATAAATGTGCTATCAAATATATAGCATCTTCTGATCTAACAACAGAAATACAGGACAAATAAGCTGAACACTAAGAAAAATTCCTCACAGAAGTGTTTTGCCAGACAAAAAATACCAGGATTTAGTCCTGTGACATCTACCAGTGTACCAAGAGAGGTGGTGAACTACTGACCACAAGGGACATTCAAGATGGATCCTGCCAGGGAAAATCACCAGTAAATGCACAAAGGGTAAAATCTTCACAAAAAAAAGGTGAAATACATGATCTTGGAGGTGTTCTCTACACATTTGTTTTACAAGACACACAGAGGTAGAGTGAGGATGACTTTTCCTGACAGTGTTTGTGCAAGCATGACAAAGCACCCGACAGAAAAGGACTGGACATGATGGTAGCACCAAGGATGCAGAACAACCATCAGTTCCCACATACCTGTTGTGGAAATCATAGATTTCTGGGAGGTTCCCAAAAAGAATTTCCTTCTTGTTCTGAAGCGCAGATGGAATCAGATGTACTAAATTGGGATTGTCCATTTCTGAAGCATATCCCTGCAGAGAAGAGTGGAAAATAAAACCAGCTTGTTCCTATCAGGGAAGAGGTAGTGTGTTCATGGCACTGGAAGTCCCCAGTCCATGTGCTTTTGTTCTCCACAGAGCAAACAAAGGCTTTTCCCATGCCTGCTGCTTTGTTGCTCCCATGAGTTTCTGATGCTTCTGATTTTCCCCAGAGATTTTACCCCGTAACTGTGCAAACACATTTTAACCTCAAATGGACAGATTACAGAGTTAAAAAATAGATGAAGTTATGTGTCTAGGATTTGAAAGCCATTTTGGTCATGTAGGGATGGAGACTGCTAAGATTGACGTACATATCTTTCTGCTACACTGTTTCATTGCACAAGAGTTATTTGTTGCACTGTGGTATTTGGATTGACTATCCTTTTGTTTCATGTAGAAACTGGATTGTGTTTCTTCAGTAAAAACTTTGAGAGAAGAACATTCTGATTTCAAACTCAAGAGTAATATATGAATTGCCAGAGCTGCCAGCTCCCACAGATCAAATGCAATAAAGAAGCAACCACACGTCCTTCAAGTCCCACCCAAATTTAAGTATGATTGATCCCTACTCAGCTTCTGTCCTCCCACAGATTAGGGACCTCAGAATCCACACACACAGAGTATCCTGGTATCCTATCAGTTTCAAAAGCTCAAGAATTATATTTGCAGCATAAGCCCCTCTTTTCTCTGTTCAAGCACTACAATAAAATAAAAAGAATATGAGGGGCACCTTCCTTTTCCTCAATCATTTTCCAAACCTACATTCACAGAACTTAGTGTGGCCCCATGAGCATCAAGGGTGCTGCCTCTGAGACCTCTTGGTAATATTTTGAAAAGACACACTATTAACTCCTTCTCTATCCATAACTTTCAGAACCATGCAACTTGTCATTCTGTGGGCTCAGGCCAGAGCAGGTGCCTTTTCCTTTAAGCCTTGAGGAAAGCTGTTCAAAATATCCTTCCCATTCTCCATCTTCAAGGCTGAGCTACCCTGCCAACACAGCCTGCGTGTTATAAACAGGAGGTGGGAGTGCTCAGCCCATGAAGGATGTGCACCTGCAGTGATGAGTTAGATGTTAAGCACTAAAAAGTGATTTCGGAAGAGTTTCTTACCTCTATTATACTCTGAAGTTCTTCTACATAAACCCGTTCTGTTTCTATCAGCTCATTGATTATGTGGCTAAAAGACAAGAAAGGTAGAGAGTTACAGTGTTAACCAAGCACATGTAGAAAAAACCCTGGTATTCCTTGCATATTCCTGTTTATTCCTTTGACTACACACAAAAACACTCTGAAGGTCATCTCTCAGTTCTTCAATATTATGCCTTGTTGATAACATTAAAAGACCTAAACACATCTTTTTTTCAGCTCATTTTAAACTTCGTAGTGGTTTCTCCTCTCATTCCTGCAAATTGAAAAAAAAATCCCAAGAAGGAAAAAAAAAGGTTTTTCTTCTAAGAATAACGAACAATACTTAATAAAATGAAGCTATACTTCAGGGCTATGCCAATGTTTCTGTTTCATTTCTTTTATAAATGAAACAAAATCAGTGACTAGACTTCTGTCCTTTAATACAATGCAAAAACAGGCAACAGAATGATGTCAGAAGTCTGAAAACATGGAAGTAGATTAGAGTAAAATATTTATACTACATTTTGGACTTTTCATTTCTAAGATTAGTTTAATGCTCCTAGGTAACTAGAAGATGTATATCTTGAAGATGCCTGACTTATTTCACAGAAACAGGAATGTAACCAATTTACTTTTGGACAAATAACTGATTAGATTTTAAAACAAAATTGCATTAGATCTCTCATATTTTTCTTTTTATGCATTGACTGTCCCATATTATCCAGAAAGTGCTGTCTTTAATACTCTCATGAACAAAGTCTTCAGGGTAGCTCCTCCAGAGGTTTGAGCAGTAGAAAAGGACAAGTACCTGATGTTCTTTTCCTGGTCTGTGCTTCTCAAGAGTCTTTAACCATGGCTACCTCAAGCGAAAACACATTCCCAGAAGTGGGAATAGTGTCTGGTGGAACTGGAGTGTGGCCAGCCATGAGCAGCACACAACCTGAGGCCAGGAAAGTGTAAAGGCTACTCTTGGCATCGATACCAGCATGTGCATTGGTCCAGGATCTCCCTGTGCACCCTGCGTGTGTCACACAACAGCCACATCATCAGCCAGACTCCATCAGCCCTTTAGGTCATCAGTCACATCTGTACTGTTGCATCCACTATAAGGGGATTTTCTCATTCTCCACAATTTTTTAGGATGTCCTTTTTGAGATTAAAGAAACAATCACACTTCTGATAAAGCCTTGTCTGAATGGTTTGGCCAAGCATTTGAAAATAAAATAGTCCCGTTTCAGCTTGCAGCTTGAATGCAAAAGCACTGACGAACACATTATTAGGCTATTGCAATAGATTCACCAGTTTCCTTTGGATTCCCCAGTCTTTTTTAGAAGAAATGTGGTTTTGTAGGCTAGCTGGGGACCACTTATTCAGGTCTCATTGGCTATTACTCCTTTATGGACCACTGCTTGAGAAACAAAAATACTGAAAAATCTGGACAATGCCTTCAACTGATGCTTCAAATTTTGTTATAAAATAGCTGAGATTTCATTGGTATCTTGACATAGTGCCTTGAACTGCAGTGTCCAGCACAAGGGAGGGCAATGGGTGAGGGCTGTACCAGTTCTCCTGGCCACACTTAGGACCCATTAGCCACTCTTGCACTAGCTGTGGGCTCCTAGTGACTCTCTCTGCACCCTCTGAGGTGTCCCCAAATGTTCCACTGTTGATTTTGTCAGAGCTGCTCCATGACTGTCATGGGCAGTGAGGGGAACTCAGCACACACATGCTGCCAGTAAAATATGAGGTAACAATTGACATGATTATTGTCACAGACAGCTCTTCCCACCCTCTCTTCCCCTTTGACATGCATGACTAGGTTAGAAGTCATTTCTAGTATAACTGAGATGTGTAAGGTAAGGGGGCAGGGGAGAACTTCCACACTGTATTGTTCATGCATGGCAGCAGTCCAAACACAACAAAACTCTAGCTGACTGAAGTTTATGGGCAGTTCTCACAAGGATAGCTCCTCACCAGGATCATTCCTAAGCCAACAGGCCATCTCATCAGGGATGATAAAGGATTAGGCATCTGAACTAAAGATCAGAATCTGAGAAATCCCTAAGGTCCCATCTGCGGGCATCCTTGTTGCTAGTAAAACTTCACTCAAAGGTAGAAGATTAGTTAGCCAAAGGTAGAATATTCTGGCCCCAGTAATACCTGACTCAGTAGCTTTCCTGACATGGAAATAGTGTTGTGAAACACTGCCTAGGAAACACAGCTTTCCCTCTGTGGAGGGAGTTAAATGTGTCCTAGCAGGGGGACCTCAGCCACCAGCGACCTGGCAGAGCACTGTGCACGGCAGGGCCTCTGCTGCCACCAGCACTCGGCAGGGTTGGAGTGCGTTTGTGGCAGGGGTCACACACAGACTCACTGATACAAAGTTGTCAGATGTTCCTCCAGCAAAGGAAACTTGTTGGTATGGAACATAGTTAAAATGCATGAACTAGCTCACATTTTGTGGAATGATTGATCTGGGTTTCTGATGAAACACTGTGGCCTTGGCTACACTAAGACCACATTTCCCACAAGTGGGATTCTACAGAGGCGTCATTTGGGCAGGTTTTTCTTGCTTCAGCAGCCTTGATATCCTGTGGCCCTGCAGCACTACCAAGATCTCAAACACTGAGCCACTTTCCACCACTCCGAGCTTTGAGAGGCCCTGCAGTGCCAGCAAAATAAGGATGATAAGAAAGGAGAAAGTAATAAGAAAACCATTTCTACCTTGTCAATAGTGCTGTCTCTAACATCTGGCAAGTTAGTCATGCCATGCTGCAGTAAAAAAAAAAAAATTTCACGGAGGAAGCTCTTCAGCAAGGGTGAGAATGTAGGAGCTGCCATGGACAACAAAGCATTGGTAAAAGACTTGTTTTTAGCCAAGGTTGTAAGTGAAACTTTGAAACTGAGGTAAACTCTGATACTAGTTAGCACCCTTGACTTTTAGAGATGTATTTCTCTATCAGCCCCTGCCCATGCTGGTATTTAGATCAAAGGTAGCTCTTTATATTACTTTGGACTTTGCAAATAGCGATTAGCAATTGTTTTATTGCAACATAATTTTGTCAATAGGTATTTATCTGATCTGGCGGCTTCTGGTGACTGAGAGCACACCTCTAGTGACTATAAAGCAGACACATATCAGACCATTTCACCTCAGTAACTCTTCTTCTTTCCTTCTTCCTTAATAGCATAAGGAAAAAGAAACATAATTGAATGGTTGGCCAAGCTCCCCAGGGGTGTGAGGTCATTCTGCAAGTCTGTATCACAATAATTTTGGTAGAAGCAGTGTCAGATGGTTTCTCTGCTGTGATATGTGCTGCCTTAAAAATCCCTATCAAATATAATGAAACACTAAGCAGGAATATTATCCAGAGATTACCACAACCTATTAATATCACCTCTGGCTAAATCTCAATGGCTTTGTCCTCATACAGTTACTATTTATGCATCCTCCTCAGATGGCAACATAAACTAATTCAGGATTTTTGTTTCCATAGCTGTGTTTCTCTAACAAACTCATTGGCTCACCTCCATTCACAGATCCTGTTTCTATGCCAGGATTTGCTATCACAGGTGCCTGTCCTAATAAGGGGTCTTTTCCCAGAAGAGGACTTGAAGCCATCGACTGGAATTAAAGCAGTGAGCTTTTCTGAGAAGAACTCCCAGCATAAATCATAACTGGTGCTCCAAAACTATTGTGCTGCAGAAAACCTGACTGCATGACAGGTGTGGAACCAGCAGAAATGGCACTCGTGCATGAGATCTCCACTCCTGTCTTGTAAAAACATATGCTGCCTAGTAGATGAAACAGGAGTATTTTCAACAGCCAGAACAACAGAAAATGAGTATGAAAGAGCAAAATATTTAATTTAATATATTAATAAAAAACCCACCACTTTTATAAATATATCTAATAGAGATAGAGAGCTACATTGAAAATACTGGCTCTTTTAATATCCGAGGCTTCAAACACAATAGTAAGGACTAAAAGAACCTGTATGCAGGGTAATGGAAACATAAACACAGAATAAATATCACCATTGGATAGACTTGGACTTAATGGAAGTAAGAGTGAATAATTTACTGGCTTGCAAAAATGAGCACAGTGGTAAAAACTTCCTCGGTCCAGCAGTCTGGCTAATTCTAAGTGTTGTGAAATTTCTATTTCTGAATGTAAATAAAATTTAACAAAACTATAATTTTTTGCAATGGTATCTTCTTTGTAGGTAGGAAACTATGAAAATCTCACTGTTCCTGTAGAAAAAGAATCAGCAGTAAATATCACATTCAGTTTGGAATTAGAAATCACTACAAGAAATTCTAAGACTGGTCTCATCGTAAAATCTCAAAATTATCTCGGTGCTATGGAATGAAAAGAAATGACAGCATGTCAGTAGCTGAGTAGAAGAATCTTCCATTCTACCTACATAATTGCGTTTAAGAGGAATTTTTTTGTTGTTGTTTCTCACAGTGCTAAAAAGACGTTTTTCAGTTGAAAAGTATTCTCAACTGAGGTTGTGCAACAGCTCAAATGAAATTTGAGTAATGAGTCAGTTGCGGTACTTCACCTCCTAAAGTGGAATAAAAGATCATTCTGGACGTAAGAACATTTGTTTCAACAGAACTCGTTGTTAGTTGATACAGTATTTCGTAGTTGATACAGAAAACAGTTCTGATTTCTCTGCCATGTACTCCTTTTTTTTGTTCCAGTGAGAGCAATGCCTCAAAATAACGATTGTTCATAAAGTACATTTCATGGCTGCAAACAAAACCCAACTAACTTTGAGAAGCATAAGGGACTTATTACTCTCCACCTCATGTCAAAATTAGTGCCCTTTACTGAAGTTATTGTTATTGCCTGCTGCTATGTCAAATGGATTTGCTCCAGTGATTATGGAAGTTCTTCTGAGCAGAAGGACTGCATCTTCATTAGAAATTGATTTCACCGCCAAAGTCACCATTTATAATATTTTGCTTCTTCTGAAATGATCTGAACTCTTCACATAAAAGGATTTGTCCCATATTCATTGTTCCCAAAACAAATGACCTTGGGGAAATATTTTTATATATCTTAATTAGTTGACCTACATTATAGGAACAGGAGCATAGTTGTTAGTGGAGAGGCAAATTAATTAAATCACCTACGGAAAGGAATAATATGAATAGAGGACTAAAAGTCATGCAGGAGTTGTTTCTCATCTCCACTGTGCATCTACACTGAAAAATGCATCTCTGAACCCAAATTTGAGCTAACTTTAGACAATGTGGATGCTGCAGACTGGTCCTTCCTGGGGGCCAGAATAACAGGCCAAGTAGCTGTGTACATATTTGTCAACTACCCATAATTGTGAACTACCCAGCAGGGCTCCCTTGTGATTTTGGTCTTAATCTTGCAGCTGCACTGTTTCTGTTTGGTGATAAAGATATATTTAGCTTTGTGATATCTCAGCACTGACTGATCAATTAGCTAAGAGCAGGTGAATAATTTCTACACAAAAATAATTTAACTGCCAAGAGTTATTAGTATTAGGTCGTATTCTAGCAGACTGTAGTAGGCTGGTAGTAGATTGAGACCCATAGAAACTACTACACACACATGCTTGTGAAATATCTGATGTAACTGAGACACTGCAAGTTAACAGTTAACAAGTTAACACTGCAAGTTAATACTGCTGCACTGTGCAGACTTCTATGTAATTTCTTGGGACTCTTTGTTTGCTTGAGATCATGAGTATTTTACATGCAGGCCACAGAATTAACTTAATTACTCAAATTTCAATATTCTTCTTTAGAAATATTACCCAGTCAAAAGAAAACGTGGTGGTTTCTTAGGGCCAGGCAGCTCTAGTCCAGCAACAAAGCATATTGCATAAAGGATTTAAAGTGAGGACAGAGGTAGAAGACATAATTCTTCACTACACTTGCTTAAGGATGGATTTGATCTGCTGAAATGAAGCCAGTATGGGTACTCAGGTTTACCAGCCAACAAAGGAAGCTCACTGCTTTTTAAAATGTAAAAATGCAAATATATGAATTTATGTATAAAAGGTAATTAATATACTAACACTGAGATTTACCCTCATACTTGTTTCTAGCTAGTAATTATTAGAACATACATTATGAATATATATCAGTCATATATGTATCAGTGAGATATATATATATGTGTACATCAGTTGTAGCTGATATTCAAAAAATAAGACCTCTGAAATTAAGCACTTTAGATTTTGCATGTCCTACCCATGTGGGAAATTCACAGGTTTTTGGTGTCTGCCAGTAATTTCTTCCTAGCTGCCTTTTTCTTAAAAGTTGAAAACAGAGCAGGTAAAAAAATCTCTAGATATGTAACAGTTCTGACTTTTGCAAAAAAATATTTAACAGCTTTTTTCTATGCCCAACCTGACTTTTAAGACAGCAACCACTTTCGGTTACATGCTGTATGCTTTTTCCCTTCCTTTGTAGACACACTATAACAATATCCAAATACCAGTTGACCTCATTGAGCAAGAAATCTGATAAGGGCTGACAGTGCTGTGGATTTTCCCACACAGGGTGGTAAAGTGCTTTTTTAGTAACAGCAAAAGTTACAGTGGTAAAACCCCGAAACTTTCAGACAGACAAAACCAACAACATGAAACCCAGAAGTAGGTTAAAGGAATCTTAATGGACACTGTTTATACTGAGAATTCATGTTGACTACTAGAGCTCAGGCTCTAAGTAAACCTAAACCTAAACAATGCCCACAGCCTCTCTCCAAAATTCTCTGTAATCTCAGGTGGTGGCTGTCTGGGTGGGACAGAGAAGGATTTGGGCACATGTGACTCTGCACCACGCTAATCTCTTACTCCAGAGCACCTCTGATAGTGCTGTGACTTACATGTCTCATGCCTGTGGCACTCACTCATTCCCTCCCTGTACCTGCAAGGACATTTTGTGCCATACAGAGCCATTTTCAATTGGGATGCAAAAGCTGAACACAGAACTATTGTTTACTTCATGCAAATGGCAATACAAATTCTATCCTGAAGGGCTAACTACTTCAGGAGAAGAGCTTCAGTGGTTTTGAGTCTCACAGCAGATCTGCCTTTGATAGCTTTGCTCTGCAAGACTTTGTAAAGCCATTTGGGTAGAACAAAGAATTAGTTTTATTAGTAAAATTAATAATAATTGATTTTACAGACAGGTCTGAGTTTACGCTGGAGAGGGCTGACCAGGGAAGTTCACATTGCACTTGGAAGGGAGAGGATGGATGTGGTGATGATGCCTCATCCTTTGAGGGTCTGTATTTCAAGCACTGGAACAGGCTGCCCAGGAAAGTGGTGGAGTCACCATCCCTGGAGGTATTTAAAAGTCATGTAGATGTGGCACCTGGGGACATGGTTTGCTGATGGCATTAGCAGTGCTGATATAACAGTTGGTCTTGATGATCTTAAAGGTCATTTCCAACTGAAATGATTCTATGGTTCTATGATTTCAGTCTGAGGTATGACCCTTAGGGAACTCCATCCTGCAAAATCTGCTTCTTCCTTAATAGGACACAGTATAGTGCCAGACTTATAATCTGTGGTCCTCCAGCCCAAACTCTGCTAGATTTTGGGCCCTGGTTTTAAATATCCTCAAGAATCACTATTCTTTGGGGCCTGGGGGAAATAAACCCAGGTGTTAGTTATGTGACAACGGCAATGGAACAGGGAGCGAAAATTCTGACAAGCTTAAATGGAGTTCACAAGAGTAACTGGAACACACATTAAGCTTTAGTTAATCTCTTCTTGGCACACTTGCATCAATCAGTAAGTTGTGAACTGCCATGGCTGAGGACAAACATCCCCTTTTTGTGTGTCACTCTTCCTCAGCCACAGTATGAGGGGCAGAGAAGGATCCTGCCATCTGCAGCTACCACACTCCACCCAGCAGGGACTGGAAATCACAGCTCTCAGCAACATCCACGTCCATTTACCAAGCTATACTTTGGGCAACCCTGCCTGCCACACCCTGAAACACTGCTTGCAGAATTTAATGATAAACTTAGGGAAAGAGGGAGAGACACTCTTGGTAGGTATTCCAAATTTAGAAAGAAACTTTAGAGAACTGTCGGATAGGCTCCAGCTGGAGAATGTGTTCAGAGGCCACTTTACTCAGTAGGAAACTCAGAGAGAAACTCTTACAATTGCAGATTGCACAAAACTGGAAGGATATTACCCAGCATTTGGGTTTCTTACTTTTTTCTCAAAGCATCTGGTAATGGTGAGTGTCCAGGACAATACAATGGGACAGAGAGAATTCTGGGCTCATCCAGGACTGCCATTCCTCTCCTTTTCTCCCCAGAAGAATAGGGAAGTGGGTTTATCAGCCTCAGTGGCTGTTGCAGGCCTTACACAAGCCTTGGCTACGTGGGAAATGCCTTGTTTGCCACTCCAGAGTTTGTAGTTAGAGCTGGGGCTGGGCGCAGTTGCAGCGCTGCCTGGCAGAGGTAGGAGCACTGCACCAGGCACGGCTGTTACAGAGGTTGGAGCTCTGGGTGTTCTCTGCCCACCCAGGAAGTCTGGCCTGACAGATTGCTGGGGGAGCCAGCACAGACAAATAGAACTTGGGCACTTTTACCAAGAAGAGCACACTCAGAGTCACATTGTTTAGCTCTAATGCAGGTCAGATGCCATAAAGGCAAGACTGTCCATGCTAGTTTGTCCAACATGGCTATTAACCAGGGAACAGTATCTGAATACAGGTTTGTAATAGCTAGAAATGCAAATAAAGTATCAGTGTCTTCCAACTAGAGGCTATGGAGAAAGATCAGCAACAGTGTATTGAATAATCTGCATATGCACAGGAATTTTGCAGAGCCTACAGAAGAGCTGCTGGACAGACAAGTCATACTACGTAAAACAGAATTCCTTTCTAGATTCACATGAGGAAAGAACGTGCCTGCTGGATGAAAATATCCACATGAATTTTCAGAAGTAGATACAGAATTCTAAACATGATTACGCCACAAACCTAGTTATCATATTCCTAGTTAATAAGCAGCTTGTTAAATGCAGGAAGTAAAGTCAGCAGTGTTTTATTGCACAGTGCAATTGATAGGGTGCAGTGCTCCATTGAATCACTCACTCCATGGGACTGAGTGATCTCCCATCTGCTCTGGCCTGTCTGCTGCTCTCCTGCAAACTGTGCAATTATTTAGGTCAGCTCAGTGTGGGTGCAAGTCACTGATATCTGATTAGACAACATGACGTGCTCTTTGTACTTGTAAATAATAATGTGAAGGGCTCAGCACTCCTGTATGAGCTAACTGACACACAGGAGCTGCATGTTTTTAACTACGGAGTTTAAAAACAGATTCCATTGAAACTGGGGTGAATGTGCAAAGGGAAGGCTTTGGCAGCTGTCTGGAGAATTTTATACTCTGAGAGGTGTGATTGTTCCTGGTTTGTTTCAATGGTTTCCCAGCCTGGAGACTGTCACTGTACTGCCCTTTACAGAGAAAGCAGCACCACCTGAACTGAGGTGGTATAAAATCAGTGCCTCTCCTCCTTCCCCATCCATCAGCTTGGCAATGATAAGAGGGCTAATTTCCTCTGCTCCTTGGCTTGTGCCTTTGTTATCTGGGGTTTTGAGGTGTCATTCATAAAGGCCAAAGACTGTCAACCTGCCATATCAGGGCAAAGTCAGGTTTTCATGGAGAGGTGAACGAGCTACAGTTAGGGGAGAAACAAATGTATAAAACTTCAAGTCCACATGTGCTTCTTTGGAGGAGATGCATCCAGGCCCAGGCCAACACAGAGCTGCCTTTTTTTGCAGGAAACCCTGAGTTGGATCAGGGGGTGGGAGGGAGAAGACCTTTAGTCCTGTCCTGGGCAGGCAGAGGCAGAGGAGGGAGCTTACTGCCCATTGACTATGTGCTTGCAGAAATTTTCAGTGCTTTTCAATGGAGCACACACATTCCTGTGACATGGGACAAGACAGAAGATACCTCTGGTCCTAATCACCCTGTGTGCTAAACCAAACCAACCATCCAGGATGTGCATGTGGCCAGCTGCATTCCAGGAGCCTGCCCAGAGCCAAGAGCCAGCAGAAAAACTGCACCGAAAACAAGTTGAGGAATTCCTGGAATTTCTGAAGAGCATTAAAATAACCTTAGTATCCAATAGCAAGAAGGTATGAGAGATGATAGCAGAAGTGACTGCTTAATGCTCTTTGATATTCGATTAAGTGCAAATTTTATAAGAAAACATATTGAGAATGCTTTTTTCAGCTTTTCTCTACCTCCCAGACTCTTTCAGAGCAAGGACATATGGACTTCAGCAAGCCTCCAGAACACTCAGTAAACTACTGTATTGTAGCAATAAGAATTTTTTTTCCCCTGTTCATAATAACTTTCCCAGTTCCCAGAAATATTTGGAACTATAGTAGGAATACATCTCCCCTTGCTATTCTACATGGATTTCTATCAGCAGCCAGATCTCCCTACATGGCAGCATACACTACACTTCAAAGGTCCTCCCAACCCTTTAGGCTGTAATTAGACTTGTAAGTTCTGGAGCCAATCTGCCCAACAGGGAAACTTCTCTGAAAACAAAGATTTTGTAAAAGTTGAAAGAGATGATGGCAAACAAGAAATGGCTTGTGGCTTCTTGAAATTTCTCCTGCTGACTTAACTTTTATTAACTCTGGTGAAAGAAAACAGCTCCCTGTGCCTATAGATAAAGTCAAGAACACGGTTTGTCTTTTGAAATGTAGGCTCCAAGTTCCTCCTCTCTACCAGCTGGAAGTTTTCATGAGCCTCGAAATTAGACTGGAAAGATGAATTGTTGAGATTCTACTTTAACACTCACAAAAATCACCTTCTTCAAATTGTTATAGAAGTCATATGTTACATTATATGATGAAATTTGTTATATCTCCCATTTATGCACTGTATGGAAACCCTTGCAATGGATCTTACCAGTCATGTAAAGGGGTGTCAGAGACTGAAAATAGTTCATGCCTCAAACACTGATATAAAGTTTTGCTCATTATAAAAAAGCTACAACCAAGAAGCTTCCCTGAAGACTGGGACTTTGGGCTGAAAGTCAAACTGCTGATTAGATAAAGGTGATTATCTAAATCACCTCAGGCAGAGGGAAAGGTTTTCATCCACCAAAAGGCCAAAGCCACCA
Source organism: Vireo altiloquus (assembly GCA_013396875.1). Taxonomy (NCBI): domain Eukaryota; kingdom Metazoa; phylum Chordata; class Aves; order Passeriformes; family Vireonidae; genus Vireo; species Vireo altiloquus. The sequence continues at coordinate 325,488 of VZRF01005967.1, forward strand.
GCTGCGCTGAAGAGCATCCTCTGCTGAGTTTGGGGTGGGAGGAAAGCACAGCTCACAGAAGCCAGGTTTGGGGTCGGGGGAGAGCACAGCTCACAGAAGCCAGGTTTGGGGTGGGAGGAAAGCACAGCTCACAGAAGCCAGGTTTGGGGTCGGGGGAGAGCACAGCTCACAGAAGCCAGGTTTGGGGTCGGGGGAGAGCACAGCTCACAGAAGCCAGGTTTGGGGTCGGGGGAGAGCACAGCTCACAGAAGCCAGGTTTGGGGTCGGGGGAGAGCACAGCTCACAGAAGCCAGGTTTGGGGTCGGGGGAGAGCACAGCTCACAGAAGCCAGGTTTGGGGTCGGGGGAGAGCACAGCTCACAGAAGCCAGGTTTGGGGTCGGGGGAGAGCACAGCTCACAGAAGCCAGGTTTGGGGTCGGGGGAGAGCACAGCTCACAGAAGCCAGGTTTGGGGTCGGGGGAGAGCACAGCTCACAGAAGCCAGGTTTGGGGTCGGGGGAGAGCACAGCTCACAGAAGCCAGGTTTGGGGTCGGGGGAGAGCACAGCTCACAGAAGCCAGGTTTGGGGTCGGGGGAGAGCACAGCTCACAGAAGCCAGGTTTGGGGTCGGGGGAGAGCACAGCTCACAGAAGCCAGGTTTGGGGTCGGGGGAGAGCACAGCTCACAGAAGCCAGGTTTGGGGTCGGGGGAGAGCACAGCTCACAGAAGCCAGGTTTGGGGAGGGAGGAGAGCACAGCTCACAGAAGCCAGTTTTGGGATGTGGGGGCAGAGCACAGCTCACAGAAGCCAGGTTTACATAGACTCTCCACAACCGAGGAGCAGGGTATAACCTCTGGCCAGAGGCACTGAACACCCATCCTCCGTTACACAAACTGGCCCAGCTGTGGAACCCCAACCCCACAGGCCACATCCATGGGACTCTCACATGAGAGGTGGCTGAGGGGGAGTCACAAACCATCAAAGACCCCCCAAAGTGCTCCCCAGAGGCTTTGCACCACAGGGCTGCACATGATGCAACAGACCCAGAGTCTGCTGTAAGAGACTGCCCCTCCCCGGGGGGACATGCCTGGACATTGGCACCTGGCTCGAGGGGATATAAACCCATGGGATTCTACACCTCTTGCAGGGGACCTTCACCACCAAGAAGAGCAGCTGGAGAGGATCAATGGAACATCGGAACTTCATTGAAATCCACGGAGTTGTGATATTTTCCTTATTCTGTCCCTGTCACTCTTTCTGTCCCCCCTCCACACACCTATTTTCTACTCCTTTTCTTTTTCTCTCATATTTATTATACAATAAAACCCATATTGTTGTCACTGGCATATGGTCTCATTTGCACCTTGAGAGAGAAAGGGATGAAATTCCTGTAATTTAGACAGAGGGGAAAATCATTGTCCAATCTGGAAAAGAAGAGGCTTCAGGAAGACCTTTTTACGGCCTTTCAAAATACAAAGGGGGCTTATAAGAGAGGGACATTTACCAAAGCCTGTAGTGACAGCACAAGGTGTGATGGTTTTAAACTGGCCAAAGGCAGATTTAGATTAGATATCACAGAGAAATTCTTTACTGTGAGGGTGGTGAGACATTGGAAGAGGTTTCCCAGAGAAGTTGTGGTTTCCTCATCCCTGTAAGTGTTCGAGGCCAGGCTGGATGGGGCTCCAAGCAACATGATCTAGTGAAAGGCTCCCTGGCCCTGATAGGGGAGCTGCACTACAGGATTTTTGGGTCCATTCCAACCCATACTGTTCCGTGATTCTAATATTTATCTCTGCCTCCTGTAGAAGCCCTGGATCTTTGGCCAACGACTAATAAAATCAGGAAACTTAGTTCTCTCCTGCCATACACACCTCTGATGATTACAATAAGCACTTGGACACCAAAGCTTTTAGTAGCACTCCCTGAGCTCCTGTATTTTTGACACCAGTCCACACCTAAATTTAGCAATTCCCAGACCTAATGTCAGCACAACTTTGCTATTGCTGATTTAGAATAGGGCTCTGGCACAATATTCTCATTCTGAAAATAGCTTCTAATTCTTTACCCAGGGCAGAAATGCTGTCCTGCTCTACCCACACAACCTGATCATTCTGTGATACACTTATTCTCATGTTCAGAGTGATGCACAGACTGATTTATGAAGGCCCCCAGTCCTTGTTGGATCAATAACACAGACATAGATATTAAGACACACTGATCTAAAGGATTCTTAGATTAAAATAAGATCAAAGTCTACAGTTGGAACCTGTAATTTAAGAGTACAAACACCTTCAGGCACACAGGTTGCACACTCCAGGATGTGAATATGCAGTTGGTGTGCAGAAGTGATCCAGATGCTCCACAGGTTTCCTCAGTTTGCAAACCAAACTCTGTGTGCATGTTCATTGGACAAACAGTAAGTCTGGACTCTGTATCTGCTTGGGGACTATTTTGCATGTGTACAGAAGTGCTCCATGCATACATGATTGCTGAGGCCACTCCTTATTCTTAAACTTGACTCTCTTTCATTAAAGTCCCAAAAATGATACTTCAGACTACAAATCCTGGAACTGGTCATTCATGAAGTTAATTCTGTCTGAATATAAACTGTAGGAGAGCTTACTGTCTCATGAGAATTTAATTCAGAAAGCAGGGATTATGCCTCACCTGAGTACAAAACCCATCAATGCCTTGCAGTTTTCAGCTTATTATTCAGTTGTAATAGACCTGAATGAAGACGAAACATGAATAACACTGTTACTCCTGCCACTGCACACTGATCACTTCAATATACACATTGCTGTGCTGGTAAGTAATCTCTGTCAAGGCCACATTGACCACTCACTGAGAACACCAAAACCACATGCAAAATTTGGGGGACCATTTCATGAAAAGAGGGAAACGGTGGTCAGAAAGCCCTGCAACAGACGTCACATTTATGTGTTTTCAAAGTGAAGCACTAACACTGCCTAACAGTCTCCCAGCCTTTGTTGCAAGGTGGACTACAAAAATGCTGGGTATATCAGATCCAAAGCAAACCAAACAGAAAAATATTCACATTTACAGGAAATTCAGTTTCCTATCTGATGGGGATTAGCAATATCAGCTTTTTGAATGGAGTTTCTTCATCAATTTGTCTATTCCACAGCTCTAAAGGAACAAATATGCACCTTTGAATGCTCCCAGTCACTCCATCCTGCCCCCTTCCTCGCACTTGACAGTGAGTGTACACCAGCATGCAAACTCAGGTAAACTGGTGAGCAAGAAGAGCTGGCCCAACTCAAAACCAGCCTAACAAAAAGAAAACAAAAGGTCATACCAGCTGCTCAATTGCCAGCCCTGTAAAGGGGATACGAAGGGACTACGTGAGGTGGGTGTGGGGAGAGGGAGCAAAAGGTGCAGCAGCAACCCCTAAATGAGCACAGACTGGTTGTGAAACCATTTTCAGAACAGATCTATGAATCAAGATTTCCTGCCATAAAATCACACCACAGAACATCTGACCAAACCATTTTCCCACAATAACATTTGAATATAAATTGAATAATATCCCAGCAAAGCAGTCAATACACGTAAGGTACTGAGGAATGCAGTAGTTAGGACTCCACGGATTTGGCCAATTTGCTACAGTAACAGGTTGCCTACAGCCATTTGTGCATATGAACTAGAAAGGGTTGCCTTGCTTGAAATTTTGTCAAAAATACCCAGCTCTGTCATACTTACAGTCTAAGCACAGAGTCATGCGATTGTGAGAGATTTTCACACTTCTCGTACAAACAACACCTCAATACACAAAAAGAGGCTGGTTTGGCTTATCAAACAGAACTGTGCTTCTGGATTTTTAGATTGTCTTTCCACTGACTGAGTATCTCCTCTGATGAATCTTGGACCCAGACTATACTGGGCTGCACTGGACAACACAACAGGTGCAGTTGCATCATGCCAGTCCATCCTGTTGGGATGGGTCTGTGGGATGAAGAAGCAGGAGTTGGGTCAGAGGCACCTGGCACAACCCCACTGAGAGCACTGCATGGCTTCCTCAGGGCTCCTAGTAGACTCAAAGGTTCAGAAGCATTAAATGACATCTCTGATCCCGACCTCCTTGTGCAAATACTTCATTGGTAAGTAGCCTTCTGTGTTACAAAGTATTTTATGGAATTTCCCTCCTACCTTCCTCTTCCACAGGCAAGAATAGCTAAAATATGTTGCTCATACTGAGAGTAGGAAGCAATAAGAGCAGAGCAGTTTAACACAAATCTGTAGGGATTACAAATCATTCCATGAAACAGTAACATCTAGGTATGTCTCCATGTTCTGTTGAATCTTACCAATACATTATTTACTCTGAAATAGGGCCTGAAGTTCCCAGTTGGACATGAGGCTCATAGAGGAATCAAACCCACAGCCTAGACTAATATCAGCACCATGCTCTGGCCAGCTGAGAGAAATGGAAAGGCTGTTTGGGTAGCAGGAAATCACCTGCCTAAACCCCCAGCCCCTATGAACACAAGTGCAGGGACCCACATCCGCTCCCTGGTGCCTGTCCTCACTCCGGTAAACCACTCTGCTCTCGGAACGCAGACCTGAGCCTGGGCGTGCTGCAGCACCGCAGGATGGTGTGAGTACAGCCAGGGGAGGTTTCCTGGGGAAAACCACGAGTGAGGAGCCTTTCAGAACAGCCAGCCGGATAGCGCTGCCTCCTCCTTCGCTGGTTTAGAGATGCCACGGGCTCTGCACTATTGTCAGGGCTGAGTGGGCAAGATATGGCCGAGAAGGGATGTTTGAGATGTAATTTATAAACAAATAAGGGTGGTGCTCTGAACAACCCTCCCTAATAACATCAGTGGGGGAAAAACACAAAGGCAGAGCCTTATTTCTAAGTTTTCCCTCAACAGAGAACCTAACAGGATTTGGTTTAATACAAAGGAAAAGGAAAGGGGAAGAGAAAGTGGAAAGGAAAAAAGGAAAGGGAAGGGAAGGAAAGGAAAGGGGAAGAGAA
>VZRF01005967.1:330696-347924 GCA_013396875.1 Vireo altiloquus
AGGGAAGGGAAGGGAAGGGAAGGGAAGGGAAGGGAAGTCCATTTTACATTCTGTTTACTGAAAAATAAAATCCATAGAATGATAGAGATAGAAACTTTCCTACTGTAATTTCAGGTCAGAAGCAGGATGAAAAGTGGTTACTTTACTGACAGAGATGCTGTCTTTCAGCTGGAGAAAATCCAGATCAATCAAGATTGGACATGAGTGAGCACAATGAAAATGTTGTTGATCCTTCGAGCAGATGTCACTTTTAAGGAAAAAAGTGGACACAACTGTAAGACAAAATCAGTTTCTTTGCAGTGCTGATTAGAAACAGTCATTTTTGTTCAATAATTGAAATACCTCTTTGTTTTCTATGGACCTAGTCCTTCAAATCCTATAATTATAGGATCTGAATGAAGTTTCCACATAAACACACCTTGAATTTTAACGTTATCTCCTGATTTTGAAAATGTGACTCACTGAAGCTATTATTTTCTGGGAGCTGCATTATCGAGACACAAATAATGCAGAAATGACACCTAAAAGTAAGAAAGAAGAATAACATATGGAAAAAAACTCCACCACATTTGTAAACTAGGGAAGGAATCAGTAATTATCATTTTGGTAAGAAAAATGAATGATGTTTTGTTTATAAAGTAATTTCTATTGTTATTTAAACATTGCTCAGATAACATGTCAAATTTCCACAATGACCTAAAAACTTTCCCTTCTAAGGTGAACTGAAGATTGTAAAGAATTATATTTTGTCTTATTGAAGAATCAAACAGACAAAGAGAAATCTGGGAAGGCTGCTAGAAAGTATTTAGTCATACTAGGACACACAACAGGAGAAAGGAGAGAGCAAGTGAAAAACTCCTTAGGCCTTGAAGCGTCCCCAAGCAAAACCTGTATTGCAAAACAACACATCCTTCCGTAGGATCATCAGCTGCTCAGGTTTTACCCTTGCTCTGCTTTTACTGGGTGACCTTGACAACAGTATTCCTATCTCTATTTTCTCTCTTGTGTGTGAAAAGTAAACAATTCCTTACCTCACAAAGATGTTGTCAGATTTACGGTTGTAAAGTGACAAACAGACCCTAATTGTCATGATATGCAATAGTTAAATTTCTGTGAAGTCAATGATGAGGTCAGGAATGATTCAGATCAATCACAGTCATGTGAAAGAATGGGAGATACACAACGGGTTTGTGTTTGATATTTATAGTTAGTGAGAAATCTATGATTCTGTGATTCTATGAAATCACACAAGGCACAGCATTGTAGTGGCTTTTCAACCAAATCTGAATGCCATTTTTAAACCCAGTTTTTCTCTTTACAAAAGTTTGGCAAAAGCGTATTCAAAGAAGGCATGTTCACAGCACTTTGGTTTGGTTTTTAAATAATTCTGTCTTAGTCCTATTGCCCGTGGAGACTGCCTTACTATCGATGTTCTTCAGTGAATCAGGCATTACCCTCAGGCTCCTGTGAGGAAGTCACCAAGGTTTATGGGGAAGGTAGAAGAGAAGAAGAAACCCTAAATCACGCTCTCTTCCTCCTCGGAAGAGTCCCAACAGGAAAGTGAGATAAACAAGTTTCACTGCGACCTACAAACTAACTACCCAGCAATAAGATGTTATTTGGCACCTCGGAGACTTAGAGGAGCAATTAGCTAAAATTTATGGCTTCCCCTAAGAAGTTTTTGAGATAGAAGCACTTTTGAACTTCTAGCACATCACTTTCAGCACTCCGAGCGCCAGCGCAAGGCAGAGCTTTCCCACGTAGCACACGGCAGGGTCACCCCCAGCACCTCCTGGCGAGCAGGGCGGGCAGCGCCGCGGGCGGGCAGGGTGTTGGCAAACCGCGGGACAGCCGAGCCGAGGAGCGAGCCCGGGCCGGGAGCTGGAGCGCGGCGCAGGGGGCGGAGCCGGTGGCTCCCGGGCCGCCGGAGCCCATCTGCTGCCGGGGAGCGCGGTGGCCCGGCCTGCCCCTGCTGCCCGAGGAAGCAAGCGGAGGATAAAGCAGCCAGTTCGGTAGGTGAGGTGCGGGAATCTCTGCTGGGTTGTCGTCCCGTTGCCGCTCGCTCTTTCTGAACTAAGAGCAGCCGGGTTGTTCGTTCCTGTAATGGCTAAAGCGAGTCGCCGGGTAATTAAAACTAGCGAAAATATTCTGGTTTTCTAAATGCTTTCTTTCCTCTTCTCTGCCTGGCTTCAGGGATTGTAAGAGCTGGTCTGATCAGGGGAGGAGGGTGTCTCACTTCTCCGCGTTTCAGGAATTGCTGTTCCCTGCTTTGGACAAACGAGTTTTCCAACTGCTTTGTTTCCAAGGTTTCGGTGCAGACCGCATCCATTAACGCCGTACGCGCCTGCCTCTCTCCCGTCCTAAAGACGGGTCTTGTCGGGGTGTGGGATTTCAAATTCCTGTGATAAAGGAAACCCAAGCTTCAGTGTAATTTTGATGTCTGTTCTGCGTAGGCTTTTAGTAGATTCCCCCCCAACCTCTGATTGTCTAGCAGTCGATTATGTTTAAGAAAAAAAAAAAGAGGGGGGAGAAAATTATCAGGCTTTTTGTGGCCCTTTCAGGGTCTTTCTCATGCCCTGAGCCTTGGAGGGAAAACTCGCGGCCACTCGAGCATTGCGGTGAAACAACCCATTCAAAGGCGCGCCGTTTCCTCCCGCCCCTTGCTCCACCAGCCCCTCCCGGCTTCCTACTTCTCCAAACTACTTTTTTCTACAGGAAAAGTGTGGGATTTTTTTTCTTCCTCCACTGTTCCCACACAAGAAACTCGCAGCTCCGTCTGGGAGTTTCTCCGCGCAGCCCTGCGTTGCAACACGGGGACGCGCCCCCGAGAGCGCCGGGGCTGCTGAGCACGGCCGGGACCGGCGCTGCCGGCGAGCGTGGGCAAGGAGGTTGCCACCGCCCCGAGCAGTTCTTGGGCACCCCGTAGGAAAAATCGGCCGGAGAAAACGCACTAGGCAAAAGGAGGAGAGTGAACGCTTTCAAAAAGGGCGTTTGTGCTAAGCAAAGCTAAATAAAAAGTATCTTTTTTTGTCTGTGCTCTTGGCCAGGCTGCGAAGCTCCCAAGGGGGGAGGTTGGCGGCGGAGGGTGTGCGGGGACGGGCCCGCCGGCTCCCTCCTTTGTTCCCCCGAAGGAGCGCCCGCAGCCGCATGGCTGGAAGCTGTTCCCCGCCTGCCGCCCCTCCCAGGCCGCTCCCGGGGTCCGCGGATGCCCCGGAGGATGGGGACGGGGGAAGGCGCGGCGGCGAGGAGGATCACCATCGGTTTGCGCAAGTCTGGGGGGTCGCGGGGCTGCCGAGAGGCGGCAACAGCCATCGGGGGAAAACAGCCATCCTCCAGCCCGCGACTTTCTCGGTATGTTCGATTCTCCTGGCTTTCAAAGGTTTCGGGAGAGCTGGGGATGCCCTTGTTGGGGCAGAGCCGCGGGTTCGGCCGGGCTGGGGGCGGCGGGGCCCCAGGAAAGGGAGAATCGCACTGGCTCATCCGCGCTGCGGGGAGCACACAAAACACCTGAGCTGTTTTGGGAAAAGTAGTTCGACAACTGCTGCTCAAGATCTTGGGAGTATCCTGAGATGGGAGACTGGCATTAAGCCGGTGTAAGCAACTACATTGAGTGCAAGACAATGATAACAACCCCTGTAACTATTTTGGCTCGGCAAGGCAGTGGAGAACTCGAGTTGTACGTGCTGCAGCATCCTTATCTCGGGACTACCCAGGCTCATGCCTGACGATCTCTCAGCAGCAGTGTTGAAACTACCAGTGCATCTGTTGAAATCTGTTTTGTGTGATGCTGTCTTGTTCTCACTTCTCCCCATTTCTTGCATTTCTCCTAAGCTGGAAAGGGAAAAGAATGGGGCTAGAAAAGGAACAGATTATTTTTTAAAAGGGAAACTAGATTCAATGTGAGGGTTTTTTTCTTTTCTTGTTGAATAGGGCAGGAGACAGTAAGTTGATAACAGCCATGGAATATTCTAGTAGTATTCCAGAAGGCTGGACAGTCACATAGAGCTGAGTGTTGCTCTGACATTATGGAAGTTACTGGTTGTTTTGCACAGAACTAGTTTCATAGAAGTCCACCACCTATTATATACAGAAATGTAGTATCTCAGTAAAAATGTGAGCTTTTTTGCAAGGTAAGGGTTTTGGGGTTTGTTTAGTTTGTTTTTCTGCTTAGAAATATAATAGTATCTGTTTACTGATTGTCTTCCACTGAGTGAAAAACTGTATCACTTTCTGTTTTCCCTGAGATCCCAAATTATTGAGAAACAAACTGGTTGCTCCTGCTGCCCAAAGCAGTAGTTGGGACAGTCTCTCTGACATCTGGCCAAACTGGAGTAGTGAGTACTGATGCTAGGAATGGTAATTCACCTACAGATTAGGGAGAAGCATGTGGAAAACTCTGCAAGTCATCACTTATCATTGGAAATGCCAGTGGCTTATGTGTTTGGTATCACTCTGCACCTACAGTGTTATGGCACCCAGGATGTACTGAGCACTGCCTCTGCCATAGTTATCCCTCTGCACCTGAGCAATGGTCTAGGTAATCCTTGAACATGTTGGTTACTGAAAGTACAGAAGTACTGAGGGGGTTTTGTTGCTGCGAAACCTCCCTGTGGCATTGCTGTTATTGTGGTGGGTCTGGCTGGACCTTGGAATTGGCAGAAAGAGGTGGAGGGAACCGGAACGTGATGGATTAGCATTGCACTACTGGCTCTTCCTTCCACATGGAACTTGCAGAGTTTGGTCAGCTACCTCCTTAGCTTCCTAGGACATGCACATCCCGATGAGGCTATCTAATTATTGAGCAGATCTCAGTAATAACTAATCTTTAAATCCTGTGGAAAGCAGCATGGCCCACCTCTGTCAGGTTGGCCAGAAGTGAAAGCAGGATTTTTCACTGATAAAGGAGATGTATATTTGGATTCTTTGCAACATTTGGGAGATTGTAGTCCAGCTCCTGAACTGAGATCTGTTCATTCCCGAGTCTTCAAAAACTGAAATAACAGTCATGGATACTAGAGAGGTTCCCGTCTTTCATAAGTTTTCCAGGTAGGACATTTGCCCCTGGCAGCAACAGGGAGAATGCTGTGGAAGGATCTTTGCACGATGACACTTAACTCAAATTTTATAATCACTGGGGAAACCACCGCATGGAAGTAGGATGATGACACACCTTGATTTTGAAATTGCAACTTTTTAGAATGAATCTCTACCAGTTCTGAAGCTTACTTGTTGCTTGGTTGACTGCATAGTCTGATCTTCAATTCAGAATTGTGGCTTGGAGATGTGGTGGCTGCTACATGCCCAAATAACTCAGAAAATCTAACAGATCCCAAGGCTGTCCAAACAACCTGCAAACAGATGACCTCAGAAGAAGGGAATGTTGTTCAAAGCAGAAGCAACCTAGTTGGCAGGACTGTTGAAGAGGGACATACATGTACACACTGTAAAGACCACAGGCCATAAGTGTTCCTGCCTTGGCTTTCTGCAAGGCAGTTTCATGAGGTCAAGGTTGACTGCCTGCTACTAACTCCAGATTTCTGAATGTAGTTTAAAACTTGAATAAAAAATGGTCACTCAGAACTCCCAGGAATGCTGCTGTGCTCTGAAGGTACACTGCCACCTTTCAGGTGAGGCAGGAACTTGGGAATAAAGGACTTCTTTTGTCAACACAGAGCATATTGTTGAGGTGCTTTGGGACATGGCTGCAAAGGAAGGGATTTAATTGGTCCTTTGCATTTAGAGCTAAGGAAAGTTTCTTCAAACTGAACATGCTGTTGGCCCGCTAAGACTGCTCACATTTCTTCTCCTACTGTATCCCGCATCATTCATTTCTTCCAGTCTCTCCTCCACAAAGACCTGAGGAGGCTTGTCAGACAAAACGGACCTTTTGTCTTAGGGCAGAAAACTTCGTTTTTCTTGTTGTTTAAACTGCTACTCATCAGTAGTAGTTTACATGCAGCGCTGCAGCCCTGTGCCCTCAGCCCTCGATTAGTTGTGGTTTTGTATGGAATATGAAACAAACAGAGGAAGGATAAAATTTCTGCTACTTGACTTGGTTAACTAAAGGATGCTTAGTCTTTAGCTTTGCACTGTGCACCGGACTGTGCAATCCATGTGTTTTATTGTTAAAACCACACAAAGTACTTTCACAACTCTTCTTTGTAACTTTCCTGACTTTCCAACAACATATTTATTCACTACATTTTTGATAGGAAGCTTTCTAGTGGGTAATAAGAGTGGCAAAGGTACCATACTTACGACTAATTGTTTTCTGAGGTTCTGGCTGCTTTGTCAGCAAGACTTAAGTCCTGTGGTAATTACAAACACTGGCTTTCTAAAGCACTATTGTCAAAGTTCAACTTTCTAGAATGATAAGGCTTCTTTAGCGACCTCTTAGTTTTTCCTTCTTAAGTCATGCCTTAAATCATCCCTGCCTTGCAAGCTTCTGCTCCTATCTTTGTAGCTTCCTTCTACAATCCACAGACTGGTGTTTTGTGGTTCTGTCTCATTGAATTGCATTTGTAGTTTACATTTAATGCTGTTTCACAAAACTGTCCTCACAGCTGTTCCTAATCTGGTGCTGTGTGTATGCAAGTGCTTGGCCTTATATTAATGTTGCAAAGAAGAGTGCATGTATATATACACACATATATACAACAGACATGTATTTTTATATATGTAAAAATGCTATTTTACTGGCATAATATATGTCAATATATGTCATACTGCAAATGCTATTTTACTGGCTTGATGTTATTGACTAGTGTGACCTATTATCCCTTTCTCCTAAGCCAAGACAAGTACTTCTGGTTAAATGCAAACACACAAGTTCCTTCATTTAATTTACAAAGACTGTAGTCTTGGAGAAATCTCACTGCTTATTAAACACGTTGAGAGTGTTTTGCAGCTCCTTTGTTTTACTTTTCTTATCTGATTTACATCTTAAAGCTAGGCCTGAGGAACTCTTTGCCTAGTCCTCTGTTTTGTGGCTTGTTGTGGCTGCTTGTTGGCAGCTCTCAGTGAAGGTACTTGAGCAGTGGTGAGCTGGAACTGCAGGATGCTGCTCCTCAGTGGCTGCAGCTCAGTGTTTCTCCTAAGTGCATGGGGTGGGAGAGCAGGGGTGCTTTGCTTCTATTTTCTGCCATAAGCTTGTGCTCTTCCAGCTCCCCATATTTAATAACAACAGAAAGCTGGCAAGTGTCTCCTGTTCAATCCCTGCCCTTGTTGCATTGCAGAAGAGGCTGTATAAAAGCCAAAATTCTCCTTAGTTCCCACAGAAGTAGGAGAGGATTAATGGAATTCATCCCACCCCGTTTGCAGACAGGCTTAAACAAAGCCTTGCACCGCTATTATCCCAGCCAATCTGCAGTTCCTTTGTATGTGCTGAGATGGTTCTCGATCCACATTATCCTAAAATCTGAGATGCTTACGTCTTTCTGGCTGGCTTGAGGCAATCATGGAGACCCCCAATATGCATGTAGAACCCTTCAGCACTGAATCTGTTTTTAAATTTTCAAAGAACTATCAGCTTGTAATGTGAAATGTCTGACTGTCTTGAAAACTTTAAAATGTGTAAACTACATTGAAGCACTGAAACTTACATAATCATATAAAACAATTGAAATGAAACATTTCACTATTGAACTAATGGAAAAGGATAGCTGGATATATTAATCCAGATCTCACAGAAGTGCTAAATCAGTGGCGAAATATTGTCCTCTCTGGTCCTTTTAGGCGGCCAGCTCATCCAGTACACTTAGTACAGCAAAACTTTGCTGTCTTCTATAACCCTCTTCCCTAACTGACAGTCAGTTCCCAAGAAGTGGGACCTTTTGACACAAACAAAGACTGGAGAATAAAGATTAGATAGTGCTTGTTTAGGAGTTTGGTTACCCAAACTATCTCCTGTGCCTCTTAATATAACGTTTCTAAAGTTTCAATGCTAAAACTATTTTGGGTTTTTCTTAGGTCTGTGAATACTTTCAGAATTGAAGGCTGGAAGTTAGGAGAAATGGAGAGTCTGATGTGTTGCTATTTCTAGATTATGATTTGCCAAGTTAGGGTGACTCTTTAGCTGAACTTAGGGTGCTGTTTGTGTAACATTAAAGTAGTTAAAAATGTAATTTCTTTAACTTCTGCTGGTATATCTTGAATGACTGTTACTTCATGCTTTTATAGAAAATATGTGTGTGTTTATATAACATATACCATATATATAAACTTCACATTTACACAGCATCTGCATGTGTTGAAACAGTTTTATCAAATTACTGCTGAGCTACCCCAAATGGTAATTAATCTCTTAAGAAAACAACTGCAGTACAAATGCTAAACCAGAAGTGAATGTGTGATCGGATAGGCTGTTTGCTTGATTCAAATAGATGCATTTCCTATTAATGAAAGAAGACAACCCACTAGATGGGATTATGCAAGAAGCAGACAGGGTCATTAATAACTTTCCTCTTCCCTCAGTCTTGAGCAGAATACAGCATTTCTCTCTTTCAGCTTAAGAGCTGGTGGTAGCTGTGCACAGCAGTGAACAGGAGGGGATGAGAATGAACAAGGGTGGACTCTGTTTCAGGGCTAAGGGAACAGTGGGCAGTGACTGTCTGTTCTTAAGTGCATGTAGGTCTGTGGGTGTACAGAAAGATGGAGTGGCTTGGGCAATATTTGCTCTTGGTGATCTCAAGAGGAGGCCTTTGAAGGGTTGTGGTAATGGCAGCTCCACTACATTTGTGGGAGGGGATGAGCCATTAGGGGTCATCTTAAAGAGGTTCTCTTCCTCATTATCATTAATCAGAAAGCTCATATTTTATAATTAATTGTATATGCACGTGCTTCCTTAGATGTTGACAGAAGTATTGTTTGTCTCCACAGAGCAGCTTCTTTTCTAGGCTGATCCTATAGTTTAAATTACTAGACCTTTGTGTGTGTTAGTGTGTGCTTTGCTCGAGGTACAGCTTTGTGAGTGGTGGACTCAGTGTAGCGTTGGACCTTGTGCTTGCTGGGTGTGCCTATGCGGTGGGGAAAACATGGCCTTGGAACTGCGGACCTGGATACTTCCCTGACAACAGAACTGAAAACCAGGCTATGTTCCTCACAATGTCACCTGGGTCATCAAGATGGAAGATTTTAGCAGAAGTGGTGTTGATTCTGACTTAGGTTGGGAACCAGCCAGCTTCCTCAAACTCTTGTGTATGTGGTTTGCAGGTTACAAGAAAATCTGCAGGTTTGTCTCCCTGGGCTTCACTTGTAGATTTGGGAAAAGAAACTATTGGAGGAAAGGATTTGATGCAGAAAAGGGCGATGCAGGACTTCTGTCATGCTCAGTTGTCTACAGACCATAAATGGTGTCTGGATGGTAAGTCAGCATGAGACTTGGCTGAGGTGAATGAGCCATGCTTAAAGAGAGATAAGCAAGTTTATGCAGCTGAACTGACCTGGGAAGTCTTGATGGGATGATACTCTGCTATGTGGACTCAAGAGTTCACCTCTGGTCTGTGCTAACTTCCGTGTAGAACAGGCAGAGCTAATCTAATAGAGCACCAAGAAAACCCACCAGCTCCTGTAAGTCAACCAGTACAACTGGCATTTTAAATTCCAACATGTTTTATCATCATTGGTCTAACTGAAAGAGAAAAACAATCCTTTGGCACAAAACCACCCTGTATCCTAATCTAAAACTGAACTTACAAATTCTTATATGTCTGTCTTCCTGCCTCAGTGCCCACATGGTAGTGACCCATGTAACATCCAAGCTTTTGCTGCAGTATGGGACATCCATCTGGAGTTGGATGAAGAATTAGGATCATAGGTTACAGTATTTTCTTAGGAAGAGGGATAGACTGGGAAGCAGATGAGAGAGTATTTACTCTGGAATGAAAATCTTAAAACCTAGAAATGGCCATGGTACAACAGTGTTAGCCTCCTGTTTAAACAAGCCCTTCACACACTTTCTAACTCACTGCAATTTTTTAAAGTAATCTTACTGGGCAAAAGAAAAGTTTCTGAGAGGTCCCATAAAAAGGTAGCTTGAACTAGTCTTACAGTTAGTTGTGTCAGTCTGAAATTTTACTTCGTCTTTTAGTTTGGAAGCTAACATGGAAAAAGTCTGTTTCAGGTAGTTGTTCAGCTTGATCTTCAGCTGAAGATGGCCTGAAGACTGAAACAGAAACCACCTTAGGTTTATGGGGAAAATAGGCAGGAAATAATCTCTAGATCTAGCTATAAATAAATATTTTTCCGGGCTTACTTAAAACAGTAGCAGAAAAAATTATTGATTAACTGGGGCCCTGATGTTGTAGCTCTTCAACTGGAACATGCTATGAAACAGGGATATTTAGTACTAATGTCTAACGAGTGAATTTGCAATTTCTTGTCTTCCAGAGCTGAGTTTTTTACTGGACCCTCAACTGCTTGATATTTCACAATTGCTTTCTCTAGAATGGGGAAAATTTTCTTAAATGTTCAGCTCAAAGCATGCCATGTTTAATGGGATGTCCTTCTTGCAAGATTGTCTGCAATACACTTTTGTAAGGAGGTGAATACACTAACATGGTGTGTGAAAGTAGTGGTGAACCCTTTGTCATGCCTCTTGTGTTCCTTGCCCACTTTTGCGGGCAAGCTGTGTTGATAATATCCTGGGAGTAAGGGATATTATAATCATTAAAAAATTTGTTACACCATTTGCACAGAAGCTTTGAGATAAAGACTCCAAATACAAACAGAAATTATTAAAATGGAGAGAGAGGTGACTTTCCAGAGGCTACACTAATGGGGTAGCATTACCAGCAGCAGTTAATGTGCTCTGCCCCTTTGCTACCTCTTTTTGCCTTGGTACATAGGAGTAGAAAGGAATGTGTGCCAGTCTCGTACGTCTTTAAATGCTGGCACTATGAAAGTGAACTTACTGACTGCTGCTCAGTGTGTTGTTAGAGCTCCTTGCTGCCAAAACAGATGTGGTGGGTTGTACAATAGGTTCCATTACAGCTTTGTAGCTGTGTCTTAGAGCTGACTTGTCTGTGTGGAAGTTAAGTGCTTAACTTAGTCCCTCTTCTCAGAACATGAGTACATGTGGCCTTAATCATGTCACTGCCAGACTGAAACTTCAGAATATTATCCTTACAGTCACTGCAAAGAACAGGCTCTTTTCACCCAATCTGCTGCACACAAAGCAAAAAAATTCATGTTGGTGCTTGTGCATTTTATGCAAAATCCCTTGAACTAAATGACTCATATTTTGGAGACTCATGCTGGCAAATGCCCTCCTTCCTTCTAGCTTGTATGGAGAAGAGTCTGCAGTGGATATGGGAGGTTAAAACAACTGAGAATTGCAGTCTAAATGTAGACTGATGCTTGAATGATGTGGCTCTGCTCCTCTCCTGCCATCTCCATAGTGGCTGTTTTGGGCAACTGATCTTGATGAAAGCAATTTAAGAAGGCAAATCTGTCCTCTCTGGCAGATGTCTCCATTTACATTGGCTTGTGGCAGCTGGGAAGCTTTCAGCTCATTTTAGGGGAAACTGAAGAAACTCTTTCTTTCTACGCAATAGTTACAGTAAGTGCAAAATCTCTGTAGAAACTAAATCTCTACTGGCAATTAGCTGCTTCCTGGCAATGCTAAGCATTTACAACCTGTTTCTGCTTCCAGCCCTGAAGGAAATGAACTGCTTTACTCAATTGCCATCTAAAGCTTTGCCATCTTTTTAATTTCTCTGCCAACATTGCTCAGCATTTGCAAGTTGTAGCCATCAGTGAGAATCAGCAAGTGGGCACAGCTTCAAATGGCTCACTTTTCCAGGTACTGTTGTGGTTATTCTGATACAGAACTTCCCTGGAGGAAGTGCTGTGCTTCAATGCCCATGGTTTTTAATAAGGGGATTCCTCTCGACTGAGAAATTTCAGAATCATTTAAGGAGTTGGGTGTTGGATGTTCACTTTCATGGAAAGTCAGGCGTCTGTTCGATCTGAGAAGTCCTCAACACATGCACAAGGAGCATGTAAGAATGCTGGTGTACCATCCCAGGAAGGTGTACCCTGAGAAGAGTTCCAGGCAAACTAAAGAGCTTGGAGGTGAAGCCTGCATTGGAGGTTGTAGAAGATGGGTTATATGTTCTTGAAACAAAATTTGCAATGCTACTGTCAATCATTGCTGCATTACATTCATTATTGATGCAACATCTGTGACCCGACCCTAAAATTTTCATAGATCTTTGGAGCACTGGACTGCTTCTTTTTGTTAATTCCATTGCCATTGTGACCATGTTTTCCTACAGAATACTTGTCTAAATTGGCTTCCATTTCTCAACAGTTTGGATAGAACAAGGTGTAACAGTGGAAATATTGACATTAATTGAAATTATTTTCCTTGCAGGCTGTTTGTGATTTCTTTTCATCTTGGTGCTTGCCAACTATGTAGGAAGGTGGACTTAGGTAAGTAACTCACTGCATCTTTTTTCCAAAAGCAACCTTCTGTCACTATGCAGGAAGTCTTAGAAGTGCCAGGATGTAACTTGCTTAGTACTTCTGTTCTGCTTTTTGTGACTCAGCTCATATAAAAGAAGAACCTGGAGATTAGCTTCAAAGCAACTGCTTAAGATATAAGAAGTTTTCCAAATACTGAGAAGTGAAGAAGGAGGACATAGGCTAGGGAAGAGATGACAGATAACATGACTTGTGATGACATGTCAGCAACAGAAAAATCAGCAGAGGAACCTGAGTTACATAATCTTGTAGCTAAAGCTGTAAGCAGCAAACACCATTCAGGCTTTGCTCCCATTAACTTAGACAGATACTTTTTTACTTCAGTTAGTCAATCATAATGAAAAATCTTTATAAACTTGTGTTTCGACGGCTTATTTGATGTCTGAACTTGGCCAGATTTCCTTTGGACTTTGGGTGTAAACAGTACCTAAATCAACACCAGAGATGGAAGACTTCAGTTTTACAGGAATTATAAGTGTTTAAATTGCTTCAAACATGGCAAAAAAAGTTTTAAATTCTACTTAACAAACAAAACTCTCAAACATATCAAGATGTGTTCTTTGAACACCATATCCCCTTTCTGAACAGACTGTGACAGCTTCAAGAAAATCCAACTCACTCTTTTCAGGATTGTCCCATCCTTATACTGGGCTTGACACATCTGTCTGAAGCTAGGCAGTGAAAATCTTGGCCCATGCAGCTGTAACTGCAGCATATCTGCCTCTGTCACCTCTGTGGTTGGGCACATTCCTTTAGTGCTGTAGAAGTGGTGTTGCAGCTTAGAGGACATCTCATGTCACCCTGTGACATCTGACGTCAGGATGAAGCAAGGAGGATGGAGGGCAGGAGGGAGCATCTCTGCAATGTGCCTTCTAACCTGGGCATCCACTACAGTGTCAAACAAGCTGTTAGGGAGTAGCTCATGTGACAGAACAATCCCAACTTTAGAGCAAAAGCCTGTCCTAGGGCTTCAAAGTTTCTGTAGTACCAGAGCCTGGCAGTAGCCTTAGTATTGAAAAGATTGAAAGCTTTAGAAACAATGTGTGTTACATCTGGGTATACTAAAGGAAACCCTTTAGTCACATTGTGCACCTAGGTTAGGCACAGCTTGACCTCAATTAGTCACTTTCTGATACTTCCTTCAGGGATTCAGCAGGTTGCTTTTTGGGGGCAAGAGGTTGGGAGGAGCTGAATTTGGATTGTTGAGCAACTATATGAACTCCAGAGCTGTTGCAAGCTGTGGAAGGTTGGTATGTTAAGGATGAGAGGGCAGGACTGGGGATAGAGTGCGTCTAAGGCTGTCCCCAACAGCCAAGGACAAAACAATGGACATAGAAAGCAGCAGCTCTTCAGATGACTTCTCTTTGGAACTAGGTAATGTTTGAGGTCTTCAATCTTTCTGGTGGGTCTTCTGAACCTTACCCAAGAGTCACTGATGTGAAAGTGCCAGTTGCTACAAGTTGATTGTAAAAAATGGTTCTATTTAAAATAGTGTTTCCTGTTTCCTGGTATATCCTGCATTGCCTAGCAAAGCCACTTGTGATCTGAACTTATCTTCTATCCTAGGTGGGAAAAATAACTATACATTATGATCTTGATCCTAAAATACATGTTTTGCAGGGATGTGGTGTATTGAAGCCCAGCTTGTGTAGGGTACCGCGTGACAAAATTTGTAGCTGGGAGTTTGGAGATATTCTTTCTATCTTAGCTGGTCTCTTGGGTTTAGGTTTTTATCAGGGGAGTGCTGGAAAAAATCTCCAAGTTGGATGTCTTTTGGGTGAACGTTGTCTCTTCGTGGTTCTTCCTGTGAGGGTCTGTGCCTCTGATGTTTCATGTCTAGGGCGTCTCTGTGTTTCTTTACAATGTCTCTTGTCGGTCTCTCCTTATTTGACCTTCCAAAACTGTTCTATTTCTATCCTGAAATAAACTTCATACTGACAGTTTTTTTCAAATATTGACTTCTGTGAGCAGTTAAAGTAGCTCCCTAAGGATTTGCTTTCCATAGTGGTCACTCTACAAACTATTGAGTTTGCAAGTCACACTATGCCAGCTCCTCTTTCACCCTAGAATGTATTCCGAATGCAAAACACAGAACAGTGAACAGTTGCTACAATGAGTCATGCTTGTGGTAATATTGAAAGGTTAAATAACAAACTCCTTTAGGAAAGGCAGGATTGCTACAGGATGGTAAAAGCCTGCAGTACTTGCAGCTGGGGGGAATACCACATGCAGTTCTAATCTTAAATCTGCTGGAAAGAAAGGCACAGTCTCTCTCCAATCTTAGAGTGCATCTAACAGCCTTCAAGCCACAAGTAAGGAAGTGCACACCAAGAGGAAAAACACCTTAATTATGGTCAGAAAAATGACTGTCAAGCATGGTTTTATCTCTGTTCCATGGTGTTTCCTCTTGCTAGGGAGAACACATTGGTGAGTTGGATATTTTTCTTTTCCTGGAATGATGAAATTTAAATGGCAGCAAATAGCTCCTGTGGTGTCTCAACCTGTTTTCCTTTTAAGGGAAGGAAACATGACTAAGCCCAAAGGCTGGGTCTTGTAAATGGGCTACAAAAAGTTCTGACAATCAGAGAGACTCTACTTGTACATTTGTACCTTCAGTGCACATCTCCAGTTTTTTGGAGAGAGATGGGTGAGTGGGTGTAGACCCCTTTAAATTTCAACAGTATTGCTCATCTGTAGTCACATTTTAAAGTTTTACCTAAGAGGTATTTTTCTGAGGAGGATTCTGAACAACTTTTGTCTACCAATGGTTCATTTAATTCTGCTGAACTAGAACAGGGAAATGACAGACCAAACTGTTCCAGCCCTTAGCCAGTTAATTTTCTGGCTTGTTTTTTCTCCAAGGAAAAACTTAAATTTTCCTTCCAGCACCCGTGACTTCAAAAAACAGGGCTAGAGAGAAGAAAACTGAGTCTATGCATGCCTCTTGTCCCCGGCTAGCTGCTCCATATCTAAAGCTGTTTCCATGATGTGTTTTGTGGTGGATTTTTTTGGTGGGTGTGTGGGTTTGGTTTGAGTGTTGTTGTTGGATTTTGTTTTTTTCTGGAGACTGTTATTTTTCCCTAGTGGGAAATAACCGTTATGTAGGTTAGTTTCACTGCTAGCTCTCAGTGACCATGTCCTTTGTATCTGTGGTGTTGACTTGTCTCCTTTTACCAAATCGCATGGGCAGTTGCAGACTGTTTCACAAACTTCTTATCCAAGTATCATCTAAAAAAGTTGTATTTGGTGAGGAGTATCCCTGGGTTTACCAAGGTAAACTTTGCTTCAGGTAGTTAAATAGATTGCCTTGTGCTCCCTTTACTTTCAGTCCTCTGCTTTTGAGTTTATCATGATGGCAGTGATCAACCTGACTGCTTGGTATCTTCAGACCCACTCCTTCAAAAGGAACTACCAAATGTTGGGATTTCTGTAACACTCCAGCTTGTCTGCATCCCTGT
This sequence comes from Vireo altiloquus, assembly GCA_013396875.1. Classification (NCBI taxonomy): domain Eukaryota; kingdom Metazoa; phylum Chordata; class Aves; order Passeriformes; family Vireonidae; genus Vireo; species Vireo altiloquus. The sequence continues at coordinate 346,638 of VZRF01005967.1, forward strand.
GCTTCATCTGAAACAAGAGTAAGCTTTGCAATAGTGTCCTATTGTAAAGTTGCTGAGTTTATAATTCTGAGGTGCATTGTTTAACTTCATGTTTCCAAAATAAAAAGGCTTTAAACTGATACTATAAAAAGCGCTGACTGACTTTGATTCACCAAACTGCCCATACAGCTTTTCTGTTATGCATTACAATCTGCAGTCCTCAGATACACCAATGCATGGTTTCCATTTTGAGCAGCTGGTCCCCTTCCTGGAGCACCACAAAATTGCCCCAGGTTTTCTTATCACTGTATACTCTGTTGTGTTCTCATCATGTTATCTAGTTGCAAGACTTCAGATGGCTAAAGCAGTCTCAAAACATTTGTGCTGCACATAACTTCTGACTTGAAAGTGATAGCTTGTGTTCTGTTGCTTCAGGGTTTGTTTTTGTGCAACAAGTCCTTAGTTTGTGGGATGTCAATCCTTACGGTGCTAGTTCTACATTTCTTGCTTGACAGCTATTTTTGGCTTTTTATGGGATGAACAAGTAGTTGCTACTTCAAGCTGTTCTTGTTTATTATATATGGCAGAGACAACTCCAGCTACAAGAACCAAATTTTAAAGTGCAGGACGAGAAGGCTGGACTTGGGTGGCTTTTTGTGCTTTGGATTCTTCACTTAAACCCTAGCTGGTGGCAGAGACAGTAGCGCTAAAGTGTGAGCAGTGCGGTGTCAAGAGGTGTACCTATGGTGGGGTACCTAATGAGAGAGCCAGTCTGTGTGTGTGTCAGTCTGTGTGTCAGTCAGTCTGTGCATCAGTCAGTCTGTATGTCAGCCAGTTTGTGTCAGTCTGTGTGTCAGTCTGTGTGTCAGTGTGTCAGTCAGTGTGTCAGTCTGTGTGTCAGTGTGTCAGTCAGTGTGTGTGTCGGTCAGTCAGTGTGTCAGTCAGTCACACATGCTGTGTGTGTCAGTCAGTGTGTGTGTGTCCCGTGTGCCGAGTGCNGCTGTGTGTCAGTCAGTGTGGTGGTCTGTGTCAGTCTGTATATCAGTGTGTGTGTCAGTCAGTCAGTGTGTGTGTCGGTCAGTCAGTGTGTCAGTCAGTCACACATGCTGTGTGTGTCAGTCAGTGTGTGTGTGTCCCGTGTGCCGAGTGCCCGTGGCCCTGGTGCCCAGCAGTCAGGGCCCGGCGAAGGGTGCGGGGCTGGGGGCGGCGTTCGGTAGCGCCAGGCTCGGGGGCTCGCGGCCCCTCTCGCGCCGCAGCCGTTGGGCCCAACGGGCGCTGCCCTCAGGCCGGCGGGGCCGGGCACAGCAG
>VZRF01005967.1:347952-494716 GCA_013396875.1 Vireo altiloquus
GGAGCGGGGACGCGGAGCGTCCCGAACGCCGAACGCTCGCCCGGCACTCGTTGCCCCGGGAGCAGTCGCAGGGCTCCGCCTGGCTCTGGGTCTTTAGCAGACTGCCGGCCCAAAAGGCAATTTGTAAATCCGGACATTTGTTTGGTGCGGCGCTCTCCTAGCTTAGAAGAACTTTAAAATATTGTCGTCTGCCGGCTAACGGCAGTGGGGGGTCTAAGAAAGAGGTTTCTGTGTCGGTCTCCTCTTTCACTGGCTTCCACAAGCTTGCTCCGGGCCACTGACCGCCTCTGACTTGCTGCCAGTGGGTTCTTTATTTTTATTTTGGGGAGTGGAAGGGATTTGTGTATGTGGGTGGTGATGGGCAATGACTGAGTAATCAGCTCATTTCCATGACCAAACCTAAAACCAAATGTGTTAACAACCGCTCACTCAAACTTTTCTCCTCTCCCCCTTCAGAATTGGCAGGTGCTCATCTTCATGAAGGAAAGAAACACAAGAAGTTCCAACTAGAACAGTAGTGTTTGCTTCAAGATGCCCCAAAGGGAAAATACTCATCTACAAGTCTCATCTTTCAAAACTGCCTGTGTTCTTTCTATTAAAGAAAAACGTTTTTTGAGAAAGATGACTTGTGAAGTCTGTGAACAAAGCTGTCTCCTCGAGGATACTGAATGAAAGACATCATGCCTTACAAGGGACACTTGTCTTGAAGGGTGACATTGTGCTCTTTAACTAAAACACAGGCACTGTAAAAACACTGATCCTGAACAAGAATAAGGATTATAAAAACTGCATCAGAATGTTTGTTAGTCCCAGAAGAGTTAGAAAATGCCATTTTTTGCAGATATGTGCCACTTGCTTCATACTGTGTCTCATGATTTTTTGGGTACCGTTTGATAATCACATTGTGAGCCATATGAAGTCCTATTCCTACAGATACCTCATAAATAGCTACCATTTTGTGAATGACAGCCTGTCTATCAGCAGGGATAACCCGAACAGAATATCAAGCTACCAGTACTTGATCAACCACAGAGAGAAATGTCAGCAGCAGGATGTCCTTCTCCTATTGTTTGTGAAGACTTCTCCTGAAAACCGTCATCGAAGGGATGCAATTAGACAAACTTGGGGTAATGAGAAGTATGTTCGTTCTCAACTTAATGCCAACATTAAAACTCTTTTTGCTTTAGGACGACCAACAGACCACCTGCAGAAAACACAGCAGCAAAGAGAACTTGAGCTCGAAGACCAGAAATACCATGATTTGATTCAGCAAGATTTCTTGGATACTTTCCACAATCTTACTCTTAAGTTGCTTCTGCAGTTTAGCTGGGTGAATGCCTACTGTCCTCATGCCAGGTTCATTATGTCTGCAGATGATGATATATTTATCCATATGCCAAATCTCGTTGCTTATCTCCAAAGCCTCACACAAATGGGTGCTCAAGACCTCTGGATTGGTCGTGTCCATCGTGGATCTCCTCCCGTAAGAGACAAGAGTAGCAAATACTATGTTCCATATGAAATGTACCAGTGGCCCTCTTACCCTGACTACACAGCAGGAGCTGCGTATGTAGTATCAAATGATGTAGCAGCCAAAGTCTATGAGGCGTCCTTGACTCTGAATACAAGTCTTTATATAGATGATGTTTTCATGGGTCTCTGTGCCAATAAAATGGGAATTGTACCACAATATCATGTATTTTTTTCTGGGGAAGGAAAGGCTCCATATCATCCCTGCATTTATAACAAGATGATGACATCTCATGGACATGTAGATGATCTTCGCCAGCTCTGGAAGCAGGCTACAGATCCCAAAGTTAAAAAGATTTCTTCAGGGATTTGGGGTAGAATGTACTGCAGACTAGTCAATATTATGCTTCTCTGTAAACTGTACTATGTGGACACATATCCTTGTTCAGCTGCATTTTCTTAATACTTGAATATCTGCATTGAAGATCACTGAGCCAAGACAGCGCAACAACGTTTTAGGTGTTTATCCAAAATATATGTAAACATGGAAAGAGGTAAAATTTACACGTAAATACTTGGGGTGGGCAGAGGGAGAGGAGGAAGATGATCCCAGATTCTGTTCAGAGACTTACTGGATTAGCTCTCCTGTTGTACTTCAACTTTTTACATTGTAGTCTGTTTTTTTTACACTCTTCAAGGGATGCAAGTCTGGATTATAAGTGAACTATAATGGACTTGACTTCTAGACTTTGAAATGCTTGTTGAAAATGTCTGTTTCTTTGAACTTGTTAATAAGTCTTGATTTTTTAAAAAAATCTATGTGAACTAAGGCATATGGCAAAACCCCCACATTATATCAAAATGGAGTAGACCTTTCAAAACATAAGGAAAGTGGAACTTCTGGCTTGAATGAGACTATCACAGTAGTTTAAGGTAGTGTAACTCTCTACATATATTCACCATTTCTCAGTGCTTCATACAAAGTCTGTCTGGACCTGCACAGTTGACAAATAGTGAGTGCTAGAAGTGAAGACCTGCTACAGCTGTTTTCTCAAAGCTCCCTAAATCTTTGAAATAGGGAAACGGTGTTTGGATGCCCTCTGACTTGGTGGTTTTAAGTAACAAAGGAACCCCCTTTAGAATGTGAAGCTATAAAAGTCAAACACTACTCATGTAACTGGTTGGGCTAATATTTCTCTGTCTTCTGAAAACTGAATCAGCATATTTTAAAAGTTCAGTCTTTAATAAGGAAAAAAGTGAAATTTGTTTTCTCTTAATAATGCTTCTGTTTTCCAATATTCTAGAGGTGAAAAGCAAGCAAAAGTGCCCAAGAACGTTACTTAGAGCTAGTTTAAGACTAAAAGACTTAAAAAAGCAAAATTTCATGCTTGTACTAACAGAGAGAGAGGATATTTTCTGTGCAAACTTTGCTTTGCATTGAAGGGATAGGGAGATGGTGATTCACAAAAACTCAGTACACAAATCATAATAACTAAAGTATTTCTCCTGAATTCAAAATTGTCTTTAAAATTTCAGGGTGGTTTGTGTCCACAAACCCCTGTACCTTGAATATATCTCAATGTTTATATCACTTGCAAAGGAACAAAATATCTATGCTTTGTAAACGAAAACCGAGCTAATTGATGTGCAAACTGCAGCCCTTATGAGTTGTCCTGCGGCGCCATAAAGATACTGTAGAGTTGTAGGCTGGCTGCAGTCCTTGCACAGCTCAGCCATGGTGCTTCCACAGACTCCCAGGACAGATATCCTAGCTGCTAATTACCAAACCTGTGGTAGCTATACAGGACTTGCTAGTTGGAAGCTGTGAGTAGTAAACTTGGTTTAACTAACTGCTACTGCTCTTGGAGCTGTGCTGCAGGTTTTCTGGTTTGAATGGATAATGGCATCTGTCCGTGTAGACAGAATCCAGAGTGAGCTTGCTGACTGCTCTCTAAGCTGTTCAGATGGAGCGTAGGTAGCTACTGGAATTAAGTCAAATATGTAACTTTTATGTAATTGGTTTTGCAGAAGGAAGATAATAAGATTCCCAACTGGTCCCAAATGTTGGGCATATAAAGAGTCCACAAATAAATCATTTATCAGTGTCAGAATGACTGAAGAGTATAATAGCTATACTTCAGAAGGAACAAATCCAGTTCCTTTTCTTGCCTAAACAGATGGATAATAGTACTGGGGATGCAGATCTATATAACCTGCTGCATACAGAGAAAATAAGTGCACATATTGAGAAAGTATTATTCTATATTGGAGGAAAGCTGCTTCATCAGATTTCTGACTTGTTGTGAGCCATTTAAATCAACAAAACTTCACAGCAAAATTGCACTGCTAGAAAAAGCCACCCTGTTCACTGAAGGGAAAGAGGGTCTTCATATGCAGTATGCAACAAAAATGGACTAGTAAGACTATAGTCATCCAGCATAACTACATGTTGGAATTTGTTTTCACTCATACAAGCAAAAGTAAAGTAAGCTTTAAGTAGCTTTAACCAGCTAACATCTAAAACGCTGCTTAAATGTAGTTGCCATTATCTGAAAGTCACTTTTGACCATTGAAATACTTTGTTTTACAAAGTTTGGTTTGAGTGTTGTTTGGATTGTTTCTTAATCTTAAAAGGGCCTTGATGTTTGTAGTATGCATTTTCTTTTGCTGCAGTGAAGTTGCTTGTTGAATAAAAAAGAAAGTATGAAGGCACTCCTTTCAAAAGACAGAGACATAAAAAACTTGTTATTTTCTGGTTCTAAACACCAATTACTATTTGTACACTTCCATCAGGAATCTTTTTTAACAATAGTCTCGGTGCTCCAATGCAGGGCTGGTATTTCTACAAATAAAACTGTATCAGCCTGAATGGTCACTCCTCATTAAGAGTTTGACATTGTTGCACAGCATATTTAATGCTAATTTTTTTTTACCTGTTTGTTTGGTTTGCATCAGTTTCCCTTTGATATTACTAATTTTTATACAAAGCATTCAATATTTATTCTTAAACTTTGCTCTGTATCACAGAAAGACAGTTGTTTTGTAACATTTGTTTTGAATAAACAGACTTATTTCTTTTAAAAAAACTGAAACAATATAGCAAAGGTAAATATTTCTAGTTGCTTTCTTTGTAACTGACAGAATCAGTTCTGATACTTTTAAGTGTTGTTCTGTGTTCCCTTTTACAACAGGACTTCAAACTGCCCCTCACTTTTCCCCTGCCCTCGGTGTGGGCAAAAGACAAAACTGGTGTTCCCAAGAAAATAGAGAGCTCACAAATTTGTTTACCAAGCTTCTAGGTCTAAAGTTGTATAAAATTGCCAGGTATTAGAAGCTGAACCTGTTGTTAACGTTATAATTTGTATGTTCTCTTCAGGCAGCTATTCCTCTGGAGATATGTATCTGTCTACACAAGATGTCAGATCATATTTTGCACCTTTGGAAAAGTAGCTGATGGTTTGGGGACCAGACATGGTATTTTTACAGGGTATAATTAAATTCAGATAATTATGATTTGTATGTCTCTCCAATTTGTCTGACACAATGTATCAAGTTAGGGTTTTTACAAATTGAGTCATTTGCATCAGGTAATTCCAGTGTATGAGACAGGGGCATAACTTAAATATGAATTATCTAAATGATAGTGAAGAAGAGAACAGAGGAAATTAAGTCCAAATTGTGGCATTTGTCTTCTTGCAGGGTGGGGTTTGTTGTCGGTTTTTTGTTTTCTGGGGTTGTTTTTTTATTGTTCCCTTTGACCTAGAAACTGCAGTTCAGCTAAAATTGGGTTTGCTTGATACTTTTTGTTGAACTAAGTGGTTTAAGTATCTGGTGCTTTAGAATGCATCCTTAATCTTTTTCTCAAGATTTTGCAGAAACTCTAGCTTGCAGTTAAAAAACCCAGAAGCTTCTCAGAGGTATATAGTTGAATGTGAATATTCTGAACACTATGAGATGATCTTTAACACTGGGGTTTTTCGTAAATACATGCAAGGCTTATTCAAATGACTTCTTCTCTCACATCTTGTAATTGATGTGCCTAAGAAAAAAAACCCACAACTGTGAAAAAGCCCCAACCCAAGCAAAAGATAACTCTTGCTTGCTTTTCCAGCTGATAGACTGGGTATAAATGCATGGCTGTAAGCATTTCAGTGTTCATTATTGCTAATTATTTATTAATCTTGGTGAACTTCAAAGAAGTTGCAGAGAATGTACTATAAATGCATTAACTTGCATTCTAAGAAGAAAAAAAATATAGTGGCTCATATGTGCAGCCTTACCTCCTCCTTGTTGACAAGTTCTCATCACTTTCACTGGTCACCAGGACTCTGCTAGACCCTCCTTGACTGGCTTCATGCATCACTTCAATCTGAATGAGAAGGACATGTTAAAACTGAAAATACTTCATGACTGATGCTTTTACTTAGAGAACTTTAACACTTTGAGAGAATAAAAAAAAATCCTACCTAACCTAGTAAGTCACTAGACAAGTTAAAATAATTGAATTCTAGATGTGCAGAAATCTCTCCTGTCTATTTATATTCTCCTTCCTTGCTCAGTGTTGGCATGGAGGCATTCCTTACTGCAGGCAAAGTCGTTATATTCTTGCACCACAGAAGGTGAATTATCTCCTTGTGTAGATAATTACAGGCATAATAATCTGTTCCTTAGACTCTTTAATACTATTTTTTCATTTGCTGTCTGAAGCCAACCCAAAGACTTCACATTTTCAGAGTTCTTTGTAGAATGCCCTATGGAGAAATCTGGGAATCCTCCAAGTGCCTCTGAGAAGTGTCTGTGTCCCAGCTGCAGTGCTGGGTGAGGCAGTGCTGAGCACAGGTACCTGTGCAGAGCCTGTGCCCAGGCTGAAACAGAGCTTTTGCATAGCACCAGTGTTTATTTTGATAAACACTCACACACTCCCTTGTCCAGTCTTGCAGAGTTGCATCATTTCCCTTGCCCTCCAGGCAAGTTTTAAGCAGGCTTTTCCTCCTTTTGCCTGCAGCTTTAAGAGCACCAAGCACTACTTGCTCTTACTCAAAAGCCAATCTCTTTTAGCTGCAGTAAAACAACCCAGCTGCTGAGCTTGCTGTTAACCCAAGCCAGTATCTAAATCCCAGCAGAATCTAAGTTCTTGAGCACTTGTATTTTTAAGGGCTGTTTCTGGAGAGGGAAAGTAGTTGCCTATCTTACATTCTATACTGCTAAATTATTTAGCTGGTTGATGATAATGATGGAATCCAGTAATAAACTGTCCTCATCTGAACTATTATCAGAACAATGGGAGGTGAGGGAGGGGGGCATAATTTGCAGTGAAGTCTTGGGAAGTAGATTTAAAAACGAATTATTGGATGTTTTATAAAGCCTATACCACATTGCTGCATACACCTAACTATGTGGGAGGAATGCAACTGATTACCTACATTACTGATGAGAGTGAAAATAATTCCAAAATCACTTTCTGTGAGTTTAGACAAAAGGGAGACCAGCTGTATGTTCCTGCTCATAACTCTGTTTTATTCTGTGCTTATTGCTGAAGTTGTGGGCAGTGTTGGCCATTTTAGAAAGTGGACTGCATTTAATTTTTCCTTTCAGCCTTAGAGGAATAAAGATGAAATGTAAGAGCAAGTCAAGGATGGGGATAACAGAAGAGTTGGGTTAAAGTAGCTTGTCCTTACTTAGAGTTAACTTAGAGTTGAGAGTTAACTTAGAAATGTTCCAATTCTTTTTAATTCCAAGTATAGGTATGTAAATCAGTATTTGTGGGATTTTGTGGGGTTTTTTTTATTCTCTCACAATATGGGAGGTCCCCAAATCACAGGTAATTCTACCTTAATTCCACCTTTTGTCTTCTTAATGCTTTTCTTTTTTGATAACTCTACTTCAGAAATGGTCTTTGGAGGGCAGGAAATTTCTGTGGACCTCCTGTTGGTAGCTGAAAGAGTAAAAAAGAAAGTAACATTAGAAAACGTGCTAAAAGTTAAAATTCTACTTCCTAATAAGAACAATGAGCAAAGATCCTGACACATCAGTGGTAAATGAGACCTGGCTTAGAGAACTGAGTTGTGCTGGAGCAGTGATGGACCAGCTGGCACAAGGGATGGGTTCCCTTGTTCAGTGCTACACTGTCTCAAATTGGCATCTTCAGCTCCCCATTGTAAGGATTACTTTGGTTTGGCTTCCCCTGGGAAAACCATCTTTAGGACAGCACAGGTAAGTGTTAGCCAGCTGAACCAACACTTGGACAATTGTCACTTGCATGGTGTTGCTTGTGGGTGTTCCCAAAGAAAGAAAATTTTGTGTCTGGTAACCAGTTGGGAATCTTATTATCTTTGCCCATGTTGGATTAGAAGATTGTTCCTTGTAAGGTTTCATTGCATAAATAACTCTCAAAAGAGTAATCACAGGAGTTCATCCAGTCACAATGACAGAGAATCTGAGGATATTATTTCAGAATATGTCCTGTTGTGTCAGGTTTGGTGGCCCTTGCAGGCTCTGAAAATCCCAGCTAACACTGAGGTATCTGAGGCTACTGGACATCCTTAATTACATAAGCACCTGTGCTGAGCCTGCTGTCCAAAGGAAAGGGTTGGAATGAACTATGAGAAAGGGAATCATACATTTGGCTTGACTAGAAAATAATCGGTTACAGTTTTATCTTTTAGATTGATAATGAGTTCACAGCACATGCAAGTACAAGGCCAACAGCACTCTGCTTTTTCTTAGTTGCTGAATTGATACAGGCAGCCTTTCATGTCATGGGTGAAAACATGTATGAATGCCAAATGAAATGCTGAAAGAATCTGGGTCAGGCAACAAAGAACAAAATTGAGATTAAATCCTCTTCATTTTTATTCTGTCAGAATTTTCTAATTGAATACTTTTTCTAAGAATAAAAGCTGATGTTTTCAAATGGCAACATTTTGTTTAAGAGGGTTTCACCAAGTCTAATGTTTTGAAATGTTGAGAGTCCTGATAGTCATTAATAATTTTTTCTTCTTTGGGAGAAGCTGAGGGATACAACTAAAAAGATGCAGACATCTTTGAATGAGAAGGACATAGTATCAAAAGTTTCATGTAGGAGAGGGCTGAACACTTTGAAAAGAAACACCTTAACAAAGTCTCAAATGCCCTTGTCATTAAATTCTTCTTCTAAAGTAGTTTTTAAAAAGGCAAAAAGAAACATATAGAAGCACCCCAAATTATATTCAGTTAAAAAGACAACATATCGGGTTCACAGACAATAATAATGGAAGCTGCCATTTCTTCTACTCCGTGTCTTTTCAACAGCCTTATCACACAGCTGAGAAGAGAATTAATTAAAGCAGGCTCTCTCCAAATCTTTCCTAAATCATCTTGGATTTATCTGGTGCTGAATGACATAAGGACTTGGCAATGCCCATTTCATGCCTGTTACCTCCTCACAATGACTCCATACTAGAAAGTTTCCTCAATGGAACAGTGAAATCTGGCAGTCACCAGCAGCTTTAATCTACTGGGAGAGGATTCTTGTAGTTCCCAGGACTGAGCTGAAATGCAAATGTCTCTTTTTGGCTCTTCCATCACCCTTTCAGAATATACAGCAGGGGATTTGTTTTGATTTTGAGCACTACTTTCAACAAATGTCTTTTTTCCATCCCCAAGCAAGCTTTCCCTGAAGTAGTATTTGCTCTCTCAAAGGTATTTTTATTTCACCCAAGAAGTGGTGTACTGACATTTTGGAACCAAGGGACCAAAAAGATGCAAGATGCAGCACATGGAAGCTATTGATCCTGATTGTCAAACTTCTCCATACCTTTCTAATCTGCAGGGAGGGTGACTGCTACTGTTGGCAAATACTTGGGAAGATTTCAAATGGGTCCTTTAATGTGTTTTCCCATGAAACTCTGAGTAAAGTTTCTACAAGCATCAGTAAATTCACCCTTTTCCATATGGATGCATAATATATTTATATAATATATATTTTTTATATATATATATATATATATCCATAAATTCTCACCTACCATGATCATGACAAAACACAGGTTATGATCACACCTATCACACTAGAAACTACTATGGAGCTTCTCCCAACTATATCCTATTTATACCTTGAAAAATCAGCATAAAAAAGATAAATCTAAGACTTGGCCATCAAGACATTATTTCATACTCTTACCCACACCTGAATACCCTAGATATGCTGCCAGTGTCCAGTTGCCTTGTCTAAATCTGAGCTCAGTCCATGGGATTACTCTACAAAGCTAATTCACAAATTTTATGGATGTGTCATGTAAATAAAGGGAAGCAACAGGAATAACTTCAGAAAACATGAGAACTTTTGTTTAGAAGGGCATAGTCAGCAATACCAAGTTGTTTGACTTATTCATTAATCAGAAAACTTTGTAGCTTGAAGGGATGGTTGATCCTGGTATGAAAACCCTGTCTGAAAGCAATCAGCAGAAAAAGTGGAAATCAGTTACAACTTTGATGTCTGGATCACAACTTGCAAGCTCAGACAGCTCCAGGTGATCCAGGAAAGAGAACACAGGGCACTTTAAATGAAAGATGACACATCCACAAGAAGCCAAACTGCAGGTGCACCTTGATCCAGCAGCAAATTACTCAGGTCAGTTCACAATCTGAGTCTTGGCTTCTTCAGTGTGACATATTTCAGAAAAGGAGACAGGTACAAGATAAGAAAGCAGTCAAATTCAACTGTGTATATTTCATGCATGAATTTGATTCATATTGATACAGCAAACTTCTCTTTCCAATTTGACCCAGAAACTAAGTGAAAACAGGAAACAAGCTGCTTTGGTTATGCTCTGGAGAATTTTTCAGTTATTGACTGGCCCATAGTCAGAGACTACTGCATGTAGGTAGTTTCTGGAGTAATATAAAAACAAGCAGCCCAAATACCTGCCAATTATTATTGCACTCATTACTGTGGACTGGAAATATAAGGGAAATTCCCTTATAAAATTCAGTACAGTTGGCTGTTTCCAGGTCAGTACAGTATTGTATTGCTGAAGAAGCTGAAAATTAGTGTTGAGCTGCCTACTGAAAGAATAAAGGCACAGGAACAAAGGAAAACTAGAAATGATCTAATGTCTGCATAGTTTCAAGGTTGTTTTCATACTATTGTTTCACAGTACTCCCTTGGGTTATATAAAATGATGATTTCATTTTGAATTCATTCATATTTTAAATTGCTTGATGCTGCTTTCAAAGCAAATATTGTTAAAGGGCCTTGTAAAGCAGGGTTTGGGTCTGTCACTTGCATTCACCTGGAGCACCACTACACTTTTCCAGTGGGGCTTTAGTACTGCTTACTAGTTTTTTATGAACAAGGTGTGACAAATATGGAATCACTGTTGTATTATTTAGCCTGCAGCAAATGCTAAAGAGGGCTGTACTGTCCCTAAAGCTGCTAGAAAATGTGTGAGACTCATGTGCTCTGCTTTGCTTTCCACCCCTCTAAGACTGAAATAAATTCAGTGAGAAAAACCTGCTGTGCTGCTTGTGAGAAAAGGCTGTGGTTTCACCCATCTCTCCCCTGCTCCTGCGTAGGGAGGCAGGCAACCTCTCTCAGGTCTCCTCTCTTACAGGGGGCTACATCCCCCACTGAGGGACAGACAGAATTGTGGGCAGCTCCCAGGTGCTCAGGGACAGCTGGATTAGTTCATCTGGGTAACTGGCCCTAAGTTTGCTCCTGCTAGAATAAGTGTACCTCATTAGCTAGCAAGAGACACAGGCCATAGTCAAGGGTTATGGTATATACCCGGCACCTGTAAGATATTACAAGCCCCCTTCAAGTAAATACCACACTTTATGTTCAGGCTTGGGGGAAATTTCCCCATCCCATGTTTTCCCATCTGTTTTCTCTATGAGTCTGTACGTTCTCACTAATCACCTACAGCAGAATCAAATTCCCTTGGCAAGAACAAGCATGGAAACCACTAGTCTGCTAAAGTTTATTGGGGCTTGCAGCTCGTGCTGTCCAACAGGAACATGAGTTTGAAGATAATTAGTGGCTTAATCGCTGTTTTGAATGCTGGTGATGACAAAACGGAATGTTTAGGCAGCTAAAGAAACACCAGAGCAGCTATGGTTTATCCTTTATTGGCTTAGGGCAGAAAGACTTTGCCATTCTTATGCAATATAATCTAGACTTCTTTGTTCTAGCAAAATTTTTGTCAAGCCCTCTGAAAATCTGCTGATATAAGAAGCACAGAGCAAGGTGCCTGGATGTGGAATATTCTTCTACAAGGAAACACTACTTGGTTTTCGCAGACTGGCCCAAGTGTAATAGCAGCCCCACAGCCACGAAACTGAAAGTATCTTTTCCTTTTTTCAACTTCATTTATAGAAATATACTGAACCACAGAAACTAGTCATTTCTCAAACCATTAATGAAAATCACATGCACCCTCTCTTCTGAGTCAGCTAATCTCTCTGCAGCCTCTCTTCCCCTGCACACATCCCCAGACTCTTGCAAGACGTTCTTCCATTATCCTCTGTCCAGATGTTATTAGTTAGTGAGTGTTATGCACCAGTGACTGTGAGGAATGCTGGACTGGATCCAATGAGCAGTTGTATACATTTAACTGAGATGGAACCAGCTTAAATTTTATTTTTTAGAGAACTGAAAAGGCTCCAGCTGTGTTCCCCCCTTATGAATCTTGTATTCCAAGTTGGCCTTCTAAGATGCTTGTATGGTGAGTCATGGATTTTGTATGTGCAATGTGCTGTTAAACATGTTATTTGTTTAACAAGCTCACAGAACTTTTGACATATCTGCTCCTGTATTTCATATTTATATTGCACACAAAGAATTCTCTAGGTGAATATTTTATAGCATTTGTGCTGCCATGTTCCAACTCTTGTCAGAAAGGTAACCAAAGTAATACATTTTTCCTAACCATGGTCACTGAGAAGCCCAAATCATCTTTTACTGAAATTTTCCAAGAACGCGTGAGGCTGAAGAAGATAGCCTTTGGGAAAGTTTCGTTTCAAAGAGTTAGAGTTTGGGAGAATTACAAGCAAATTAAAATAGGTAAATGCTAACTACAGTCATCCCTAATGGCATGTATTATCCTTTACTGTTCTGTAGTGCATCTCATTGTGCCTGACAGGCTGTGTGGTTTGACTCTGTGGACCTATTCCAATTCACTCCATGCTAAAGAGTTTTGTACAGAAATGCAGAGAACAAATATGTAGTCAAATCATCAAAAATTATGCCCTCAGAAGTGAATCAGAGCAAAAATATTTCCCTATCAAGTGCCACTTCTATCCTCCCAACACACATAGGGACAAATTTAGCCATTAGCAGTATTCAAGCAGCTTCCATTGGGAGTAAACAGAGTTCTCCTTCAAATAAGGTGTCATATATGCTACTTAAATATTTTCAAGGCTCATAGTATAAAAAGGTCAACTGAAATTTCTGCCTTTTCAGGGTTGATCTGTGAATAATATTTAATTAAGTTCTCACAGCTAAAACATGCACCAAATACAGCTGGCACAGAATTTTCAGCATCATAATGATTCCAGAACTAGTCCTTCAATCTTGAACAGGCCTGTTCCTGCAAAATACAGAAGTCCACTTGTGAAACCAGAAGCTTCAAGTAAAATTTGGATTAATCTAAAATTTTGCTTCAGAGTTTCTAGACCCATGGAAAAGTGTTGACTGAAGGAGAGGTTCCAGTGCAGCTATGAGCTGCCTTTCTGGATCTTCACTAAGCTAAAAGATTGCTGAGAGTCACCAGAAACCATAAGGACATGAAACTGTGACAGTCATCCCCTGACAGAAACCTGCCTTTTCCCTCAGACATGCTATCAGCTCTGCCTGTGTGCAGAAAATCCATCCCTGCCTCTGCGTTTGTCCATGTAAAGTGGAGAGTCTCACAGTTACAATAATGGAGTATTTCATGTCTGAGCCTTCATATCTGTGAAGACGTTTCCATTAGTAGTACCCTGAATTGGACTGAATTTTCCCTACCACTCCCTGTTAGGAAAATGGATAGTCAGCAAGGAAAAACAAAACCAAATCTATTCTGGAACAAATGTAACTTCTTTTCCTTTCACAGACAACCATCGCAGTGCTGCCATGGTATTGTCACTCTGCTGCCTGGGGACAAAAGCCTTTCTTTCTGGTCTTCTATTTCTGTTTACCACATTTTATTGCCTTTGCTTGCCTTTGTATTTACACAGTCTAGGAACATGGTATTTTCCTGTTGCCATATTCTATTTTGCAAGCTTTTAGAAATATTCAGGGACATCCTGGGTAACAAATGACAAATGAGTTACAAAATCTGTTTCGAGAAGGTGCTCTAAGGCTCTTTCATGTTTCCAAGATGTTGCTCAATAAATTCTCCCCATAAATAAATGCTGATAGTGCATTGATGCCATGAATGTGAAGAAAGGACACAGAGGAAAGTCCAAGAGGGTAGCTTCAAGAAAAGCAGAATTTCACAGCCTCATTTTCAGGCCTGGAATAGGACTCAGTGTCCCTTTTTCTATTCTCTGACACATTTCAGAGTCAGACTGTGAAACACCTCGGTGAATTCCTCGGTTTATCTGTGCTTCAGTCTTCTTTCTGAAAAAAAGACGTTAAAATAATGACCAGTATTTGCCAAGTGCTTTGGCATTCTGAGGGAAAGGGCACTCAGGAATTTCAAAGAATGATTCTCTGTAGCAGACAACTGGATAACACCAACATGATTCATAAAGAATATGTGAATATACATGTAATATTCATGGCTGTTAAAATAACTGACTGGGAGTGCCTGGATAAGCTGTAGATACTCAGGCACTTCTGTTTATTTGTAGAGAGGTACTCTCGGTCAGTCACCTTCAAGAGTGAATGAGATGGCAGAGTCTGCTTATCAATGTCTGAACATGACTGGGTTGTACTTTGGACCTCCTCACAGAACAACCAGAGTAAAATTTTAAAATAAATTTCACCTACCTATTACTTTGCAACAGGAGAGTAAAGGCTAAGCCTGGTCACACAGTCATCCTGTACTGGGTTCTATAACCCAATGAACTGCAATTCAAGGGACAGAGCAAGGGAGCATCTCATGATTTTCTGTGAAAGAGCTGATAGCATGGGATGGCCTCTATGAACAAGAATCAAAACTCAGAGTACTGTCATGAACTAGTGACTATTCTACAAGGATCTATTTATACCAACAATTTAATTTAAAAATCTGCAAATGTTCTAAAATGACAAGAAAGAAATTCAAGAAACAGTTCAAGGGACTGCATGCATAAACAGAGCTGCAAGATTAGCTTTTAGCCTGAAGATGCAGTTCCACAATAGGTGAAAGCCATCCTAAAACTGTGCTGCCACTGACAGGAACTAACTGGCTCTGACCTACTGACCCCATAACCACATTTTCTGCAACTTCCATTGCTTCAGCACCAGTAGCCATGCAGTGAGCAATGTGATGAACTCTGACATTAGTGCTGCTTGGAGAAGGTGACAGGGCTGTGTGATCTCCAGTACTCCCTGCATTTCCATAACTCAAGCGATGGAAAAATTACCACTACAGTTTTGCAGTCTGTTCATTCAGTTTTCAAGGCAAATCACACAACTCCTCCAGCAAACTGGCTGCCCACCCCAGTGCAAGGGGGAGCACATTGCTGGAGGATGTGTGTGGCAGAGGAGGACCTCTTCACAGGCACTGCTCTCAGCTTGCCTTTAACCAATAGAGAAGCTGAAACTTGAGGAAGGAACTGTACATAAACACAGCTAGCATGGTTTGGGGGGAAAAATGTACAGATGTCAAATTGGCATGGGAATGGGAAGAAGGTGATTTTCCTTTGGAAGAAAGGATGAATGTTGGGGAGCAGAGGAGAACAGGGACATCGGTGTGACTTTCTGCTGCTTTACCTAGAAAGCAAAATGATCAGGCTACTGGCCATCCTGATCTTTCTGTTGAGAAAACAGTTTATTGAATGCTCTTCATGCAAATTAGAGTTTTTTCAAGGCTTTTTGCTAAAGGTTTCCCTTTTAAACAGCCCTAAGGTTCCAAAGAGACAACCCCTTCCGGCCACCAAGCACAGGGTGGTTGGTCTCCAAGATCCACTGTTTCAAATCAGCTTCACCCATTTTCTTTTGCAGAAAATAGCTATCTTGGTTAAAGGCACATGCTAACCTCAAATCAGGAACTTTCAGTAATTTCCTAACAGAAGCAATGCTCAGCTCCTGTAGTTAGTATAGGACAAGGTAGAGAGTGAACTAACCGGAATATAGAGGGGAAAAAGCAAAATTCCACAAATGAGTCAGTCTCACTAATGAATCCTTAATTTTGCAAGTATTTGATTAAAACTTGAGGAATTGTGAGCCTTTAAAGCCCAATATTCACAATATAGTATCTGCAATGTAAAAGAGGTTCTCATGCTTACATTGCAGGCTTGCATTGACTACCATGGCTTGGGTACTTGAGAATTAGCAATATAAGAAACACTGAAACACAGTATAGGAATGTACTCTGTAGATTAAACCTAGGAAGAGAAGCCTGGCAAGTTTTTTTGATTCGCCCTCGTATGTTTGCAGTGACAGATATTTCATATTCATTTTTAATAGCTGGACCTACAAGGCTGACACTGCCCATGAAATCAAGTGTTCATTCTGATAACAAAAATCAAACGTGACCATGTGGACAAATCACTGGTGTGAGTCTGAAAGCAGCTGCTCATGGCCTACCTACTGCTGCTGGTCTGGTGATCTTTGGTGATGCTCGCTTTGGGGAAGATTCAGGATGTGGAGCAACAGGTTGTACTGGCCGGGTCTGTTTGGCTGCCAGCTTCTTCAGACTTACTTGCCTCTTGTCAAACATTTCTTGTACATCTTCAAGTTTTTGTACAATTCTTTGGGCATTGGCCTTGACAAAGAAAAGGCAAACAACAAACAATTGTCAGTGCTGGACTGGGCAAGTGAAGAAAGGACTTGTATTATCAGACTCAGACTAGAGCTCACACTGTGCTGCAGTTTATTGCAAACCAGTCCCTGCATCCTGCCCAGACCACAGTTCCACTGACCAAGACACAGTGACTCAAGCAGTGTTTCTAGCACTGCTCTGAAGAAAATGATGCAGAGAAAATGACTAGAAAAAGATTAGTCTTATGAGTAAAACTTACTGCCACAAATGCTCACCTCTGTGCCCCTTGGAGTAGAGAAAGAGGCATATTTTAGCAGACTCATATATATAGCCCAGTACAGTCTCATGGACAAAGCAATGGGAAATTTTAAACTTCTAAGTGAGCACGTGCACGTATGAGGGGTTTTACCTTTATTTCAGGGTTGAGGATCATGTCAAACTGATTGTAAAACTCCTTCGGGTTGGAGAGCTGGTGTTCCTTAGCTGTTACCAAGAACTTCTCAATTTCAACGAGTGCAGTTTCAGCTCCCTCTTGTGACTGGCACTTGTCCACAGCTTGGGAAGCTAAGAGGTAGATTCCAGCTTCACACCATTGGCTTGCCTTTAAAGAAAAATGGGGGAAGAAGGACTTACCATCCCTGACAGTCCATGTCATCAAGTGTTGCTTCTACTCTATGAAAAACAGATTTGCCCTAACATGTCATTAAAGGAGATCAATGTTACTCATAGCGTGCAGCAGTTCCTGCCCACAAGTCACCCCATTAGGATATGCAGAACTGAACTTGCTGAACTAATGCAAAGCTCTGATATTTACAGTAACATTTACTGAATGACATGGAGAAAAACCAAACATAACTTTTTATCTTCATTGTAATTCCCCAAGTTTATAAAATCATTCATTTTTAGTAGAACCTTTCCAGGGCTATTATCTGAGGAGGTTCACTCACCTTTTCTAACTGCTTATGCAGCTCAAGAGACTTTCCCAAAATATCATACTTTTTCTTGCTCTCATTGGTAAAGTCATCACAAATCCGCCTGAGTTCAACACACTTTGGTCTAATGGAGTCAACTGCATAATGGTTGTTTTGGATGAGCTGTTCTCCATGGAGAGCTAGAGACTGGGCCTTCTCCAAAGGTTCCTGGGATATTAATGAGCAAAATCAAAAGTTAGAATGACATGTGTAATAAGGACAATCCATCTCTGTAACCCTTGCTATAGCCTTGGGGTAGAAGTCTGGAATATTAATATAGCTGATATGTCTTCCTTCATATTTACATTGAAGGCTAACTTCAGTGTCAATAAGTGAAAACTTCTTGACTCTTTGAAACTTGAGAGGTTCCATCTGAACCTCAGGAAGCACTTTTTTGTTGTGACGGTGACCAAACACAGAATAGGTTGCCCACTGAGGTCAAAGAGCTCACTTATTCTTTCTCAACAAATTGCGGATATTCATTACTCAAAGTTTTTCCCCTGTTTTTTTCCCTAGCTTTCCAAGTAATGAACTGGAACTACTGGGTCTGAACAACCCTGGTTTCTGAAAATTAGGATCTGAATTTTGCAATTTAAAATAACAACTCATGACAAGAAAGCAAATATGGACAAAAAAAAAAAAAAAAAAAAAAGACAGTGACAAAGAAGTGTCTAGAATGCCATGTCTATAACAGGTAGAATACTAAATTGAGTGCAAACCTGTCCTTTCTCTTCCAGATGTTTCTGTTCCTTTAGGAGGTTCTCAACTCGAGTCACACTGTCTCCAATGTCAGCAAAACCTGCTTGTGTTTCCATGAGGTTATCCAATGTCAGTTTTACCTAAAAACCAGCAACAACAAAAACATAAAACCAGAACAAAATAAACCCACCCAAAACCCCATCACAAGATACTGATAAAAATTACAACAAACATTCACCTACGTCTTTGAGAAGAGCCTGCAACTCAAGTTTAGTCTTTCAGCTTGTTCCAAAATGGAAAAGCCAAGGAATAATCAACAATTCTTCAAAGAGTTTCCCTGCTTCTCACTAATTAGGCCCACAAATTTTGACAACCTGTATAAGTGTTTATATTACTCCAGAATCTGTACTGCTCCAGTCTCTAGGCTGACATTTGGGCTTTCTGAACTGTATTCCCTTGACTCTGGTGGGATTGGCAACTTACCATCACAGAAGAAATTTTACTTGATAACTTCACAACTAAATGTAAAATTATTTATCAAGAAGTTGGTGTTCCACATTTTGGCCTCACAGTCTGGCACTTTCCTCATTGTGCCTTATTCAAGTAAGACATCTGAAAGCTGCCAAGACATTACTTTCTAAATATTCATTTATTATTTCAGAATGAAGGGCTTCTCTCCCAACCTCCTTTTTGGATCACCACCATGCTCTAAGTATGGGTAGAATTTGACCTTATTTACCAGAGATGGCTAGACAGCATGAACAAAGAAATACCTCTCTAAAGTCATGTTCAAAGTGTCGAAGCTGTAGGCACTGTTCTAGTTTTAGATGATGCTTGGTCCAAAATTGATCAAAAGCCTTTTCTGTTTCATCCAACTGAGCCAACAACCTGTTAAGAAATTATAATGAACAGAATGTACTTATTTCCTAAAGTTAATTTCTTTTAAGTTACAGTAATTGATGGCAGAAAGCAGAGCAGGGAGATGGTGGGGAGCCCTACACTTACGTAAGAGAGCTCATTGTCAATGCTCCCTTAAGCAAAAGAGAATGAAATCTGCACTAGGACAGGCAGGAATATGACAGATGAGTGACAACTACATGGATCTACTGTGGCAGTTACAGTCCTGCCTCCTGATGTGCAAGAGGGACTCAGAGCTGTTCCATGTTCTGGCAGCCAAGGGCAGCTGTGCCTCCCTAGCTTCGACCCAACG
Organism: Vireo altiloquus; assembly: GCA_013396875.1. Classification (NCBI taxonomy): domain Eukaryota; kingdom Metazoa; phylum Chordata; class Aves; order Passeriformes; family Vireonidae; genus Vireo; species Vireo altiloquus. The sequence goes on from VZRF01005967.1 coordinate 367,173, forward strand.
CTTCAAAGGTAATTCATCCCCAGATGATGTAGACTGAATATGATGCAATTATTATTTTATGGAATGATTAAAGCAGAACTCTACAATTTGTTAATTTTCTTCACCCATCAGAAATAGGCAGGGACTGAATCATTTTTCCCAGTCCATTAAAAACAATAGATTAGAAGCTCATAATGACTCCCGTGGACATTTTTTTACTTTGTGTAAATGATGAAACACTTATTTGCAAAGACATTAATAGCAAGGTGTCATATCTTCAGTAAAATATCTGACACCAGGCTAGTGAGTCATCCTCACAGTTTTTCAATGATCCATTCATTACAAAGTACAAATTTTTAAACAAGTAGAAAAAACAAAAAGGAAGTGTTCTCTGAATATCTTGTATTTCAGTAGATGGGCACTCTTTGGACAAGTAGGGGATCAGTGAGTGCTGAAGTCATCAAATTATTGGGGCAAATGCCAATAGCTCCCTCCTATTCCTCTCACAAACATATTTCTGTTTTCAATCTGTCCCTGAAAAACGTGTTTTTAATCAAAGCTAGTCATTGAATTCAAGATGAATTAGCAAATTCCTTTGGGATGACTGTTTAAAGGATTTTAAAGTGTTCAGTGAAAAATATCAGCTCAGCTTTACTTTTAGCACCTTTGTTCCCAGTGAATGCAGACACACTGAAACCCTAGCATGGCATTTCTCTTTCCACTGCATCACGTGGCACAGCAGAAACTTCTACATGGTGACTAAAAGCTACACGGTAATAACTAGCATTGCAGGAAGGAAAAGGGGGTTCTCTCTGTGTCTCTGCAGCTGTGGCACACAGTATGTTTCAGGTGTCATCTTCATCTGCTCCTCCCCCAGAGTTTCCACAGACACTCACAAGTACACCACCCTCTCATCTCACAGAGATTCAGGTGATTCACAGAGATTCACTTTCTAACCAGGCACAGAAGTTTGAAGGACATCCATGTTATGAGGAAAGTAAGTCCCACGTTAAATCTTCAGCCAGGTAGTTAGTGGTCTGACCAAAAATTACCAAGAAATTCAGGACTTGTTTGAACTTGCCTTTACAGTTTAATCAAGTAACTTCCTCTAAGCTATTCCCTCCTCTGACTTACCTGTCCAATAAATCCTGAGTAGGTGAACCAGTGGTAATTTATACCCTGCATATTTAAATTATTTAAATTACACTTGCATCTCTTAGGAGTAAATTAGCAAGTTGCACAAGATACTGTATCTCCACCCACCTTTCCACTGTGGCCACATTTTCCAGTTCATCTGGACTGAGTTTGCTGTTGGCACTTCGGGTGACTGGCTCCCGGATGCATGTCAGTAAGGTGGCTCCCTGCTTCACTGCCAGTTTCAGCTCATCCTGAGGGGAAAAGAACAAGCCGAAAACCAAATTGTATGTACTTCTCACATCACATCTCTTCGATGACAACAGAGTAATGATAAAGGAGGATTCTTTCATAGGTACAAAATACTTGAAATAAAATAAAAATGCTTACCAAAGGTGATATGTTTTTCTAGAAAATGCAGAGACCTAAACCTGTTCACTTTGAACAGTAGATCTATTTCTGAGAAAAGGAATAGAATAATTTCTGAGCAGATTGCATATCTGACCAGGCCACTTGCAGAATAAATTATTCTACCACAAATTGAATGTATGCTGTAGATGTGAGCTGAGAGACTGGGCTGAGACATTGCACTTCTTAATGGAATTTCCTCAAACAACATTGTGACATGCTGAGCCATAGTACATCAGCTATTAGAAGTCATCCACAGAAGTCTCTTCCCAGCATGAAAGATGAGCAATAAAAAGGACAATGAGGCTCAAACATTAACTTGTCAGCTGATGAATCCCCACATCACTGCAAACTTCTTCCATAAAAATTGTTGTTGTGGTAATGTATCTTAGGTAGTATTTTTAATCTTGTATTTAAACTAAGGCATTTGTTGACAGCAGTAACAACTACTTCTGACCCCTACTCTGGAAACCTAAACTAGCTCCAACTTTTTTTTAAACAAAACTACAGTCATCATCTAGTTAGATCATTCTGTCTATTCCTGACTTTCCTCACAGATGTTCTCTGTTTCTGCGCCAATGTAAGTTCATCCTTTCTGATCAACTCTTCACCAGGAGCCCATGCTACTCCATATGTGATCCCATCACTCCATCTCACACAGTGGAAGTGACATTTCTTCATTCTACCATTCCTGAAGATGTAAAATATCCTTTTCCACAGCTGAATGGAATTGACCTCCTGAACCCAGGTTTCTCTCCTCCTCAGTGGGTTCCAGGCAATGGACTGGCCAAGTGATGGCAAAAAATTTTCTTAAATCAGAACTCATCTATTACACTGCTGGAGCCATTGTGGGGCAACAATCACCTTGAGCTTGCTGTGGTGGTCGGTGTGTGAGGAGAGAAGCTCCTCCGTGCACTGCACATCGTTGGGAAGTTCAGTCTCTGCTAAGTCTGTTCCAAAGGTCTGTAGCATCTGTGCTGTTGTTTTTACTGTCATTGCAAAGTTTTCAATAGCCTGGAAAATCAAGAGTATAAAGTTACAGATTGGTTATTTACCCTTAGCCCTTTAACAGATCTTTGTGCCTCAGGCACATTGTGCAGCAAGTATCACATGCCTGTAAAGCTGGTCACGTTGCCTTTTTTTGGGTGGATGTGCTAAAAGTTACAAATTAAACCATGTGTCACAAATGACCTTTTCAGAGGTCTGCACATATTGTCACCTCTGTGAGCCAAAGGGGATCTCCCAGAGCTCAGCAGAGAAAATGAAACCACAGAGGACATCAGCTTCAAAGCCAGGCCTGGAACTTCAGATCCTCTGCCATGCTTGCTGGGAAATTCTGCTGCATTTAAAATTTTAATTAAGGCTTCATTTAAGTTGAAAGCACTCCTAAAATATATAGGCCAAAGCCTTTATATTTATACAGCCATTGTTCACTCAGCAGTAATCTGTCTTCCCCTGACTTCTGAATAAGTGCATCTCCATCTTGTCTATCTGTACGAGATGCATTCTAGTCACTACCTCCCATCTGTCCATGTTAGTACACAAATACAAGAACAAGAAAGTACAAATACAGTTAAAATGCATAAATTCATTGGAACATTGCTGTTTCTTTATCACTTGGGTGCATCAACACAAAACTTGTCAGAAGTCTGTGGTTTTATGAAGAAGGGGGAAGTGAGGAAGGCTAAAAAAAACAATGCTGCCTTCTCGTTCAGACCCATGACATGTGATTGAAACCTATATTTTTAGTAGCAAGTAATTGCATGGGATGTTCTTTCATAATCATGCTCAAATTTTGGGGTGACTGTGTTGTTCGGTATAGTTCTTTATTCTTTGTACTTTTTGATCTAACCCCCCCACTTATTTGAGACAGTCAACAAGCACTCGGGATGCCCTTACACCCAAACACTATGTAGTTGTTGCACATTGCATTCCTTTCTCCAGAAATGATGGGAATTCATTATTTGCAACCATGACAGATGAAATAATGCTATGTGCTCAGTGAAAAACAAACTGGAGGTAGGTCATCATTCAAAAGGTGTAGAGAGAATTTACAGTCCACATATGTGATCTGAAAGATGCCCCCATTAGGCAGTGCTAGCAGAGTTCAAGCCCTCTTCCCTTTTTCCCCCTAAATTCATGTCTGCTTTCAACGCAAGCAGTACAGACCCACACATGCTATAGCTTAGTGCTCAGCAGCTGTATCCTGCTGTTCTCAGCACTGAAACTACTGGATCAGAGTTGGCTGAAATCACACTCCTGACTGCAACACAGACATGGCCATCTACAACCAAAGGCCATTTACAGAAAGCCAAAAATGTTTTCTGTGGGCAAGAAAGTTCAGAGGCTCCTGGCAGCCAAGACAGGAGAGCAGGAAGAGTGAACGATGCAAGGAGGTTGCTGTGCCACTGCCATTTAGCCAGAGTTTAAAGCTTTTTCAGAAGAAAAGCACTGGCAGGACAAGATATGAGAACACTGAGAGAAGCAGCAAAGGGCATGAAGACCACAGCTCAGCAAGACTGGAAGTCAGATTGTTTCAAGGTGCCATGGAAGCCGACACTTCCCTCATGACAACCTCTTATCCAGCAGATATTCCTTGGCTGACTGCACCATGAACTTATCAGTGTTTCACTTAATAGCATGCTTGCCCCCACTCTCTCCTGTGTATATGAGTAATAAATTGTTTCATGTACCTAAGTTACATCTGTGGGTTGGTTTTTTGTCAAGTCTCTGTGCTTGGTAAAATTTTTCCAACAAATTTAATCAAAATCCCTGGGAACTACATCGCCTACTCCCCTAAATGCTTGGCTCACTTTTGTTTCCATATTTTACCAAACTGTATGTTATTGCTTTATGCAAACATAATTAATACTGTCATTAATACATAATACAACCTTTCTTGGGCCTTTTTTTATTCCCCTTCATAATTTCAAACCTTTTGCTGTTTTGATGCCTTCGGTTTTAACTTTTATATTTTTCAAATCCTATACTGCTAGTGTAACTCTGAAGTTTCCTGTAGCTCGTTAAGTGCTGTTCTCTATGCTAAGATAGACATAACAAAGCCTCTGTAACTTGCTCTCCAAGGACACCCAGAATAAAAACTGTAAACCTCCATCTTGGAGAGAAGGGAGCAAGCTTGGGGAAATTCCATCATTGGCTGGGCTTTGGTTGGTGAATTTATGTTCATACAAAAGTGTGAAGAACTCATGACCTGTCGTCCATTTTGAAATCCACTGAGGCAACACCCTCTAGAGCCCAAAAGTCTACATCTGAAGGCCTTTCAAATAAATACCTCCTTTATTCCTTTATTCCTGTCTAGTCTCTGTTTCTAGTAGCCATTTAAGGCATCAGTTTGAAAGCTCATCTAGATGATTCATTTCCTCACACTTCCCCCTTCCTCCAAGGACAGTTTCATATTTTTGATACTTTTGACACATTAACCTGTTCACCCATCTCAACCCTAACCTCATTATAGTCAACAGAGTTATAAATGTAGAAAATTAATCTTAGAGAAAATTCATGTTCTACATTTGCATATTTAGAAGCCTGAAATATTTGGTGGTTCTCAAGGAGAGTAAAATTTAATTTTATAAGGACAGTAAAGCACAAAAAAAATATAGCAAGAAAGTGACAAAAGTGATTTGACTTAAATTACCCCAGAAAAGCTCTTTCTATGAGTGTTAGATGTAACCTGCCCAACAGCAACAACAGACTCAAACCCAAGGAACTCAGAACTTTGCAAAACATTGAGGCTCACATTAGATATGGGCTCTAATATACCAATCTTGCAAGTAGACCCACAAAGAGAGATGTAAATGTTGTATAAACACTCTGTGAAATTAATTAATTTTCCAGGACCATGACCCAGCTTAGTCTATTTTGCTTCAGAAGAATGAGACAATATTTTATCTGCTAATGTGCCAGAGTTTGGAGTCTGTTTTTTGTGAACTGCCATCTTAACTGGGCACCATACTGAATTGTCTACATTGTTTTGAAGTAGACACTGAAACGCATTAACCAGCCCAAAAAGGGAACGATCAAACCTGTACAAGTTTCCTCAATACAGTAAGAAGTCTTTCTGCCTTCCTACTAACAACTGTTCTTCAGTAACCCAAAATAAGATCCAGCTGGAGTGCATGCTTATATAGTATAGAAATGAAAAATAAAATATAACGTCCTGAGTATTTTTATTCTCTTAAAAGCATGGACATAATTAATCATTAAAGTGAGACTCTTGACCTTACTTTTGACCTTTGTAAAGTCAGTAAAGTGCTAAAGCCTATTTTCAATTTCAGTGAAGGCCTATGAAGCCCATCAATTATTTAAAAGGCAAGAGAATGTGCCCACAGGCCTTGCTGAGTAAGAATACCACGACACTGTTAGGCCCTGGGCCAGGTGCACAGTGTGATACAATTACTGCTTCTATTACAAACTTTTGGGGAATTTGCCTTTCTCTATTTGAGTCATGGATTTCCTCTTTCCCTGAGTCCCTAGCAGAATCCATAGGCTGTAATGGAACTGAAAAGTTACTGCTTAATGATTGCTCTGCATTTGTCACCTGGACAGTTGTGGTGCAGATGTGTAAGAAGAGCAGCAGCACTCACAGTTCGGTGATGGATCCACTGGCTGTGGCCGTACTCCAGGGTTCCTCCCAGCTCCCGGGTCAGCTGGCTTTTGTCAATGTAGCCATGCAGATCAGAGACAGAATTTAACATGATGATCTGAAACAAATCCAAACACACTGGACTGAGAGAAATAATGAGCCTTTCAATCATTGCTCCTAGGAGCTGAGTTTGCCTTAACATATTTGCCTGGCACTGCAGTTCCACCACAGGCCGCCAGTTCTCATTCTGTGTTTGCTCATGTCATGGTCACAGTTTATTTTCTCTAGATTTTGCCTTCTCAATGTGTACATGGGCATTCTTGAACTAACCTTGGTTTGACATCACCTTATGCCTTGCTAGGCTCAGTCATTTTGCATGCACATCAAGAGCAAAAGTTTGGTATTGATAATGTTCACACAAACTTCCATAAAATAATTTATTCTCTAGATAACTTTTATTTACAGAGAAACAGAGGCACAGGGAAGTTAAACAGCTTCCTCAACACCAATCATTTGATCCAGGGAAGTGCTGAAATGAAACCATTGAGAATAAGATTTTTCTTTCAGTTTTCTGATTTTTTTTGGCACTGTATGTTCACTGAATTCACTTGCATTTTTCCATTTAAAATCATAGTGAAAGAGAAAGAAGAGATAAACCTAGATCCATTTTTTTAATTTAGAATCTCCTTACTACTAGGCCTGCTTGAAGAGAGCCAAACAAGAGCTTTGGATAAGCAGCATTACCTTTTGGGAACCACAGGAAATTTGTCAACACAAGTGGTTACACAAGTAACACACATTTATTTTTGTTCCAACAGCTAGAAGATACGCCATGATTTCAGCACACAGAAGAACAAAATGTTGAGCACAAATGACTAAGAATTTTAAATAAATAAGTGTCATAAATATGTCAAATGTGTTACTTGACTCTATTTAAAGAAAGGTTAAGTGGCTCTGCATGTCAGCAGGCTCCAATGGAGCATGGTAAGTACACTGGCAAACACTGTGGACAATGAGATGAGTGCAGATGTATGGAGATAAGAGGATGTATAGTCTAGGCTAATAGAGCTCTAAGAAAAGCCTGTAGAACAAACCTGAACAGGTTTTTAGCTCATCTTTGTTACAGAATCTTTCTAGAATAATTCAGGTTGGCAGGAACCTCAGACCTCTAGTCCAACTTCTTTCTCAAAGCTATGTCAGCTGTGAGATCAAACCAGGTTGCTCAAGGCTTTACCCACCTGAGACTTAAAAACATCCAAGGACTGAGATTGTACAGCCTCTTTGGGCAGTCTGGTCTGCTGCCTGTCTGTCTTTGTGGTAAAAAAGTTCTTCTTTATATCAAGTCAGAACTGCCCTTGTTTCACTTTATGTCAGTTATTCCTTGCCCTACCATCAAGAACAAGCTGGCTGCAGTGCCCAGGAACCTGCTTGGAGGGACTGGAAAGCTGCTGCTATGTCATATTAACCCTCCTGAGTCTTCCCTTCTCTGGGTTAGACAAGCCTAGTTTGCTCAGCATCTTCTTACAGAACACAAGCTCCAAGCCTGACCTTCTTGGCTCTGTTGACCTCATTCCAGTTTAGTATATTTCTTGTACTGGGGGAACCAAAACTCAACAGGGTATTCTTGATGTGATTTAATTTGAGCCAAGTAAAGGGGGATAAGTGCTTGTCTCAACCTGTTGGCTGTGCTCCTGTTCATAATGCTCCTGTTAATGTAGTCAGGCTATAGTGGGGATTGTTAACACAACTGTCGTGTTGTTGGAAGGGAAGAACATGGGTTTTTCTGGAGGAAGAAAACCCTTCTAGAAGTAAAGTCTTTCCCAGTCGCGGGACTTTGCTTCATCCCTTGTGTATATATAACACAATATGCTGGTCAGGCCATTCCTGGAGTTTCTGTTCTAGTGGCCCTGTCTTAGAGTATATCAACTGCTCCTCCTGGGTTAGTGTCATCTGCACACTTGATGACAGTGCAGCCTGTTGCCTCTTCCATGCTGCTGATAAAGACATCAAACAGGACAGGTCCCAGCAGGTATCACTACAACCCTCCACTCGTTGCCCACTTCCAGGTAGAGTATCACCCATTACCATTACCCTCCTAACCCATCATGAAACCAGTTTTTAAATCCACATGTAGTTGTTCATCCATCCAGACTTTAACCTAACTTGGCAGAAGAATTTAGTGGAGGATGCATCTGATCCCAGGGATCTGTACAGGCTCAATATTCTCAAGTAGGCCCTCACTCTATTCTTTTTCAATTCCAGCAGTTCATCTTCTCTTTGACCCACCTTTAAACACAGAAACAAGGAGATCTTTTTGGTGAAGAAACTGAGGCAAAGAAAGCTGAGTATCTCAGCCAAAGTTAAAGGAAGAACTGTTCCCTGCATGTGTTATGAAGCACTGTTCTGTTATGATCAAAGCCAGAAAACTCAAAAAGCTGCATCACCTTGGAAAGGCCTCAGACTGCAACATGAAGTCTATGTACTAATTCTGAATTGGAAATCACATTTGAAAAAGTGAATCTTAACTGCTTTGTAGCTCTTCCCCATCAGAGACGTTGCTGACAAGTTGGAAATCTGATACTTCAAACCTCTCTGAAACTACAGAAGAACACAGTCATGCAGTTTTCTGTTAGGAAGAATTTTATGTTTGCTTTAACCTGGCATGCTCAGCATGAGCCACAAAGCAAACCTATTAATACTGCCAGCTATGGTGCTACCCAACAGGGCATGCATGGTCTTCACCATGCAGGCATTTCTGCAGGAGAAAGCCTACAAGCAATCCAGCATCCAAGAAACCAATCTAAGAGAGCATTAGCATCTCCCATGCTGCTTGCCAGATGGAAGACAGCCACAGTCAGCTGGAGAGTGCCAGGGAGAAGCAGTTTAGAAGAGAAGGGTCAGTGTGGAACATGGAGCTGTGGGGGGGCTGCTTCTTGATGGGTTAGGCTGTCAAAAAGAAGTCACAGCCTACAAAACTCAAGGATGTGCCTGCTATGGACAGATTGTTCACCCTTTTAGGCAGGCTCTGAAGATGCTTTAATTCACTGCCTGTGGTGGAAGGTTCCTTACGTCTCTGGATGTTCCTTTTGAATTCACAGATTTCAATCTCAAAAGAACCCTGCTGTTTCTCCAATATTTCTATATCTTGATCCTGGCTAATGACATCGAATTAAATCACTATCCCAATAGAGATATGCCTTATGAGGTTTTATTACCCACATTTGTATGTCAATGTGATATAAATCCTGCATTTCCTTTTGTGTCTGGTTGGTTATTTCAGCCTTTCTTTCCAGCTCCTGTTTGATCTTCTTGCTTCTACTCATTCCAGTGTTGATTTAACCCAAGAAATCTATTTTGAACATATTTACAGTCTGATAGCTTGAATAAACTATTAAATGTTTCCTAAACAAATGCACACAATATTCCTGGAGTCCTTTTTGCATGTTCATGTCTTGGTCCTGACTCACAGTTGTGATAGGAAATGCCATCCATCCATAGCCCAATTATGACATGAATGTTGCCATAGTACCAAACACACAACACAAATAACAAACCTGAAACAATTCAAAAGATCATGGTGATATTGAAGATAGGCACTGATCCCTAATTCCTTGAGTAAGGACATCTCCAATGGGACGAGAACTCTCTAGTCCTGTTCTCATGCTTGGCATTTAGGATGCTGTTTTCAAGGACAAACAGACATCGTTCTCAGTAACTTCCCTGCTCTGAAACTGGGGTATACAAGTACATGCCCAGATTGCATTTTTAGGATGGGCTGCAACACAGGAGAAAAGCTCCTCCAGAGAGCATAACAGATCCCAGGAGCTCAGAACATCTGTAGTACAACCCTAAGCAACTTAGACTAGCATCAGGAATACGTGGGCAGCCTGTATGCAAATCTGACAGGCTGTCCACAGATATCTGGGCAGGAGGCAGGCAGATCCAGCAAGCATATCATGCTCTCTGTTTTTGTAATGCTGCTCTCTAAGAGCTCTGTGGACATACCCAGGATGGCTCAAAATATCCAAGACAACCGTAACTAAACTGATATCTTGATTTTCCTGCCTGTAAGAAAGATAAGTTACCATTTCATACTTAATGCAGAGCTTGACCCCTGCCTAGAATTAATGTCCCTTCCAACTTTGATCCCTTCCATGTTTTGAAAAGCAACTCTGTTGTCAAATAAATTGCTAAAAATATAGGAAATGCTGAATTGGTGGAAAATGCCTGTTTTTGATGTAGTTGTCCTTTTCTGGGCTGCAGTCACTGGTACAATGGTTGCTATAGTAACAGATCGTGGCATATTAAATATAGGTACATTAATTTTTTAAAGTACTATAAAATATTTTAGTCTGTATTCAAACACATTTTTTTTCATCAATTTTGCAGTTTACCAAAAAGCCACCCTTACCAAAAGACAGGAAACATTACAATTTAACCACAGTAACCTATGTCCATGGTTCCTTTTCTGTATGCACTGTAATAAACAGATGGTCTCAGTTCAGGAGAAGCAGAAAGTGTTTTAAACACCTGAACTTCAAACCTGAGTACTGACAGAGGTAGAATTTGTTGGAGGAGAGCTGTAACTATTTGGCAAAACAATATAAACCTACAAGCAAAATCCAAAATAGTAGCTCGAAATCCCTCCAGTAAAGTCACTGTGGAACACAGTACGAGTCTGATCCAGGACGAAATATCATCAATAATCATAATTCAAGTTTAGTTATAAAATTTAAAATTTTTTGACACCACATGCAAACATGCAGGTAAAAACAACTGCTAAAAGACCTGCCACAGAACAATCTCAAACTCTTTCAGGATTGATAAGCTTCTTCAAATCAAAGTCTCATCATTCTCCAGCATATGCCAAGTGCATATAAAAAGAAGTAAAAAAACTTATTCTGAATCTTGAGGGCATGGGAATCATAGGACATTCAGAATAATCAATGTTACAGGGACAGTCAGCACTCCCATGGATAACCCATCAAACAGTGCAGAACTCAGCCCTAGGCTTTTGCTGCTCTGTAGTCCTGAATACTTATGTTTGTCACTGGAGTGGGATCTACCACTGCCTACACGAGGGAACATCTCCACTGAGTTAAAATGTCAGTACTTAAACACTGAGTCACATTTTATAGCTAGACTGGACATGGGAACGTGTCCATTAAATGCTGCAAACCATCCACTGCTAATTAACTCTTTGGCACCACCACACAGACCCGGATGAAAGGCCCCAGTCGCCACTTGAAATCCTGGGTTATGAGAAATTGCTGACAACCCAGAACTGCTGATATGGAAATAAAGAAAATGCATGGACAAAAAATTGCATGCTTACCGGTACCTTCATTTTAAAGTCATCTCGGTAGAGTTTAATGCCAATGTCAGCGATTGCCCTTTGGATGAAGCGGGAGGGTCTCAGGACAAACACCAGCTGCAGGTTTCCTGGAAATGCTCCCTGCAAGAAATATAGAATTCTTAGAGGGCACATTTCACCCTCACAAGGAAATTTTCGGCCAAGTGTTTCCCCACCAGGGCAAAGCAGGTAGGATTTATTGAATCCTGCTCAGTCCAGCTGCTCATTGTATCAGCTGGCCCATTCAGCATGTGCTTGCTGCCACTATCTCCAAAACCAATAGGAAGACCGACCCACGGATTTTACTGCCCAGCCACACATTTTTTTCTGGTACAGATTTATCACAGAGCTCCAAAGTCCCTGACAATTGCCTTCCTCCCCCAGATCCGAACCCCACCGAGCCCCATTTGTACCCCCACACCACAGATTTTCCCATTTTTCAGGCTGCAGCCACTAGAGGGCAAAGCTGGCTGCCCACGTTGGACGTGGAGAAGGAAGCTGGTGGCACAGATGGATTCCCCAGGCTGACCTACCTATTCACTCTGCACAGGGTCTTGAATTTTTTTAACCTCACATATTTTTACACACACATGCAGGCACTCAACACGTTCATCAGATATGGCCCTGCCTGCAACACCCAGCCTACATCTCTCACACTCTGAGATCATCAAGCATAAAAAGAGAACAATTTCTTGAAGAGAGCAGCAAAAAAGCCTGAGAACAAAAAACATTTCTGTCTAAATACCTTGAAAGAACTTAAAGTTGCATTTGTCATCCCTCCACCCTACACCTCTGTGTGTAAGTGCTTAGTCCTCACACAGTAAATGTTCCTAGTGAGAGATGTATAAAAACAGCTTCTTTTTTTAGCACTGAAAATCAGTGCCCAGCTTTGACTTTTTCAAATGAGATATAATAAGCTATTAAGAGTTTCTGACAGAGATCATTTACTACCATGCAAACACAAATCCCTTGGGATCTATTTCTTTCATAAGCAGGCCACGTCATCCCTCCTCAGGGCACAGAAGGGCACCTCATACTCCTCTAGGAACCAACTTCAAATTACTAAATTTATATCGCAATCAACCCAGAAAATAAGGAATTTGTCCTAATTTAGCAGTAAACAATACTATGTAATTTGTTTCTGCAGCTTCCTCCCTCTCTTATTTAACACTTATGAGCTGCAGGGTAGGAAAGAAACTGCATCCACAGCCAGAAAATGGGAGCTTAAAATGAGCACAGGAGGCTGTATCGTGTGCTGAAGGTTCAGCAGATAATTTTAATTTCTAGAAGATAAATAACAAAAGCAAGAACTTACTGCTATTCGTGTCAGGGATGCCTTGACTGCACTCCATTTGTCCCGTCGTCTGTCTATGATGATGATGAATCCGATGCTGGCAGCCTCCAGACTGCAAAACAGATGAAATAGGTGTGCTGGGTTACAGGGAGATACTCCTGTTCCAAGGCAGAGAACTGCAGCAAAACACAGCCTCCGTCACATCACGCTCGGAGCCCATTATGAAAACACAACGTACAGTGGAAAGAATGAATATTTGGCAGAAATGCACATGAAAAGGAAAGGCAGCAAATTTTCTCTCTCCAGTATAAGGCTAGCAGCTTACACAAAACATGAATATTTTATCTGCTGAATCTCTCAGCTGCTGTGCTACTCTGCTGCCAGTCTAGGTGACAAGAATGGTTCAGGGCCACAAATTACACTGTGCTCTTTTGAAGACAAAACCCCCAGATCTTTTTTTTTCTGCAAAGTAATTCAAGCTATTAGACACCCCCCTGCAGTCTTCATTCTCCAAGTATGCTGACACCTGGCAGGGGCACTGAGCTCCAAGGCATCAGTAGCTCCTGACTTGTGTACACAAAGCCCCAGGAATTCTGATAGGCAAAGCAGAAACTGAAGAGTTCTGTTTTGCCAATCACAAACTTGTTCTGGGGTTGCAAGTCATTCAAAACTACCCTTTTTAACATATTGGCTAGAATAACAGTTTCTGTTCCTTCTTAGTGCTTTTCACGGAGGATCTGGGAGGCACTGATTTGGTGCTCCACTCCACCTATGTAGACCTCATATATACCCCATCCCCTCTTTCCCTCTCGAAAATCCCACTCTGGACTGCAAGGTTTCAGTGGGACTGTTCTGCTCTTTGCCTTCCAAGAGGACTCAGCATTGGAGAAGCTAAGAAGTACACACTGAGAAGTGTCCAGAAACTTCACCAGAGCAGGATGGCTCAGTCATCCCAGAGGCAGGACAAACCAGAGGCAGGCAGGGTGTAAATATCATAATCAGAGGACATACTACAATCAAGCATCTAATCACAGATTAAGAAAAAAAAAATTGTTTGAAGTATCTCCTTGATTCCTATTCCACTGCCCATACAAGGAACAACCCAGGAACAGTTTCCATGGATCATTTTACACAAACTCATGTCAATAATCTACTGAAGACCATCAACACAGTAACAACTCTGAGCTCTTTCTGCAGCTCCACAGGATCAAAAACTGAAAGCCATAGTATTGTGCAAAACTGGGATGCCATGCAAACGTTCCTCATAGGTCATACTGCTAACAGGAAAACTCACTGAATTTTCCAATTCAATATTTTTTACAGCATTCTTGTGAGGATTACAAAATTCAGTGCCAATACATGACTTTTTCTCTTTAGTAGTGCAACATGCAGCTCTCTGCAGAGGACGGAAAATGTGTTTGCAGCAGTGCCTCTCCAGCACAGGGAAGAGAATTCATCTGGTTTGCCTTTTATAAATACACAAATGTATACACACCCTTCAGTAGTCTTAGATATACACAAACACACATATATCCTTTAGCAGCTCAACAAATATTCCATGGAATACAATTCCTTGATAATGTTCAAATAAAGGCAACAAAGACATAGTGTGTAGCAGATTGTTATAGATAGGGTGAGAAACTAAACACAAAAGTCTCAGCCTGGGGTCTTCATGATCAAATGATGTTCAGGATAGTATCAGTTTTCATCATTGAGATAAGCCAATGGTGTTTGTATGTTTGCTTTTTGATGTGGAGGTTTTTTTGTTTTGTTTTGCTCGTTTGTGGGATTGTTTGTTTGTTTGTTAGGGGGGTTTTGTGGATTTTTTTTTTCTTTTTAGCTAGATAGGATTGACTGAAGTCCTAAATTTAGCCAGGGAAACAGAGGCAGCATCAGCAAGAGATCCTATTTCAATCAGAATGCTGAAAGGCCATACCAAGGTCTGAATGCCATTTGGCACCAAGGGATGGATGCAGACAAACAGCCACAGGAAAAGGCCTGGCTGAGATGACAGCATCAGCACGAGTAGATGCACAGCTGAGAACCCCACTCGAGTGTGCATCCAGAGAAAGTTTGTTTAAAAACAAACACACACAAACACACACACATTCTATCAATGTTTTCGCAGTGTCTGTACTGTAATATCTCTACCCTCATTATGAAAATGCATTGGGGTTTCTCCAGTTCTCTGAAAAGGAGGATTTGAAGACAATCCTGAAGAGCAGAAAAACATCAGGCTTACCTCCAAAATAAGTCCTGGCACATTTGCCTAGATCTACAGATGTCTGGCAGAGAAGTTCCCTCTCCCTGAATGAAATACCTGCAATCAGCACAACTGTTCCATCCTCAGCTCTATATTCAGGTTAGCTCTTGAACACTGACTTGAGAAGGTCAGGAGATGTTGAAATTCCTGACCTCTTTTGGAAGGACAGAAGGGTGCCTGTTTATCAAAGGAGTTACTCCATGTCAAGTTAAAGAGAAAGGAATTCAATGCAATAAAGCCAGTAAAAAGGGCTTTCTGGAGCTATCCAATGTATGCACATGCATACACCATATTACTGAGCGCTTGTGGATGTGACCCCTTTGGTGGAGCACTCTCATGAGCAAGTGTTGAACTAGAGGGAAAATGAATCAGGTTACAAAAGTCTCACTGGGCTGATCTTCAATCCTGTCACATGTTTTGTCATATGAGCATATAAGATTAATCATTCCAGAGGGACTTAGAAAGTTACTAACACTAAATGATGTTATCTGCAATCACAGATCTTATCTCCACAACTAGCATGAACCTTATTGTACAGGATATGCAGAATCAGACACTATAAAACACAGATATTCTCTCTATACTTGCCTGGAAAATGATGCTGATTCCTCTGGTTCACTAAGCTCGAAGAAGGAAGTATTTTCTATGATAAATAGGACGAACTGCTTTTCAAACTGTACTTCATCTCACCTGATTCATGGCCATACCCTTTGTAACTCAGAAGAATTAGAGACTATTCTCTTTTCTTGGTCACTTTTTTGGATACCTTCACATCTTTCTTGAGAATTAAAGTAAAACGTGGACTACTAGCAGTGAAACTACGTGCACAGGAATGCTGTTATATTACACACAGCAATATCTAGTACAGTAGTGCTGGCACAAGTAACAATGCATCCCTTTACTGCTTGCAGAGGTATACGGCAGAGACACTGTGTGCATGGATCAGCCAACTGCAGATTGACAGGGCTCTGCTGCCCCAAACAGGTTCACTACTTATGCCTCATTGAGATTGAACTCCATATAATTATGTCATAAACCACACAATGCTTGCTGCTCAGCTTCTTCTTCTAAATTAACATCTTTTTCCCTCACCATTTACAGAGACAGCGGTGAGTTTCAAATAGTGACTCAAGAAATGCAGGCAATCTTTCTAAAAGCACTGCAATAAAGACTAGAAAATTCCCTGGAAAATGCACATCCCTGCAGTGCAGTCTGTGATTAAACCTAAGAGTCAAACCAATGTGCTGGTATGCAGAAAATGCACCTTCAAAGCCCAGCTTGCCACTGACCTTGAACAAGTCATTTAAAGCAAACTGAACATCATTTTCTCAACACAAGTATTGGTGAGCTTGTCTGTACAGTGAGATATTACTCACACATATCTCATCATCTGTAAAATAGGTGTATCCCAGCTCTCCTGACTTACAAAGTTTTGAAACTCAATTCTTCATTCTTGGCACATGGCTCTGGTATTCCTCAGGAGAAAACACAGAACTGAAACTGAATCAAAGCAAAGGTCCATCTAGCTCAACACCCTGACTCCAGTGTTGGTAGATAGTGGCTACTGAGACAAAGGCAGCAGGAAAATGAGAAGGACAGTATTTCTCTTGGTATATTCTCCCAAGTGCCAGCATTGAGGAATAAATTAATTTCTTCAGCCTGAGTTTGAATCTGAGCCATTGTGCCCAGCTGCCATTGACGGAGCAATCTTTCATGAATTTGGCTAATTTCTTTTGAACCCATCTGTGCTTTTGGGCTTCACACAGGCTGAAGAAGCTCAAAGCATTTCTGTCTATCATCTTGACAATATAACATGCTGGTTCCCCAACATGTGATAGCATTACTGGGGATCATCTCCCTGCATACCAAGAACAAAGAACTGAAAAGCTATTTTTGTGGTTTTCTCAGCCACTGCTGCTCTTGTGTATACCCTGAAGCTGGTCACCCTCCCAGGCCTGGAGCGAGTGAAGAAATAATCAAAACAGTTTCCCCTGGCAGAACAAAAGTCCCACAAAGAGGAGTGAAACAATGAAGCTGTTAAGTTCACAGTATGAGGTTTCTCTCAGCTTGCTTTGGCAACTCTTTGGCAATAACTTCTGCAAATACGAGGAATACGTATAGGTGAAGCTGTAAAACTTCTCACTCAAACTTGAAGGAGGCACGTTTTCCACTGTCATCCTCTAAGCACGTTTTTACAGAAGACCACAGGAAATAATAAATCATTGCTGTGCTTCTCACTAGCACAAACAGCCATGGTCTAGAGACAGGATCAGGGGACTGAAAAAATATTAAGCTCTCTTAGATAAACAAAAAGTAATTCAGCAGTCATGCCTTAGCACATTTCCTCAGAGCAGGGGAAGTCAGTTTGTTTCACTATCCTTATAAAGCTGCAGGCAAAAAGCAAGGAAAACATCCTGGCTGTGGAGCAATGTCCAAAGAAATGAAGTATCAGAAAGCACAGGGTGCTTGCCAGAATCCTGTCAATGGGGCACTCCACCTGCTTTCTCAGCAAAGGGAAAGCTGCATAGAAAGAGGCACTCAGGGAACAAGCAGTCATCCTATGTAAGTATGGCTCCTTCCAGAAGCAGCCCTTCCCTTACAACATCCAGTGCCCCTGAGACTTTTCACAAACAACCCCTCTTAGCTCCCTTTGATCTGCCATCTTTGCTGCTGCTCTTCAGATCTACTTCTGCTCTCATTCAGTTCAACCTGCCCTGTTTGAAGCTTTCTTTTCCATGCAAATGACAGAAATAATTCCTAGGGCCTCCAGTACACAGGGAAGTTTCATAATGGCTGGAGAGATGCAGAGGCACTGGTTTGTCCTGGTAAAAAACCACTAAAATCGGCAAGCCACTGAGGAAGTAAAACTCTGCAGGAATTCAACAGACATTTGTGCTTAGCCTCACCTGGGAATGCTGGTTAGATAAGTGACCACGTTCAGAAAATCATCATCAGGTATCTCACTGAATCCTGCAAATTCTGGAAAGGTTATAATGGGTGCCCCATCCTTCCCTCTTCCTCCTGTAAAAGACAAGTTGTAAAGTTTAGAGGGTGATATTATACCTTTGGACAGACTGGTCAGTACTCAAGTGGGAAATCCTGGCATATTTCTCCTTGTAAAGCTCCCACATTCAGTAATCATCATCAGCTCCCATCTGATATAATTCACTGTAGTTTCATTTCTTCCATTTACTCCAGATGAGATTCTAGCCTTTTAGATCCTCAGCTTTTTCATTAATCTTCTGCACAATTCTGATTAAGTGTTTTTTTTCAATCTTTGTTTCCCATTTCCAAGTAGTTTCTTGTGATAACATTACATTATTTCCCTATAGGTACAGCAATCTCAAATTCCTTCTAGATATCAAATGAAATGAAGTAACAGAGCATAAAAGCTTTGAATACACACACACAACCCATGATATAAGCCTGGTATCAATCCAGGCTTAGGTGTTTCCTTAACAAAAAAATGCTCAAAGTGCAAGAAGGAATTTTGCTCATCATGCTCATTTTCATCAAACCTCTATTAAACAGGACAGGAAGGCTGTAAGCTACAAGGTTAAGAAGAGTCCCTTTCTGAGGGATTCTCTGATCCAGATTCAGGTAGAGCTACAGGAAGCATGGAGGCAAGCCCCTTAGAACCAAGCAGCCTTTACAGTGCTCCTGACACGATGCTCAGCTCCAAGAGCTGCTGTAGTCCACAGCACAAACTCTTTTTACTTGCAGCACCAATCCTAACTCAGTTCCACTAATAAATCTGGGCATCACTCCAACAACACAGAAGTTATGAGGGGTTTTCTCACCAGCTTGGACTCGGAGCTGAGAGCAGACTGAGGAGGCAGCAGCACATAAAGGAACAATGAAACAAAGCTTTTGTTACAGGTACCTTATTGCCTAGTTCTTCTTAAATGGGGCATTAAGGATATGCTTCTCCCCGAGTCTTTCTGCTTTCTCTGCAATCTTTATGTAAACCTATTTTTTGTACCAGGCTCAGGAATTCTCTAACAGCCCAATACTGAGTGTAGTCCTGCTGTACACAGAGTTTTCTGAGTCACTTATCACACACAGAGCACTCTTGCCCAAGGGACAGCCATATTCTGGGCTTCTTTTTAGTAAAGGGGAAGCTGTTAGAAGGAGACAGTAAATTACCTTTCTCAGGAAAATATCCAATAAATTATCCCATCAGGAGCATAGGAGTGGGGAATAAAATGAGTTCTCATTCCTTGAAAGCACCCTCTAAATCCCCATAAATAAACCTTGTTTCCAGGCTGCTCCCATCCACCATTGCCTTTCCCTGTTGATAACCACAGCTCATGCCACAAATCGGTTTCTCCTGATCCTCTGTTGGTGGTCATTGCAAGGAGGCACTCCAGTAATTCCTGGCTATTTCTCTGTAAGTGGACAGTCCCTTGCTAGTCCTGATCCTGCCTCTGCCCTATCCTCCCACCCTCAGTTGGATTATTTAAGGTGCCTTCTGTGCTGACTAGCCATGGAGAGTTGGAATGCTGTGGAATATAATGTTTGCACAAGGTAAAATTCAGAGCTCTAGAAAATAGGTATTTTGAACAAGGAAACCCTTTTTCTTCTTGACATCTGCTGACATGGTATCAGCACACTACCTTCAGCCCCTCTTTTTCTTTCTGAAGGTTCATTATTACTTTGATTACCCCTGAAAATGACTCAGTTGTGTTAGATCATTCACTAAACTCACCTTGATAGGGAGAAAACAGAGACTCAGAAGTCTCTCAGCCAAGAGGGAAAGAAAGCAAGCCATCATTCACATTGCACTGACTTGGATTTCAAATGCTGAGCAGAGCCACAGCCTCCACATTGACCTCCCCACTGGCCTTGGGGTGACGCCAAATGCTGATGCTTGGCATGTGGATCTCCAGCTGCACTGTCTGCAGTCAGCAGTGATGGAGAATATGCTGTCATGCAAATCTAGATTTTCCCCAGACTGCTGCACTCTAGACCAGGAACTCCAACCAGCAGGCACCCAGTTATGCTGGTTTGTTACAGCTTCTCAGTGACATCTCCTGGACATAAACAGGAGTAACAGCCAGGAAAATTTAATACCAGATTTGTCTGCTGTCTCTTTGCACAGAGCTCAGTGCATGCCAAGGTATTTCATACCTGGTATCTTGTGAACATTTACGTGGTTTCTGGGCACCAAACTTTACCATTCATATATTTCAAATATGTGAGTATGCTTTAAATGAGGGAGGTGTGGTAACTTGGAATATTTTGGTTTAAAGCAGCAATATTTGCCCCTGGAGGATAAGGTAGAGATGGCCCCGGATCCTCTCCTTCAATACCTGATAACTTAGCTGCTGTTATACTCAAGATTTTTTTTAAACCACAAGTTCCAAATGGTACTTCTAACGCTCCTGCTGACCAGGATCTCCTTGTGTCTCTTTTATTTCATCTCTTGCATCTATATTCACACACGTGCTCTTCTCCCCTGGCCTCGTCCCCGAGCTAGATGAGGCAAGCTGATGATGCGCTCTATGTATGTGGGTGTGTATTTTTGTCATGGGATCTCCTATAAAAAGCCATCCAAAGAATGAATGTAAGCAGACTGAACACTGACTTCTTCCTTTCACCACTAGCAACAAATCTAGGACACTTAGGAGCAGCCTCAGACTGAACATTCAACTAAGAGTCAGCAGCTCTTGCCTCTGACTAAGCCAGAGGCCCTTAACATCTCCTGATCTCCACCTCATTCTCCACCACAAAGCCAACACTTTCCGCTGCAACCAAACCAGAACCCTCAGATGGTTCAGCAAAGCTGTATTTCAGATGGGGAAATAAACAAGGAAACCTTCAGTTCCTGTCACACCAGGAAATTAGGGGAAGTTTGAGGGAGTTTGGTACTCAGAAATTGTTAAGTGCTGTGATGAGAAGAGAGTAGAATGTCTGAAGTGTTGAGTGACAAGCAACAGCACAAATATGTTACAATATGTCCTGCCCATATCTGAACTTTAAGCAGTAGTTGAGTTACAAAGGAAAATTATCCATATCCATTTATCCCTATATCTAACAAGACAACAGGAGCAGATGTTGTGGGATATAAGGGAAGCTCCTTAAATACCATGGGTGTCTGGGAAACTCTCTCCTCTCTATGAGAGAGCAATTACATATATCTAAATGTTAATGCCATTTTTTTCCCTGACTCTAAACCAAGAATTGCTGCAGTATGCAAATTTCTGCAGAATGTGAATTGACAAGCTGCAGCCCTTTTATTCCTGGGCCATCTCTTTCTAGGGAGTTGTCACAAGATTTCTTCCAGGCCTTGAAATACTTTAGCTGGATACTACTCAACGTCTTGAAAGGGCAGAGAGCACAAACTAAAAGCCAATAGGGACAGTCTTCAGTCAGTTCCACAGCCATAAGGATTGAGTACATGGAATTTGGGCCCAAGGACTCTCTGTATAGCATCCTTGTCCTTGCTGGGACTGTGCATAATCCCTATGCTCCTGGGCATCACTTGTGAGAAGAGTCCAATTGCCAAATAGAAGAGTTTAGAACCTGTCACAAGTAAGGCAGATAGGGACAGAACGAGCTCCAGCAGCTCCACAGAACACCAGAAGAAAAAATTAGTCTTCAAGAGAAAAAAAAAAGACACTTTAACCAGAAAGTGAGGACAGAAAGAGGGAGACAGAAGTGCTGAAGAGAGTGAGCCAATGAGCACAGCAGAGGGGTGAGAAGGGTTCCTTACAGCTGCCTGAAGCATTCTGTGCTATTCAGCAGTGCCTGTGCAGCTGGGCAAAGGACCCGAGGGCTGCCAGGAGCAAAGGAGCTCATGAGGGATAAGCTGAGCTAAAGAGCTGCAAGGGAGAAGCAAGCAACACCTTGAGTTTAGTGCCGTCAGAAGCAAAAACAAAGATGCGCTGAAAAAGGCATCAGGAGCGTGGCTGTGCCTGTTTGCATGCAATGCCCTGGCCTCTGTCTCTCTGACTTGCAGCACTTCCAGGTGCCATTGGATGCCACCCTGCAGCACTCTCCAAACAACACAGCCACCTCCAGCACCTACTGGCAGCTCCAAATGCTGGTGCCCGGCCAGGGAATGAGCAGCTGGTGGCAGCAACCATTGCAAGCAGCAGCCACCAGAGCTGGAGGTTCAGCCGGCAGCAGGGAAGGTTCAGGCTATCCCACAGCTGAACTAACGTGAGTGAGGCTCACTCCTGACTCTGCCTTAGGGAAGCCAGGCTATCCCACAGGCAGCCTCCCGTGGTTGGGTCACTGCTCCTCAGTCAGACCCCAGGCTGCTCCATCCTAAGTGGCTGCAGAGTTTCGCCTGCAGAGGAAACCCAACCAGATTTTTGTCTCCTGTGCAGACCTGAGCTCAACCAGCTGGAGCACAGTGCAAACAACAACAGGATTTAGAAGAGCGGAGGGCTGAACTGCTTGGGGAAAAGCAGGACTTACAAGGAAAATATTACAGACAACTTGACTTGCTGCCTGTTTTACCACTGAGAATGAGAATTTCAGTGCCTTTTTCCTTCTCTTCCTGGGCACTCTCCTTACTTTTGCTCAACTTTTCCTCTTCACTTGTGGCCCCAGGGAAAAGGGAAAGGAAGAACCTGGGTAACAGGTCAGAAGTCAGAGTGAATGTGGAAGGTTAAGAAATTCAGAAGAGATAGCACACAAGTTGTATCAGGGTAGTACCAGGTAATGGGACCTCTGCTAACTCTTATGTGTGCCAATCCCCAAAGCCCCAGGACACAGAGCAGCATTCATAGTTGCTCCTATTAGACAGACTTTCCAGCAGCCAATGCAGCCTGGATAGCTGTTGCAGTGAAGATGGGGCCAGAACTCAGCTGTGGAAAAAAGGCAGATGAAGTATTTTGAGAAGGAATATACATGGGATAGAAAAGGTTAGGGCAGCCCGAGAAAATTTAATTTTGCTTTTCAGTGTAAAGGGTGTGATTGACAAATGAGGTGTGAGTGCTGAATTGAGAGCTCTCACAGCTGAAGCTGCATGTTGGTATGACTGATGTAAAAGCAGAAAGCAATCACAAATGCAGGCTAAGGCCCTGAACACAATGGGGATCTTAGAATTCCACTCCCCAGTTCTAACCCACCTATGCCTCCCACCTAGGCACAAAAAATATCCATGGTTTAGACAGTCAGGGGCTACACCGAAGTCCTATTTCATAGCCAGCAGCTCTTCTAACTAGAGATCACCAAATATGCTGACTCCCTTGGGAAATAAAACAAACCAAACCAAAGAAAAAACACCAGCCCAACAAAGAGGCTATAGTCAGGAGAAGTTCCAAAAGTTAGTCTGCGGCTTTCCAGAGCTCACCTCCCCAGCCTGCCACAGACACTAACTCATCAGTTAGTACTGGAAAGTGTTCTCTCCAATGCTGCTGACACGTGCAGGCTTAACTGCTTGGGCCTGCCCACATGCAGAGAGCTCCCTGAGTCATCACAGCCCAGCCCTGACTACAGTTCATCTCCTGGGTCAGACAGCCAAAAATTCTAATGCGATCTTGGCTGAAGTTTCACTGCTTTGGTCAGGTCTTGCTTTTTCCATGCTCTGTTGTTTTGGTTTTCCATGTTGATTAAGGGTTGTGAGTGATGAATTTCTCATTAAATCATGCTTCCTGGGTCTCAATTTTTATAAAAGATCCAAACTGTCCTTTTGGCAAGGTCAGGCCAGGTTTTCCAAAAGGCTCAGTTTAAACAGGAAGCAGATGGCCAAATACCCTCCAGGCTTTGCAAATTAAATAAACTGACTTCTGAGTCAGTTACCATTTTCAGATATATTCTCCCATCCACTGAAGTCTCTTAACAAGAGCAGAACACAAAGAAAATTATTCTCTTTGCTAATACACTTTGTAACAGTTTGTCTAATAAAGTCGTGATTTAGTAACAGGATCCATTATTGCTGCAAATGGCAGATTGGGCTCTTTGACAGAGTAATTACAGACAAGAAGAGGTTGTGAAGCTGCAGATAAAAAAGGAGGTGGGGGGGAAGTAGTAACAGTTCCAAGAGCAGATTGGTACAGCAGTTTATTAGTCGGTCAGCAGGACAGAAACAGTATTTTACCAGTGGTTCTTTATTCTCAAGTGAAAACTGGTGTGTTAGAATAATGAGGTTTTCAGTACTCAGCTTCGTGATCTAGTTCCCTCAACAGTCACAGGAAACACACAAACCTAGCTGAGCACTCCTGTGCTGTGGGTACTCCTGCACACACACCTAGCTGAGCACAGCTGTGTTGTCACAGCTGTAGTCCCATAACTGGGGGTTTAGTTTTCAGGGAAAGGAATGAGGGAGTAAGGGTATCAAAACTAGAATTTAACCACAAGAACCACTACTCCTACCAGATCTCACAAGCTAAGCAGGGCTAAATCAGCACATGGGAAAAGAGATCACCAAAGTAAAATTACGTGATTAAGGACATTGCCACATTACACTCCAGCCTCTTCCATGACCTCAGTGGACCAGGGAAGGCTTTGGAGAGTTTTCCTGTTCTTGGCATGGAGTAAGGGCTTGGTTAATCTGATAGGTGGAGGAGCAGGACAAACAGGAGGCTGTTAGTAGCTAATACATTCATTATAACTAGACCCTGACACAATCAAACACCAAACTCATTAGACTCGTTATGTAATTTCTACCATCTGCTTGGAGACTGTAACACAGTCAGATCCTCTTAAGAAGTTTGCACACAGCAGTAGTGGAGAGAAGTGTTTCTAATGAGTCATGTCCAGAGAAAACAAAGAGGCTTTGATTCAATCATTTTCCACTTTCTTTACTGCAAGGGAACATTGTGGGTTCACTGCATCTGCCTCAGCTGCCAGCTGTTACTAAAAAGGTGGTATTAACCAAAGAAATACTCAATTATGACAAAGTTTGCAACAGTCAACCATTTGCTTTCGTTATAATTGGACATATGGATTTGAGGTCCACAGGACAGAACAGGAGAGCTTGACAGAGGCTGTGGAATAACACAAATCAGACTCAGTGCTACATCCTCTGAGCTCTGCACAGCCATGGAAGAGGTCACTGGCAGAGCTCTGGGGGCTGCAGCCTCCAGACTGAAAGAAATAACCCCATCTAGTATAAATCAGCATATACCACTGTTCTGAAGTTGTTCAGAGAATCATAATTTATACCCATAACACTCTACAAGAAAGTTGGAATTGCCTTTAAGTGCCCACGATGGTGAAACCAAAGAACAGAAGGGTTTTTTCCACAATGGTTACTGAGCTGCAAAGTTCCAATATGGAAAACCAGGAAATAGGCTAAGTATCAAATTTTCAGCCACCACTTAGGCAAGCACTGAAGCACCAAAATACTTGTGGTTGCTTGTACCTAACGAAAAGCAGCAAAGCAGCATGCTACAGGAAAAGCCACAGAGCCATCTGGAAAAAAAATCAAAATCAAATGAGGTAACTTCTGTGTCAATTACTTTAATAAGAGAAATGAGGCAGAAGAGTGCCCAGTTTTGTTTTCATTGCATAAAAAAACCAATCTTTTGCTAAAGGAAAAAGCAAGTTACATTATTTTCAGAAATGCATTTTTGAAAAGTATAGTAACTTCTGGCTTGCACCTAAAGTTCTTTTTGCAGGAGGCAATAAAGGGAGAGTAAAGAAGATTCCTGCTGTGTTTTACCTATGACTCACCAGTGGTCACCAACAGAATAAAACACTGGGCCCAAGAGGCTTCTAAGTGGGTGATTTTATGTTCCTGATCTTCTTCACATGCTGCCTTGGGGATTTTGGAGTGGAGGCACCCAGGTCTCCAAATTTAGCAGTAAACCTCAGACTGAAATCAACTTAGAAACTTGAAATATATTGCCCTGTATTTTATTAGGATATTATTTCTAGACTGTACTGAGAAGATTTTAGATAAGCCTGAAAATTCTTAAAATGGGATTTGTTATTTATGTAGATGGGAGCATGAAAGACACCTTCCCACTCTCCTTTGGCATTTGTTATTAGTACTTCTGTGTTGATGAATCAGTTATTTGCTGATTCCTAACAAACAAGCCCCTCAGCCTTGCCTTCTATTTATATTTAAGAGTTATTTTTTAAAACTTTAGGCAGCTCACATTTAAATAGCCTTATTTAAACACCTTTCTCATCACTTCCGAGAATAAAAGAATTAGATAAATGTGAAGAGTTGAATTTGCTAAAATAGCAGGTGAGGATACAGGCACTGGTGAAATTATGAGTTCATAAAGAAATACGAAAATTCTTTTTTTATGTCTACCCTTGACATTTTTATTCCATGTTTAATATTCTAGCTGGAACTGGAAATGGGTTTTTCTTCCTGTTTAGCAAACCACTTTCCATAAGTTGCTCATTACATGCTGTATTCCGCTTTTGTTATTGGTCCCAAATATTGCGAGGTAATGGGGTTCAAGAATAGCAATCCTCCACATTTTACTGGGTAAGCAATTGCATGTGAGGCACTCAATTCTCAACAATTCCTACTTACCCTGCACTGAGCACAACAGTGGGATGAAAAAGGTTTGAGCAATTTAATGCAGTTACAGACACTGTCCTGCCCAGAGGAGTGTGTTCATTAGGAATTCTAGGGAGGTGGGACCCTGAGATGCTTCAGGCAGATGAGAAGGCAGCAGATTCCACCTCTGCCTAATGCAAACCCTTTAGTTACTGAGCTCAGGGAACTGCCACAAGATGCTACCTGGAAGCCTCCAAAATCAAGTTTTAATACTCAGAGCCTCATAAAGGAGTCTGTGTAAACTAGATTTTTTGGCAACTTGGAACATATTTAAAAATGCAAAGATGCTGCAAGGATCGGGCCTGCTGAGCTGACCATTTTCAGAGCTGGGTTGGTGTACTGTCTGCACTCTATACCCAGGGTTCCTCTCCACCTAGAGGGACAGGCTTTTCAAGAGGATGCTCTTATAATTTCAGCATTTTGTGCAAATTCATGATAATTTACTGTTTCTATGGGGAAGAAGATAAGAAAATTCTGAATTCTCTTCTTTGCAGAACAGGCAGAAATAGAGACAAAAGCAGTTGCCAGAGGCCATGCAGTCAACAGCAGAGACTGTTTTAGGACCCAGATAAGATTTATCATCTACAGTACCCAAAATAATGTATTAAATAATTTGCCAAATATCTCAGTATCAACTCTTTCTTTGGGGAAGGAACTGCGTCACTTTGTGTGATTGCAAACTTCAGGCAAACAAAGGAATATGTAATAATCATATCTTTTAAAGATTAGAACCTTACACTTTTGCAATGAATCATTTCTAAAACAAAGGCAAACGAGGAAGAAGGGGGAGGGCATGAAAAGATCCCTGATAGACCAAAATCTTTTCCCACAAACAAGATGCTTGGACATTGTGCAAAGATATGTACCGAAAGTTTTGTTTAATTTCTTACCCTCCAAAAGCGTTCCTCCCAGCCCATTGTGGAGAACAGGGAAAAATAACTTGCCTTAAGAAAAACAAGTACAGCAACTTGGCATTTATCCGTTCCATACACCATGAATATCTCATGGTAGCAGCACTTTTCATGAGCAATATGAAAATACTACTGCAACTGCTGTACAGAGCTGAAGGGTGACAGTCAGCAAGACACATTCCAATATGTTTCCAAGAGAATCCCGGAGTGTGATTACCAGCAACATCTTACCTGACAAGATGGCAAATTGTCTGTGGAGCTGCTCTATTATATCCACTGCTACCAGCGGCCGTATCTCCTGCTGCATGATTTCATCTGTGCAAGGGAAACAGAAATCTTTAATGAGTTCATAAAGCCTCAATGACAATTTTTTCCTCCTTTAACAAACAGCAACCTTTGCTATCCCAGCAAAACAAAGATGACAGTCAAAGAAAAA
The DNA here is from genome assembly GCA_013396875.1 of Vireo altiloquus. NCBI lineage: Eukaryota > Metazoa > Chordata > Aves > Passeriformes > Vireonidae > Vireo > Vireo altiloquus. The sequence continues at coordinate 395,027 of VZRF01005967.1, forward strand.
GAGCCTGGCTGAACTATTGCTTGAGATATTATCTGACTATCATGGTAAAGATTATGATACTTACAGAGTCTCCTCTTCAGCCTGTTAACTTCACCTATGGCCTTGTAATTTCAGAGAGAGCTTTCCATAAACCAGCTCCAGTAGATTTGCCAGAGCTTGCCACAGGTTTGCTCAAGCTGACAGCCTACTCCTTACTGCTTCAGGTTCCATATTAAGTCCCTGCATTTGGCCTCCCATTAGAGCAGCTTTTCAGTCTTTGAAACAGTAAAGCCTATTCCACATACACGGCCCTGTTCCACCCTGAACTCCCTGATGTCTGCTGGAGGACTTTGTGTAAGCAGCCAATCCAGGATGGTTTCCTTTCCTGATGCTTTTTCCGCTACAAGCAAATACATAGTAAAAGGAGGAAATAAGGGGCTGTGAGATTTTCTTCTCACAAAAACAAAGCCTGTTATTTCGAAGTAAACACTGAAAAGTTAAAAAGTAACCTGCCAAGTAGCTGGGCAAAAATGACCTCAACTTTTGTGTGTGATCTATGGAGTGAAAAGCAATTATAATTTCACATGGAGCTAATTTGATCTCTTTTTGTAACAGGTGCACCCAGTTATTTTCCCCACTCTTCACAGCAGTCTAAAGCACCAACATTTACTGAGTAATATTGGCTAACTCAACTGGCAGGATCAAGGTTTTATATTATAAGAACACCTATTGTAACTACTCCTTTAGCCACTGTACAGAACAATGACCAGTCCTGATTTTGTACAGCTCACCTCTAAGTGCCCAGACAACAGGTGAAAGGAAGGAAGCTGGGTCCAGACAGACCACAGACCTGAGTCAGGGCAGACAGCTGCCCCATTTAAGCACCAAGATCTTAGCTGATGTGAATACAGCACAGGCACTGAAATACTTGGGTGCACCTGGTTTTAGACCCACAGTCCAGAAACAGAGAGGGAGGTCAGAGAGGTTAGAGATTAGTTTATTTCTCCTGGATCCTAGTCTACTGCCCAAAATACCATCTCTGTCTTGCTTTCAGACATCTATTCTGATCCTTCCCAGAACTAGGGATTCTAGGTTTTAAATGACACAATGTCATTTGGAAAGTTTTCAGTTCACTTTCAAACACTTCACTAATGCCTTGAGATGAAGCAGCTGAAGAGCTTGTGTCACAGCAGGTGACACACAACGTGAAAAGAAGTTGCACAGATTTTGGCTGATGCACAAAAAAGGCAAGAATTTACTTCAAAATATTGTTGTCATATAAAGATGAGATGAAGCAAAAGAAACAAGAACTGCAGGGGGGCAGTTGGTTCTCATCAAATCCCCTGCCTGGGCAAGATGAACCACATGGGATTTGCTGTAAAACCCACACTCAGGAGGAGATGTTTAGATGATGAGAAAGGTGGTACAAAACACAGTCAGTGACTAGGAATCACACGTTCAGTAATTCAGTACAGCTCACACACTGACACAGTGGGAAAAGAAATTGCAGCAGAAGAAACTAGCAGGAGACTGAGAAAATCTGAGAAAACAAGGGAAGGTGCCTCACGAGCCCAAATGGCAAATCAGATCATGTGGCTATGAAATGTCAGCAGCTGTAGCCAACAGCACTCAAGGTCCCATTTGCCCATTTTTATCTTCCTCTAGGACAGTGCTTAAAGGTAGTTACTCTCCAACATGGAAGAATTTGTAACACCATCACAGCCCAGAACTTGCAGTAGAAGCCCCAGTCCTCGGAGATATGACTACCTGGGGCTGCTGGAGGAAGTTTTTAATCTTTGACTAGAAGAAAAGCTTGAAAACAATCTTACAAGCAAACCAAAAGACACAGGTGGGGGTTTGGTTCAAAGCCGTGACATTTGCCTAGCATCAGTGAGCATTAATCATTTATATCTTCCCCCAGCTTTATTCCAGGAAGCTCCAAAGCCTCTCTGGTCTGTACTGCAAGCCAGAAGGCAGAAGGAAGTGTTCACCCTCCTGGACAGAAGCAAGGTACCATTTTTTCTGTGAGACTGATATTCCAGCTGAGAAACCTCTTCTTTAGGGTGACATGAGCTGGTATTGAGTTGACAGCTGCAGGTTCATAGTCTACTTCAGGAAAACTTACTGATGATAGGCATATTTTAAAACTACATGGGGTCAAGGCAAAGGTTTTAGGAAGCTGAAAAGCTGCAGGAGTTTTACAACTATCTTGTTTCATTGCACCCCTTGCTAATATCTACAGAAGAGATTGGACAACCCCTGGTCACTTCAGAGCAATCCTGTCCTCTGATGAAATTTGTACAGGCAGGCAACTCAAGATCATTTCAAAACATACACCAGCCAAGTGTCTGGAGCGCATTTATTTTAGGAAGCTTGACTCAGACATTTCCCACCTTCGGTGTAATTGCTCTTGTGGTCTTCACTTTATTTTTCCCTTTTTTTAATTTGAAGAGGCAGTTATTCAGAGCCTCTAAAATTTAAAAAAGAAAAAAAGTTTAATTGTTCAATGTTACATGAAACAATGCCAATCCCCTACACAGGTCATCAAAGTTGAACATTTACACATACCATACAGTTCTTCATTACTTGAATTAATTGATTTTGCCAGGACAATTTAAATATTAATAAGGATGCGATAAAAGAGGAAAAAATATAAGAAGCAAGCCAGTTCATCTACTCTTGGTTCTCCTCTTAAACTGCTATAAATTCAATTCCTAGCAGAGACTAGTTTCAATTCAGAAGAATTAGGCCTTACAACTTTGCTTCTCAAGGTTTTCTGCCAAGGGGGAGAAAAAGAAAAGCAATTACTATAGCCATCTGTCTGGCACAGCTTCTCCTCCTTCCCAGCTCTCTAGGGAGACTCGCTTCAACTGTGCTATCTAATCTTCAAGGGGAAAGCCATTCAGTTATGCTTCATAATTTCTAATTCAGAAATGAAACATGCTTGAGCTTCCACTCACACACTTGCTTATTCTGTGTCTCACCCAGCTGTATATGTTCCCACAGCAGGTCTGCAGGAGCTACACCAACAATAGATGATTAAAAGCAACTAAGAATATCCTCTTGTTCTTTCCTCTCTTTTCTGAGCAGACACAAATGAGTTTACATGCTAATGACAATTAATTGTTTCCAGCAGTGCTGGAAAGGTGACCTGCTGAAGTGAGGGATTGGACTGCACCGAGCAGATTGACACAGCAGTGCCTTTTGCTCCACCAAGGACAACCACAGGCCACCAGCCACAACACGACATTGGGGCTTCTTTGGTTTTTAGCTACTGAATGCTACAACTTCCCAGCCTTCTACTGAGTGCAGGAGAGGATGGCTTCAATCTGCCATCTGAAGTCACTGCTCTTGGAATAATGGGTTACAAATTTCCAGAGCAAAGTTCATCTCTTCTTGATGACAGACTAATATGTAATTCACAGAGAAGGAAGACAGCTGGGAGTGAAAGAAAATCTTTTCTAGAATAATAGAGTACATCAGCCTACTCCTACTTCGTGCAAGCTCTGCCAAAAATTATGCTTCGAGCTTTCGTAATTGTGGGTTTGGAGAAATATCAGATTGCTGATGTGATGGAAAAGGTTCAGACAGGGTTAAGCATGAGGCCAGATATTTCATTTTAAGAACATGAAAAGATATCTCATGTTAAGTGTTCTTATGCTTCTTAAAAAGTAACAAAAGGCAACACACAAATCCAGTTTGAAAGTTGCAGAATTCCTACAGCTCAGAACTTCTCCCAGATCCTGAGTCTGCTTGCCATGAACAGCAGCTAAGTCTAGCAGAGCTAAGTTAGATTTCAAGAATTAAACACACTAAGGAAACAAATTTGCATGTTTCACTGATAAGGTTTAAGCAGGCAAAAGGACTTGAAAATATTCTGTCCCACCAGAATTCCCAGTTCAAGTCCTTAAGTGAAACATTTCACTTCCTGAAGGTCAAAACTTCAAGATTAATACGTCAGAGAAAGAAGCTCTTGGTTTGGATTCTCTTTTTTCATTTCTATTTATTTTTCTTTCTCACCATTTGTGCCCCTTGTTTACTTTCTGAAAAGGTTTGTTTATTCTCTCAGCCCAGGCAGACAAACAGCGAGGTCAGTTACTGATACAAGCTGCTGTGCTACAGATTGCTCTAAAGAGGAACTAAACATTCAGCTATAAAAAGACAGGAAATCCCATCCTTTCTCTTATTCTTCTGCACATTCCTGCCACCTCTATTTTTGCTAACCCATGTTGAATCAACTGAAAACTAAGCCAGGAATAAAGTTATTGTAAATAAGGTGAAGCAATCATTTCTTTGGCAATTCCTTCTTAGCTGGGTTATCTCTGCAAAGCTGCCTGAAGGGTAAAAGTGCTGGTAATGAATAGGAAAGGATGGGGGCTGGCAAAGACAGGACTACCCCATCCAGGAGAGAATCAGACTTAGATCATCTTAGAGCAAAAGCCAAACTGAAGCATAGGAGAATGGTGCCATCTTTTCTCCCAGATCAATTTTTCACCAAGCACAACTGTAAAACCTACAGAGAGTATTTGTTTAAATGCAATTTCTCCTCTCATTAAAGCCAAGTTTCATAGCAAAGTTTGGCAACCAACTTCTAAAGACCGAAGATTCTTCTAAAGTATTTCAGTAACTCTTGTTCATGTTTGGAAGTATCCCTTTAAGTGCGTTTTTAGTTGTAACAGCAATCCCATTTAGTGTACATTAAGGCAGTAGAAATTTTGGACAAGCAAGGTTAGGAGCAAGACTCTGTCTTGAGTGGTGCACTGCCAACATGTCCCAATCCCTTGAGAAGGGGACAGATCGAGGCCATGGTGTGGAAGGAATTGCCTTGCTAATTTTCCATGTAGGGAAACCATCAAACCATCTCCATGTAGGGTTAGAAATGTACCTTTCTCTGAAGAGCTCAAAAGCCCGTGAGTCTCAGTGCTTATCTGGACAGAAGCTGAACTGGTGGCTGATGTGATTTTCCATCATGCAGCAGATATGCTCTGAAGTTTTCTCCTGTCATTACACTAAGTCGTAATTGGCATTTCCAAGGGATTCTGTGCAGCTTAATGATGGAGGTACAGCTTTACCTGAGCCTGGCTCTGCAGGCACAGTAAACATTTCTGCTAGTTTTAAGTCTTTCAGGCGAGACTGCTCAAATTACTTTGGATCACTGCATTTTTCAATTAATCTCATTTACTAAATTTGATGCTCATTTTAACATAAAATTACAAGAGTGGAGAGGTCACAGATTGAAAAGCCCTGTTTAGAGGCTGTGTTTTCCTGCGCTCCAGGAGTGGCTACAGATTTTAATAAGTTGTTTCTACAGGCAGGCACAGTACACATTAGGAGTCTATTGTGGTTAACTTGGAAGGGGGAGAAAAGAGAGCTTTTCATATCAGAAACTGAAATCTTGCCCTCCCAACTGGAAATTTCTAGCTTTCAGTTGCTTGAGTAGGTCTGTTGGACCACTGCAGTAAGCAGAAAAGACCACACTAAAGATGCAAAGACATTAACACCCAACTGGTCTTGAAGCTTACTGAATGAAAGATGCAAGAGAGGCTCAAAGCAGTCATTGGAGACAACCTCCAAAGGAGGCATTTGAACACTGTCCAAGCAAGAAGATGAGGACTACAGACAGGCCAAGCATCGAGGCAGCAGGGACACTGCAGGGAATTATTATTCCCAATTATCTGCAGGTCCAGCATTGCCACTGCATAAGAGTGACATTTCTAGCTTAGCCTCAGGATCACAGCAGCCATTAACAAACTGCAAGGACTTTCTGAGGACTTGCTGGCAGTGACTTTCAAGTCAGAAGGTGTCCAGTGTGTTCCTTCTTTGCATTGGAAATGTAAGTGAAGGTTATTTTACCTCCAAACCTGAACTTCCCCCAGGCTTTAGATCCCACCTTCCAGGTGGTTGCTAAGTCACATCCCTCAAGCATGTGCATAATGCAAAGTTAAGTCTATTTGCAGCTGCACTAAAACAAGAGGAAATGCCTTGAGTCTTGTTTTGTTAAACATTTAAATATATATTAATCTAATATGATAGCAGATGGCCAGAAAGTTCAGATACAGATGTGAAATCTGGGCCTGGGGAGCCCCAAGACTCAGAAGTAGTGACTGTTCTCAATCAGGCCTATCTACAATCTAAAAATCAGTTATCCACTTCCGTGTCAAATTGCCAAGCAGGCTGTTACCAGTCCAGGCAGGATGTGTCCCTGCTACTACTACATGCAGTGCTGCTGCTGCTGACGTGCACCCTCTAGGCTTTATGTCAGCTTTCTAAGCCCATGTCAAAATATTTTGGAATACACTTCCTTGGATGAAGAAACAGATTTTGCTGCTTTTTCCATTTAACCATTTCTTCAAAAAATGTTCTTGTTTGATGGAGATTTTTTTGTTTGTTTTTAACGAAGTTGTCTTAAAATTGATTGGTAAATAAAAAAAAAATCTTTTTTTCTACATAGGTAAACTTGTTTTGATTTACAATTGGTACATTCTGCAAAAATACATTGGTGTGCACAAATTTATACTTATAGTCACACTTGAAGGATTTCAATGACTACTTACTCTCAGAATACACCATACATTTATGCACACAGCTAGGGATTCTCCATTAATAATCCCCATAAAAGCAAAATTTTTACAAACTAATATAAAATTCTCAAAGCACTCTCCACTGTTCAGTTCAGGTGACTCCATATCCCAGCCTATTATTAAGATACTTCTATTAATATTGCTGAAAAATTGTAAGAGATAGATAAGAAATTATGAACAAATCTTCACTCTAAATTATGAATTATCCATTATCAGAAAAGATCTAAAGAAACACACCATACCAATCATTTGCTCAGCAAGATATTTCTTGATTTCACAGACCACTCCCTGGTGAGGGGATGCTATGTCCTACTATCCACAAAACTGGAATTTCCCTAATAAAAGGCATTAAAGGCAAAGGTCTAATCTCAGCATTCAAAAAATAAATCCAGATTTATAGCAGCATGGGACAGCCTCCTGCCTACTGCCTCAGTAGTAAAAACTTCTTGATAGTTTCTGACTTTTTGCCAGAGAAAAGTTAATTCATCTTCTTCCCAAAATCTGTCCTTTACAACAATGCTGGATTGCTAGAACACAAATTCCTGCTCAGAGAATAGAACAAAAGAACATTTCCATAATGTCATGTTAAAAACCATCATGAATAACAAAACCCATATGTGGCAAACTGCAAAGTTAAAATTCACTAACTTAGCCTGGACACTGAGTTAATCAAGAGATACAGCAGACTGTCCAGCAGACATCATTCCTTTCTCCCAGAGCTTGCCAGCAGAGAGTTTCATAGCTGAAACTCTATCTTAGAAAAATTCTAGCCACTGGCTCTGCCCTGAACAATTGCATCCAGCAAAATAATTTCAGAGCCTATTCATGTAATTTCTGAGCTCAGGACCTGAAGGACTGGTTGCTTGCTCACTGCTGAACAAAGGCCAGTTAGCTCAAAAATATTTCCCTGGTTACTGTCACTGGAGACAAGCAGTGAGCCACAGCAGCCACCAGTGCTGCCAGCAGCACTCTGAGTGTATCTCTGGGACAAATACTGCTCCCAGCCGACCTCTCTGCCCAAGAGAGCTCCCAGCCACCCTCCTGCAGCCTTCTCCAAGCTGCCACCTGCAACTCAGCTCAGATTCCCATTAGAAAAAGCAACAGAAAGGCACTGCAAAAAGCGGTGCCTCCCCTTGGGCCCCCTCAGACACTCACGAGCGTGTGCCCTCCCTGGCGAGGCAGCCTGGCTTCTCGGCAGTCCCGCTGTGGCAATGAGTTCACCGAGGCAGAGGGGAGGGATGGAGAGAGGCAGCGCTCCTTGGAAGCAATCCTGGAGCCAACCAACAGTGCACCAAAGAGCTGACGCTCTCCTGCAGGAGTCTGCACAAATTGCTCAGTAACAGCTTCAAGGCAAACCACAGCAGAGACCTCTGACTCGCACCATGCCCAGGCTTTAACCCTGCCCGAGGTAGAGCTGCCTCTTCCCGCCAGGACAGCTCTCCACTCAGGCCCTTGGACACTTGGGAGGCATTCACAGCTTGGCACAAACAACAAAGGTACAGCCCAACAAGCAACAAAACAGATTCACTTGCTCAGACTAAGGCATGGATAGGGCTTTCATTAAAATAACTTTAAATAGTAGGGTATTCAGGGCCAAGGGAAACCAGCAGTGCTGCTGTGAATAGCTGTCTCGGAGTACTATCCCCAAGGCACACCCACACACCAGAACATAGTACTGTTATTTAAAGACAAAGGAGAAAAATGCACGAGACCTAGGAATTTGGTAGGAAACATGACCTCAGCTCTTCAACAGCTCTTGAGCAATCACTTTACATATTTAGGTCAACAAATACTTCATGACACAAGTTTTCAGTGCATGAAGGGAGTACACATGTGATGAAGGTAACATCACACTTATAGCAGTCTGAAGCAATTCTGAGAAGCAATACTTTAACATTAGGTTAACTCATAAAATTTACTGTTCCTGTACTGCCACAACCTACAGCAGGCTTTAGATACAAGTCACTCTTTACCCAGGGTAGAGTAGCTGTCAGCTAGGATGTGTGATGCAGTGGTAATATCTTGTTTGTTCTGTATGTCCTGCCATCAGTCAGGCTCCAAAAATACAAGTGTCATTCATTTTGTAGCTAGGGAAACTGAGGCACAGGGAAAGGAATCCAAGTTTTGCCCTGTTGTAAATTGAGGAGCAGACCACAGTTGTTTGTACAGAGAGGCCACTGGACAGTGAATCTGCCTTAAGGATAATACACCCAGTGTTTCCATCCTTCTCCCATCAGCCAACAAACACAAACTATGACAATGCTTATAGTACAGCATGAGAAAACTACCAGGATTTTCTATGTAGTTACAAATAAATGTCAAATCTAAGCAGAGCATCACCATGCTTGGTCTGAGATACACACGAGATACACACTACAACACCTGTAGTGTTACAGACAGACACTAGTTGGAGGATAAAGGTACATTAGGAGATGGCAAGATGCACGGATTTTACACCGCACTTCCTTTTCCCAGCCTCCCCTACACTGCCTGCCAAACAAGTGAATTCACCAGCTGTAGTGGGTGTGTAATGCTACTCTCTGCTGCCTGTACGAGTATAAATGTCCACGTGTAACCAATGTACAAAATCTGCCTCCCATTCCAGACACATTTTGCTCTCCTGGAAGCTTCCCCTCCAGCTCTGTTTGCGCAGAGGGGAACAGAACAGATCACAGCCCCGTTACCCAGCGAGCCCAGCCCAGCTCCGGGGAGCCGAGACAGCAGCAGAGGCTGTGCCCAGCTGGGTCCCCAGCCAGGTCTGGGAGAGCGCACTGCCCTCTCCCGGCCCCATCCGGCACCCTCCTGCCGGGACTGGCCTCCCTAGGAGCACAGAGGGACAAGCTCCAAAGCGTTATGGGCAAGTGTCACATCTGTCCCAGTGGATGATAAATGTGCCAGATGATTACAGTCTAAAAAGCACTTTAACCCCGTGTGTAGAGATGCTGCAGAAGTAGCAGATTCAGCTGTGGAGTTAGAAGATTAAATGCTACTCTGCGAGTGAATGGAAATTACTAACCTTATGTGGATTCCGGATATCAGGAGAGGAATGAACTCACCATAAGTGCCACCAAGAAATTCCTCTCAGGCCACTACATTCTCCTCAGGCAGTACTTTAAGTTTCATAAGCTAAATTTACACGTCAGACATTTTTTCATTTGGGTAATTGGTACATAATTTCAGTATGCATCAGCAAAATGTCTTTGCCAAGCTGCAAAGGTTTAGTTGTGCCTATTTCAGCAGAACAGTATTTTGTACCATCCAAATATTGTCCTACCAGCATACAACCTATAGAATAGGGTAATAGTGATGTTTCAGGTTTTGTAACTGGGAAGCAACTGCACTGCACATTTAAGTTTACATTAATAAAAAATTATATTCAAAAACATGATACTCTCTGGCTGCAATGCACCCCAGTTTCATTGAAATAACTTGCACCATGTCAGCATCTGTCTCCACATGTTCATGTGCTCATACCTGTGGGTGTGGGCCTCCAAAAGCATGACAAGGAATGGCTCATACCCAAATGCCTCCAACTCAGAGATCATCTTCCCAGATTCTTTCACTGCAGGACCAGAGAGGACCACTAGGTTCATTGTGTTTGACTTGTTGAACACACAAGATGTTCATGGAAATTGGATTAAACCAGCATTTTAGAAAGCTCTTTAATCTTACATTAAAGACTTCAGGCAACTGCAAATCCACTGTTTCCACTAGAGCTGGCCTAACACAAAGAAACTGGCTTGTGTTTCACAGCTCCCAATTTGACTTACAGCCCATTGATTTTTATTGTGGTTTTGACTTGAAAATTTAAGCTGCCCCCAATTTCATCCATTCTCTGACAGATGTCACTTCTTGAGTCTAATGGTAAAGTCAAGGGAAAATCGAGCGGAGTATTCCCTTCCCTCACCTCTTCCCATCTCACCTCAGCTTTTCCCAATGCTAGCAAATCATGACCTTACTAATTAACAGTACTCCAGTGTAAAAATCAGGTCTTCACTCCTGCAGACCTCCTCAGAGGTGCCCCCAGAAGTACACTGTCTCAAGGCAGTGACTCAGGAGTTTAGACCAGTAGCCTAAACTGAGCAATCCCCAGTTGAATGTCTCACAGGCACAGGTTCTGAATATGAATAAGGCATTGGCTCTGTGCAGAATGAAGATGCTGAGATATTCCAGTTTAGAAAAAGGTGGGAAAACGCGCTTGCTCAATAATTCTTGTCTGTTGTAAAAGCCTGGAGGATTTTTTTTTCCCTTGAAAAATGGAATTAACTAATAGGATCAGAAATTTGTGCAACAAGACACTTGGCATAGTCCAAATATTCATATATAGCTGGGCTGTTCCAACCAAGCATATATTCATCATTCTTTTATACTTGATCATTAGTATTTCTAGTAGATAAATTGCAGGTGGTGAAGAAGGAAAGTCCATGTCTTAGAAACCTCACTGGGCAGGCTAATCCACAGCAAGATTCAGGTAATAAAGAAGTAGCACAATTTGTATAAAAAATCAGTACATTAGCACAGCAGAACTGAGTCTTTAAGTGAGGCCTGAAGCAGCTGATCTGGCTGAAACTGGAGAATGAGCTCTGTGGGCATAACTGGGGTGAGAACTCTGCACAGGCGCTCTCCAACCTTCCAGCATGTTCAGCACCATTTTCCCCTGAAATCTTCTCCCCAGACAGTTTGCTACAATTTAGGTAATAAAAAAAAAGCAAACTGCGCTATTATATTGTGGTAATAAGTCCCACAAGTTAACAAAACAGTGCCAATTATAGCAATCTGTCTATCCATGTTTAATGCTTTTCCATTTCATTGAGCTGTTTCTTGTTCTGGTATCATGGGAGAAAGGGAAAAACATAAATACCCACAAGGCCTCTGCTATAACTTGCCCTCTGAGAATTTGTTCTCTTGATCTTTGCAGTACTACATCTCTCTCAGAAATCTTTTAAATGAAAATCAAGCTGTGCCTTCCCTATTTCCCTCATAATTGTTTGGACATTTCTGATTAGGTAAACAGGGTTTTAGTATTTCTCAACCACAGCAGAGCATGCTGCATATGAATGGGAACAGGTGAAAAGAAACACAAGCATCCAAGATAATCATCTTTTCTTAGAAAAACCTCTGTGGAAAACAGAATATTTTATTTCAGCTATTTTATATGCAGTGAGAGCCAGCTGAAAAAAGTTATCTCAGGTCCCCTAGGTAGCATTTTATATTAAAGAGGAGAAGAAATACTTATTGCAAATATAACAAGAACAATTTTGAGCAATGCACAAGGAGGCACTGTGACTGAGTCTCAAGGGATTTACAAATACCTTCCACTTACACTGAAGATTTTGGTCTTCACATGAAAAAAAATAGCCACAAACCAGCACCTTTTTGAAAAGGTCAGTCATTTGGGAAAGGAAAGCATTTCTCATTTATTTTACTACTAAAGGTGGAGAAGCTCAAAAAAGTACAAGCAATTTCAGCCCCAATTCATTTCAGATGGGACTTCCTTCCAGAGATAGCACCATAATTCCTTAACTGCTCCAGTACTTCAGTCCCTTTTCCTCCCTGAACAGATGGATCTGAAGAATTGCTTTTCAACTCCAGCAGTAAGAGACACAGCAATAGGACTAAGAACAAGCTCCCATGATTGCTGGACAGGCAAAACTGCAGCATTCCTCTATCCTACAAAGGACGAAAGGATAAACACTGCTAGCACAACAGACAGGTCCCCATCCTACCAGCAAGGAGACTCTTGTCTTTTGCAGTAACAGCAAAATCCTGAATAGGCTCAGTAATAAACTGCATACTCCTTGGTGTCTGCAGATTCACTACCCTGATTTAAGCAGCCACCAGCCTTGAGCACAGATGAAAAACATTTATTTCCTTAAAAATATATAATCTGCTTGCAGTCTCAAGCTCCACAGCATGCAGAGACATAGTCATAGCCAGCACAGGATCATTCATCCATGTAAAAACCCCCTAGGTGTGTGATCCCATTGGTGGAATTGAGCATCACAACAAGGCAGGCTAATTAGGAGCATCTGAGGACAAAGGGGGCAGTTTGGCAGGAGGTGTCCTCAAGCATTAAAGATGTTCACCAGCAGTTGGGTGACATAAATAGTCAGGTCAGAGCTGAAAAGACACGTGAGCCACTGTCCAAGAATTATGTATTTCATGACAAGAGACTATGCTTTGCTTTCAGCATCAGTATCAGTTTTGTGAGGAACTGAGAGCATTCCAACAAGGATCAGCCCTGGACTGGAGTCCCTGGCACATCTCTGCCTGGCTTTCTGGGGGCTCCTTCCCTTTGGTTCTCAGAGCTGTGCCATAACCAGCACCTTGGAGCGGGAGCTCCCAGAGAGTCTCAAGGTCACACAGTGGTACTCAAAAACCACCATTTGTACACCAGACCCCAGAGGGCCCTTCAGCACCTGTAGGCAGCTCATATAGCCTGTTTCAGGGATCCAGGGCTCTGGAGCTCTGAGCAGGCATCACGTGGCTGTAAGAAAACTGCCCTCCAGCTCCCTCTTCACAGCAGCACTTCCTTTTGGTGAATATTCACTGTTTTCCTCCCTTTACCTGAACAGGAGCCTACAACCACATTTCTAACCACTCATCAGAACAAATCACATTGATTCAAAGAAAGCCTTGAAACTTGCATGGTCCAGGAACAGGAATAGCTCAGCACAACACTGTTTGCTGTGGGGTACTGCTGATAAAAGGCAGGTAACCACTGCAACCATGTGGCCTCTATTTCTGCTGTATGCTGTACTATGCCTTCTATCTCTTCTCATTATGCTATTTAATACACAAGATAAAATTGCCACAGAATATTCACAAGGCTCCACAGACATGGTCTGTATGTGTGTCTTGGGGATGGACAATGTGAAAATTGCTTCATATTTTGGAGTGCTTGAAGTATGGAGTAAACATCAGCCAATTAGCCCTCAACAACACTCCAGGTGGATCTTTAAACTGCAGAAAGGGTACCCCTCTAAGTGATGGTAAGTCAGAATATGCCACAGGAATCCTGCATTGCCACTATGTTCAGAGACAGTCAGCCCGAGAAGACAGCACACATCCCTAGAGTTTGTCAATGACTCTTTGCTTGTAGGACTAGCAAGATGGGGCAGACAGAATCCAAGTTCTCTGGGACAGATCATCTTTCTTCCTCTGTGTTTATGCAGCACCAACAATTAAGGAAAACTGGTCTAGTCATCAAAGCACTCATATGAAGTAGTCATAACTAAATATCAGGATCCACATTTTATGGAGGCAGGTAACTCCCACTCCTACTTTATAGATAAGAAAACACAGGCCAAAAAAAACCCCACGATGAACACAAGGTCAGAGACAGTTCAGAGCAGGAGAAAAGAACTCAGGCAGTGTTGTTATGAACTCCTGTGCCACCTTGCCAGCTTCAAGCCCCCTTCTAATATTGTCACCACACACAGAGCTGCCCTGGTGGGTTCTCACAGCTCACACAGCTCTAACACCTGCAGCTGAAGGCACCTCATCCTCAGCAATAACTGAACTTCTGCCCCTCTGGCAGCTTCACTGCCAGAATTTGATACTAAAGTGGTGAAGATGTTTTCTGCCTCACAAAGTGACAACAGGCTCAGGCTGATCTGACATGCAAAAAATGATTCTCTAGCAAAAAACTATTTTCCAGGGGATTTCCGCCCATAATACTATGCCAGGTAGTCTCTCAACATGAGAGGCAGAGAAGGTGTTTCCCTGGGAACAGTAACCATGGCAAAGCCCTTACCAGTCTCTTCCCCTCTCTACTACAGGAACAAAAAGAACAGCAGATGCCAGAGCTCTGCCTCCAACAGGTCCACAGGCCCACAAAGCCATAAGCAAACTGATCAAACATTCAGGAAGGAACTTCAATGAATTCTGCTGTCTTTTATTGGATACCAGACATTTCTGCCCTGCTGCGCTGAACTCAGAATGCCTCAGTACAAAGAGTGCAACTGGAAACATCAGTGTTACTGAAAGGTCAGCCAAATACAACAATGCATAGGTAGGCACTGAGCCCAAAGATCAGCATGGATGGATCACCCACAGAAGCAGAGGTACAATGGACTGGCTTTGCAGTTTTCAAGCCCTGACATTGTGCATTAGAGCCCTATTAAAGAAAGCATCTGCAAACTCCAGTTTGTAAGCAGGGGCTGCAGCTGATACCCTGCTTCTGGTCCACCTCTATTTTCTGCAGAATACTCTCAATTTACCACATCGCATGCAACTCTCTTTGCTGAAGAGCTAATTAAATCATGATAATTCATCTTCCAAGTACAATCATATTGCAGGCTTTTGGGAATCTTTTCATCATATACTAGTGAAGATGATATAAATTTCTGGATTTGATGTTTACTAGGAATTTATTCAAGTTAACAGGGCAAATGAAAGGGGGCTCTGTGAAAAATCTTCCTCTCAATGACACAGAGAAAAAGTGTTCTATGATTCAGCAATTTTGATATGTGACTAGACAGAAAACAGCCTAGATTTCAACTACATCACTCTACTTCAGAGTTAACGTGCAGTTAGCACAAATTGCCAGCACACCAGTACCTTATACTAGCAACCCCCTGAGAGTAGAATACTGCCCTGTACCTGGGCTGACTCACACAGAGCACAAAAAGCTCCATTGTGCAACTTTCTGAACGCAGTGAAACCAGAATCTTTACAGAGAGGAAGATATTGACCTTCTACATAGTAATTTAGAAGCACAGGGTCACAGGCTCAGCTGGGTCATGACACCCACGGCTCCAACTCTTTACATTTATTTTTAAAAAGTATTGTCCATGCACAGCAAATACGTGTTCCTGACACATACAGAAAACTCAGTGCCTAACACCCGAATGAAATAAATATTTATGCAGAATGAGTCTAACATTCATTTAAACTTCCTTTAGGTCAAATCACTGCAAATATCCCAGAATATACTGCCAAGTCAAATGCTGCAGTCACACCTGAGTTAATATCCAAATCCAGCCAGTTGCCTTGATTTATGACTGACTCCTCAGAGAAAGCATTAAGAATATAATCTCTTTGCAAATTGCCTGGGGATGCAATGCAATTACCACTACGAGAAGATGCTATTTTGTTTAGATGCTGCACATACCTTTCTTTGCCATGCGCTCCAGTCTAAGGCATCCTCCTATAAAATCATGATAAGATTTCATTTCTCCTTCTGTTATCCGGACAGCAGTGAAAGGCAGATTCCTGGGTACCTGTTGTCCACATTTCCGACACCGAGAAGCCATTGCCACAGCTCAGGAGACTCTTGTCAGGAATCTGCTCTCTGTTTGCTGGAATCCAGCCTGATTCTTCAGCCGTCAGTCCAGCCTGGTGACTTTATCCCACTTAGTTCATTCAAGGTCACCCTTGCCAGCAGGACATTCACCATTGCAATTGGCTAAGACTTTTATAGGCTTACGGACTGTGTTTGTTTCTCCCTCCTTGCTTTCAATATCAGTTTACTTTAATCTCTCATTCAGAATGAAAGCTGTGAACCTCAGCACAGCCCATGCCCTGAATGGCTTCCTTATCATTAATTTAAAGCTGTCTTATAAGCAACAATGAAGAGAGGAGATCCCAGATGCATATTGCAAGATCACAGAATGACTCTGAATGAGCATGCCAGAGATGTTCACAAATTTTTCTTAGAGAAAAGGTTTTTCTTCATGATTTTTGGTCCCTTTTAGGCTTATGATTTTATGATTCTTCATCTCTGAGAATGGATTTTTTTACTTCTGCATTCCAGCTTGGACGATGCAAGGAGACTGCTCTGCAGAGCTCCTCCACCAATTACTCACACGTCTGGCAGTGGCACTGGGAGGCTGCAACTGTACAGAAAAGCCCTCTGCTGCTGTGCACAGTTCCTGCTCATAAGATCTGATAATCAAAATGAACAGAGCAGCAAATGGAGGACAAGGGAAATATTGCTGGCAGATATGCTCTGCTAACTGTGCAATCCCCCAACTAATTTTTTTTAAACAAAGAAACTGGATCCATTAAACACCAAAATCAGAGATTTGAAACATACATTTAGAAATCCCCCTTAGAAGGGGCTGGATTTTAAGCTGCCTTTTTTTCCCTTTTAACAATTACCATGACACAAATCACTGGTTAGAGAGCCTGATGAAGAAACTAGTTCTTGGGGAACTGAGTGCAGAGAGTACTCAACCCTGCTACCGTGAATTAAAAAGGAGCTTTCCCTGGGATCAGCAGGGGACTGCACTGGAGATGCATAACAGGCATGTTGCCAGCACTGGTGACAGTGCAAAGAATACAATGAGAACCCAATGAATCAGGGCTGAGCTGCCACCCAGAGCTCAACTGCAGTGACCTGAGCACAGAAAGAGTTTCCTGCAAGGATCTTACACACAGACTGAGAACCTTTGCCTTCCTCTGCCTCAGTCACTAACACCTGTTGGCACTTTACACAGTGCCAGAACATCCAATGTTGTTCACCTCGTGGCCTGCTCAGATCACAGCTGATCCCTAGACATGGAGTGAGAAAGCACAAGGCTAATTAATCCAAATCAGAGAATGACCTAGAGGGGACAAAGAAGTTCAGGGGAAAAAAGCCTCCTATGGTGCCATTACTAAAATGGTGAATAACTGGCTGGAGTGCATTGAATGCCTGCAAGCTGAAATACACAGAAGTCACCTCACCCACCCCTACTTCCTTCCCATTCCACAAACTTGCAGCTTCTCCCCTGCCAGCTCTGCTGCCTTAGCCTCACAGGGAGAGCTGTTCAAACTTCCTAACCCAGCACACACAAACTGACCATGCAGTCAAACAGCTACCAGACTTGAGAACTGAGTCTCAGAATTTCTTCTTTTGATGAAATGAAGCTATAAAGAACATTTCCACTCTTAAAGGTAAAAGATTTTACTACCCCCACCTTCCAAATTTGTTATGTGGCATGAAGTTGCTCACTCTCCTGTTCTTTACCTTTGCCAAAACCCTGCCTGCAAAGTGAGACCACTGATGTACTGAGCTGTTGAATAACCTGATTCATTAGCAATTGTAAAATATTTATTAGAGCTTCCATAAAGAAATCCCTAGGAGACAGCAATAATTTAGAGATAGGGACAACAGTGGCACAGAAGGCAGAAATACCTTGTAGAAAACTGTCATGATGAGATAAGAAAACTAGAAACACAACCCTGCAGTTTTATCTTTAAACATTTCCTCCCTCTTTTCTCTCATTACAGGGTCTCAAGCTGTCCTTCCTTACATGGGCAAACATGATACACCTGGGCAAATAAACCTTTCTGACAATATATTCATGTCTGATATACACAGAATAATTGCACTTTGACCTTGCACACAGAGATAAACAATGAGGGAGAATCCAGCATTTGTGGCAATACATTTCTGTGTGCCAGCCTCCCTCATGTATGCTGTTCCTCACTGCTATCCACATGGCTTAGCAATGGAGGATCTGTGACATGCAGCATTCCAACGGGGAGATTTGATGCTGGAAGTGGATGCAAGAAGAAATCTGCCCTAGGTGTGAACTTTGGAAGCACAGGTAACCATACAGCACACAATTGGGAAACGATCTAAAATAATTTCCCAGTCTTTCCTTAGGAAAGCCTGATCCATTAGAATACTAAATACAAACCTCTGCTGCCTGGGGTACCACTGCCATCACCTAGCACCAGACACAAAATTAAGCTGACTGCAGCTGCTACACATTTAACAACACGGCATAAGGATTACCTCAGGGATTGAGTGCTGTGATGCAAGGGCTGGGATGGATGGACAGAAGGATCTGTTTACTCTCCTTCAAATTTCACTGCATTCCCATTCACAAGCTGGGCTAGCTTCTCCTGGAGCATATGGAAAACCTCTGACATGGGAGCACTCAGACCTGCCCTGTTTCCTACCACACAAATGACCTCTTCTGTACCACTCTGGCTGTATCTGCACACGAGCTGCAGTGAGGGCTGCCTTGCAGGAATTCTTTTATGTAACATGTTACCAAACACACACTGAGTGTGGATGATGAAGAATTCACAATTTTCCTCCCTTAGCTAAAAGGTACCAGTCTGACTGAAAGCAAGTTACTGCTCTTTGCATGCAGAAGGTTGCAGTGCAGGGAACAGGTGCAGAAAACGGTGGGCATGCTTCCCTGGGTCTTCTCTGTAATAACACAGAATGGAAGGGCATTACTTTCCTGCCACTCCAAACAACCACAACAAAATGTTTGGAAAAATCTAAAAGGTCATTTTCTGCTCATGAATCGCCAGCATTGCCTAGCAACATCATCTGGGTTGGTCTGTCAATGAATAAGCAAGTAAATAAATGTAAGAAAGTGGCATCAGAAATTAAAAATAAATAAATAATAATTTAAAAAAAAAAACACAACAAAAAAAAGAAACAAAAAACCTCACCCCACAACCCATGACCCAGATACTCTCAGATGCCATTACCCAAAATAGCCTGCAGAACTGCACTAGCTCCTGGTTTCATTAGAAATACCAGTTCACCTTGGAATTGATGCTTGCTGGAAAATGCTGCTGCCATGACTGTGTGGCCAGAGGATGGCAACAAATTTAAAGTCAGCTCAGTTAAATCAGTTTAAGCCCCATATTTCTTCTCATGAAACAAGATGCTTCTGCCTCAAAAAGCAGTGCTGTGATGGTTGGTATCACTGTTAAATCACGAAACATGCAACAAACATGTTGGATCTCAATGACGCTGAGCCCAAGGGACATAACTTCTTGTGAAGGATCAAGATTTGAATTTGGGAACAGCATTTATGTGTCGGAGGAAGGAGGAAGAGAAGTCTGCTTCTGCTGCATGTGTAAATGAGGCAGCTAGAAAACACTGTAAAACACTTGTTTGCAACTTAGCCCACACAGTCATTAAACCAATTGAGGGGAAACAGAGCCATCAGAGCCTTGTAAGAACCATTAAGAAAGTTTAGTGTAGAAGAGACTGAAAAAATTACCTCTCTTATCTACCAACATTTTACAAATGACAAAACATAAAAACCCAGCAGCAAAAGATATCTTATGTATTCATGAAGATCAGCAGCTTCCCCCACCTATGTATGTATTCCAGAAATCTAAGAAATAAGTAATCTAAATCCAATGCCACTATAAAGACTGACACATATAGAAGCCAAGAAAATAATCTATATTTCCTTCATGAAACCCCAGCTTCACATTTTCTTATTTCATGATGTTTTATCTGATGTTTGAACTAATCTTTGATAGCTATGCTGAAACACATTTTCATTTTGCATGTACCTCCATAACCTTTCTTCTGCCTTCCCATCACCCAGATCATGAATCTGATAAGCCAAGAGGCATTTCAGCAATTTGACACAAAGGTTTATTTTCAGAGCACTCTTGGTGCTGTTACAGGTAACATCCATTCCAGTGTTCAGCTAGGAAATAGAAACTGGTCTTTTTTATTAACTTCCATTTATTTTCTTCCAACTAATAAAAAGCAGGCCAGGATTTCCTCTCCCTCCTTTTTTAATAAAGAGCTACATCCCAGGCATTGTTTTAAACCCCAAGGAGTTAAAGGAACAAGAAGAGGAAAAAACATCTCTGTTCTTGAAATTCCTTGTAGCGTACAGCACTGTTGCAATTGCAACATGCAGTTCCTGCACTAGAAGACACTAATTCCAGTGCCATATGGCTTCAGAATCTCATTACACTGATCTGCTTAAAGTGATTTCTTAACGGACGAGCAAAACATTTTTGGTCACCTCCAGCACAGGGAAACAACAATTCTGTGCCACTGTTGACGCACATGAACTCCCACGCAAACTGCCAAAAGCAGGAGCGAGTAGAGTGAAGATCAAAGGACAACCTCAGCCAAAGAACTTTTGTTGTCATCTCAAAGCTGTGTAGACATCAAGGTTATTCAAGGACCACTACCATCATTAAAAAAAAAAAAAAAGAAAAAAAGAATCTGAAGCAAATCAACAAAAATGCAGACAAAAAGAAACTCCCAAGCCAATGACATCACTGCTGGATTAGATAAGATTCTCAGGAGATCAGGAGATGAGCAAAAGCTTCACAGGCCAAGCACTGGGCATGGATTGCTGCTGCACCTGCACGGTTTGTTTTACCTGGCTCTCTTGATCTCTGCAACTAAGAGCAGATCACCAAGAACAGAAGGCATTTCTGTCCTGCTAGACCTCTGCTTGGCAAGATGAATAAACTGATCCCAGAGTTACCAATGTGTAGCTGGCACAGGGGTAAAGAGTAGCTGGATCCAGGGTTTAGGCTTGGATGCAAAGTTATTCCAGTCTTCAGCATGAAAATGCTTACAGACCTAAGTGAGACCAACAGCCTTTCTGAGCAATCCTACCCAAAACATAAATGGCTTTTGGCTTAAAGGCAGGGGAATAAACTGAAAGACAAGTAAATACAAAATAAACACATGAGAAAGACACTGGATAACCCAGAGAAGTGATCTATAAAACCAGGCATATCAGATCCTCAGCCTCCAACACTCCTAAACTATCACCAGCGCAGCACCGGTGCACAGGCACAGTCTTTGTGTCATGGCCCTCCAGCAGCACCATGAGAACTGGAAAGGACAGACTCTGGATACTAAGATGGGAACATGATTTTCTCATCTCTCTACTCTGCCACTGACACACTGAGTCACCTCCAGAGCATGGTAACCCTGATCCTTGCTACCATTAACAGCACTGCACTTAATTCACTGCACTATTCCTCTTTCTTTGCCCCTTCACCTTTTTCTCCCTGCAAGGAACCTCTGGAGCACTTCCAGTGCAGAACAGCTGCTGGATCCATGCAGCCAAGGCCACCAGAACAGCTTCTTTCCCTGAGGAGCAGCTGTGCACATTCCCTGGTGGAAGCAGCATTTTTATTTTGCTTGCAATTCATAACTTGAAGCACATAAAGGAGAACCAGAAAGACACAGGGATAAAAATAGCATCTGTGAGCATCACAAGGGCTGTTGATACTCCAGGCTTTTGGACACACGCCAAATGTTAGTGGAACAGGAAGAAAGACCTTCTCACATTACAAGGTACAGTAAAGGCATCTCCAGTGTTTTCTTGCCATCTCTCAAGCACTCAACATCAGTTACCACAAAGGGTAGGAGATTGGGCTTTAGGGACTATTGATTTTTCCCTGTTCGCATGTCTGTGCACTCAGACACTCTCTGCAGTCCGCAAGGAAAAAGCAGCTCTTGTAGAGACTTTCCTAGACACCGCTTTGCCTGACTGGGCTCTCAGCTGCCAGATACATATCAAACACACTCCTTTAACATCCCCAGGGCAAGGCTTGTGTTCATCTCGGCAACTGAGGATAAAATCAGTACTCCCTCTGCTCTGGCAATTGTGAAGAACATCTCCTTTTTTTCCAGGCCAGGACTGCTGTCAGAAATCAGAGATCTGTCCTGAACGACCTGCCCACAGAGGTGTTTCTCTGTGCCGAGTATCAGCAAATGAGAGGCTGGAACATCCTCCTCTGTGCGCATCCACAAATGCGACCAGAAAGAGCAGCTGGATGCTTGCACACACCTAAACCCAGGTAACAGGAATTTGTCCTGCTCAGTGCATGGTACTATAGAGCTGTTCCTTCCTCATACCCACCCACAGTCTGAACATCTGCATCATTCCCACCTCAGTTTACCCACCCCAGCTTTGTCTCTAAGCCACCAGCTGTAACAGATTTTAGGTTCTAGAAAGACACAATCTATGGGGTGATTTCTCAAGTTCCACCAAAGCCTGGTGTGAAGCAGAAAAAGAAAGGTATGGATAACCTGCCAGCATGTGCACTGGTGTGCACCATGTGTGCACTTCCTTCACCTCTGCCCGCCCACAGCCCTGCATCACACACAAGGCACAGCAAGGCAAGACCTTGCCTCACCACACACAACCACACTCCCAGTCCACACCCTCTCTGCCTCAGCCAGCACAATTACTGGGTTTTGTCATCATACCCAATCTTGAATATGTAAATAGGATAAATTTACAGGAAACCAAGAGTTTCAATCCTTTGTCAAAAGCAGGCAAGAGCTGCTAAAATTATATGGCAAAGGGCCAGCTGGGATAAAAAAGCATGAGTATAAAAGCCTCATTTCCTTTCATACCAAGACTAAAATTATTCATGGATCTATATTAACAGGCAGTATGCCCACACAGTAAAAAAAGACATCTGTAAGTCAGCTTCAGGTGCAGAAACAGTACAGAGCTGCACCTGAGAGAAATTCTCCTACAAGAAGCAGCACAAGGGTTTCTCTACAACATTACCCTAATGCAGGAACACCTTCCCTGTCAACTCCAAGTGTCCCACTGTCAGCACATGCAGCAGTCATGTGTTGGGATGGGCTGAGAGCTGTCTGCACAAGGTTAGAGCTCCAGCCCACATGAAATAAGGGCAGTGCTTTGACTTCAACAGCACCACGGACTTAAATTGCCAAAAGCTGAGCAGTGCTCTGTTCTGATGAGATAAGAAATTGCTCTTTAGTCTGTCAGGAAACCCCATTTCAAATGCTTTCGGCTGACCAGCACAGATTAACTCAATAAAATGTATCTAAATCCCACATTCGTTTATGGACCTTAGTCCCAGTAGGCATAAGTTCACTTCATGGCATGTAGCACTAAATAATGCTTTGTACTTCCCTGGTGATTCTCAACTGAGCACTCTCGCACCAC
Source organism: Vireo altiloquus (assembly GCA_013396875.1). Classification (NCBI taxonomy): domain Eukaryota; kingdom Metazoa; phylum Chordata; class Aves; order Passeriformes; family Vireonidae; genus Vireo; species Vireo altiloquus. The sequence continues at coordinate 418,248 of VZRF01005967.1, forward strand.
AGAGAAATTTGTTACTCCCAAGAAATAGACTATTTCCTTTCTAATTACCAATAAAAGGATACAGTTTAAGAAGAATATTTTTGCTCAGATATATTTGAGTTTGCATCTGAGAACTATTTGAAGAAAGCTTCTTGGGGAAGAAATAATTTCACCTGAAGTTTTGCACCACAAAAGCCTAAAAATGGGGAGGAATGTGCTAAAAGCATATATCCACACATCTTCCACTGGCTTGAGAGCCCTTTGAATTGGCTTAAAAATAGTTTCACCCTCTCTTTAACCACTTCTTTGCTGTTCCTTTGTAGCATAAATGCACATAATTCTACACAATATTCTCCTGTCTCTTGTTTAAATATATTTGCTTCAAGAATAGCAATCTATTGTAAAATAAACCCAAAAAAAGCAATCTTTTTAATCGTATCAGAAGCACTATAAGAACCCACCAATGAACTTTAAAATTCAATACAAATAGTGAAGCATAAGATAAAAATTCTTCAGCTGGGAACTGAATCCCAAGGTATTGATACAGTTTGTCTAAGATCAATTGCAATTACTGCAGTAAAGCTGGAAAATAAAGAAATATCTACTAACATACTAAGAAATATCCCTTTCTTGGTTGCAGGCTTAAGCATGGCACATAGAGTGTTTCTCAATGTTATTTTATACCATTTGTAGATATCCCCATCTTTTCAACACTGAATTTAAAAGATAGTTTTGCTCATTAAGATTTTGCAGCATTAGTTGTGTCGGTCTAATTACTGCTATGCACATATTCAGGGTCAGCAGGTCTCATAGTGAAGGCTGCTGAACTGAGACTGCCAAGAATGAACTAACTGGGTAAAATAAAAACAAACCACTAAACAAGGAGTTTTAAAATCAGGTTCAGTGACTGATCCCAAATATCAGCACTGGCAGAGGACACAGCAGGTATTTTAGAGCATGGGGGCTCTACTGAAGAAATATTTTGCATTTGGCAGCAGCATGGATTCAGGGTCTTGAGTTCGCCAATCAGCCAGAGCTGCCAGAGCATTCTCACCTGAGGCTCCCAGCAACACACCCTCCACCCACTGCTTCAGCTACTGCATTTAGAAAGGTCCCCACTCCCCTTCCCTTATGCTGTAGGTGATGCTGTTTTCAACTGTTTCCTTTGCTGTTCTTGACCTGCAGTTTAGACTTGTTAGATTAATCTACACCTGATATATCATTTAAATATCTCCATCTTTGCTCAAGTATTGTGGGACAGGTCTCTGGGGGGTGAGAATGAACCTACTAATGCCAGTCTTATTTTTCTGTAAGGTATATTCCTAGGTTTTGTATTTGCTGGCAGGACTTTTAATAATTTCTGTAGTGTTTAATTAAGTTAACAAAATCACAACATAGTCTCACATTTGCTGAAAGAGAAGCTGTTACAAGATTAGGCTTTTGTATATTTTCTACAGATTAAAATAAACAGATGGGTTTATTCCTAAATATGAAAACTGATTTTATGTGAAACTAAAATGGTCAAGAATAACACACATATAGTCAAATGATGTCCTCCTATAGTATAACCCAGTTTGGACGAAAAGCTTAAATAGAGAACTTGTGTATCCCAATTTTCAAAGGTTCAGCCCCCATCTCACAAGCTATTAATCTCCGGAGACCTCAGCTCTCTCCGAATTCCTGCTGTCGGTATTTTGCATGCTGGTGCTGTTGCCACAGGAGCGGAGAGACGCGCCGGGCCTGCAGGCCTTTGCCAGGGAGGGGGTCTCCCTCATGGCTCCCCTTGGGCCTGGAGCAGGTCCCCACCCCGCGCCCTCCAGCGGCTGCTCCGCAAACAGGCGGCGCTGGGAGCGCCTGGATCTCTCCAGCAGCGGAGAGCAGCTCCTGCGTACCAAACCCGGCACTGCCGCCACATCTCTTAGAAAACGGGCTTGAAGGACAGAGACTCCTCCGCCCAACTCTGTGACATCCTGCCTTTCAGCCGATCCGAGAAGGGTCTGACCGTNGAGAGACTCCTCCGCCCGATCCGAGAAGGGTCTGACCGTACTCTTGTGGGTGTGGGAGAGTGGAAACTGCAGCGCCAAACGGCACTGCTGTGCCCTCTGCTGCCCTTTCCCCCCGGCGGAGGCTGCTCTGGCACAGCTGCTGAGACCCCCACACACCCCCCTTCCCCAGGCAGCAGCCCTGCTCCCCTATCCTGCTAGAAAGAGGATTCAGGGGATGACTGCGTGTGTTTCATTTCTCTTTCCCATTGCTGGACTGGGAAAACCTCGCAGGGTGGTGGCATCTCAGCTCTGGAGAGGAGAGCAGGACAGGAAGTGTTTGGCCTGTACAGAGCTGCTGTTGCAGATATCGGCGTAGAATGGGCACAAAATCTCACTGACAAGCTCCTCTTGGCTCTGTCCAACCGGTTCTGCTCCTCACAATGCACTTGCTGCCAGCTCTCTGCTCCCATTCAAGTTAAAATGATGCACAAGGCTCTGCTGTATAGCCAGAGTGTAATTCAACATGATCCACAATGACAACTGCACATTGCTGAAACTGCATTCTCCCCTAGCTGAAAACAAAACTAGGAAGATGGATTTTTATGAGCTATCAACAAAAATTCCTGAAAAGTTTACCTCAAACTGAACTGTGACTTCAAAGCCAGCTGTGAAGCCTCTCTTGGTTTCCTCAATGTGCAAGGGGAAGAGATACTAGACATAGATAAAAGTACAAATATCTGAGACAGATGAAATGGTGAGAATTGGTGAGAATAGCTCTGAATCTCTCCTTTAAAAAAATAGGAAGTCTGTTTTCACAAAATAAGCTGATCACCACAACAAGAATTAATCAGGTTTTCCCAGCAACCTTCCTGAACCAACAACTGGCATGTAATTGCCAGGAGCTCTCTGATCAGTTATGCACCTGCTTACAGCTCAGGGTCATGCTAAGGCCACAGCTATTTCAGTTTGAAATAACCTTTTCTCTGGATATTGCAAGATCAATAGTAGGGCTCCTATGTATGTCATCAGCTTTGGGTTTTATGCTGCAAATACCAATATTGATCCCTCCAAAAATTAAGCCTCGGCTTCAGAGACCTCTGAACCACAGTGTAATGGATAACAGTGAACTTCAGACTCAAAGAGGGGAAATATTTATAGTCATGCTTTGTTAGGTGAAGGATTATTGATTGATAACAAGAAGAAAACTCTCCTGATAGTAACTCTAGCCACAGCAATTCTGTGAGAATATGAAATCCATACCAGAAAAAAATGCATTTGAAGTGTAAAGTTGTAACATATATGATTAACAAGCAGCATTTTCAAACTTCTCACATCCAAACCATCTCATTTCTACTTATCATTGCTACTAGAGCTGCATGTGTTTGCTGGTTCTTTCCTCAACAGCTGTCTGTCAGCATGTGCAAATCCTTGGAAAGTTATAATTAAACTGGAGAGGTTGTAGTAACAATAAATGGAGATGCTAGTAACTGTGGACTAATTCCTTACCTATGTATAACTAAAATTCTTATCGGTCTTGAAATTTAAAGGCAAAAGTCACTCTCCTGAAACACTGAAAGATGCCCTCTCTGGTTTTAGATTTTGTTCATCTCTTCACATTGAACCTGAAGTGGTTCTCCAGTGTAAAATGTAACTCCTACAAAATCTCTGGAGCTCAAGGCATGTATGAGAGTCAGATCCTATCAGCAGCTGTTGCCAGGCAGCCCACAACGCTGTACATCAGCGTTGTTTATCTTGTATTTATGTCTTGGAACTGCAGATAACTGCTCTTGTATTTGGAACCAGCTGTAGACAATTCATTGCCCAAGGGAAACTGGAAATCACACAGCTCCCGGTCATGCAGAGGAAGTAAGAGCTAAATGGTTTGTAGCCCCTCATATCTCGTTGCCCTGGGCAACAGTCTGCTCTGTGGAAGTGGCAGATCCAGCCTTCCTCATACGAATTCTGTAACATATGGTGTTAATATATGGATTGATACTATGACAGCCCCACTGTAGTACTATTGGGGTGCTCACGCATTACGTGGTACGGGTGGGTGCATAAACAGTCTCAGGGTAAGAGCTGCTGGTTTCCACCCAGGATCTTTGAGACACAGATGGAGGTAACTGGAAGCACAGAGATTACTGTGCTCACAGATGTGGGAAACCTGACTCCAGATCCTCTCAGACTGGCTTTCCTTGAGCTCTGACAAACTAACTCAGGATCCCCATATGAACCCAGGACAATAGTGACAGGAGGTGCTAAATCTGTGCTGCCTCTTATACCTACTAGGAGCAGGGGCTACAGCTGGGTCAGCTACAGCTGAGTGCACTCAGACAAAAATATCTGGTCCTGTGGAGTGCTGAGTACCAGCAGTTCCCCATTTATTCACACAGAAATAAAGAGCTCTTTGCACCTTTCTGGATCAGAGTCACCTTGTTGTAATACTGATGACAGATCATTTCCCATAACCTCTTTGCAATGTTTCAAAGGATTTCGGCTTCTGCAGAAATTTAACCTTTACTCCCATGCTTGAGTAATCCAGGTCAGGAATCAGTGACTTTTAAAATCAAAATAACATTGGACTATCATTCCAAAAAGGACCTTTGTCTCTGTTTAAACTTCCACAGAGTCAGCTTTGCATTCGCTGAAATCATCCTGCACTTACTGCAATTGAGTCCTCAGAGAACTTCATCTGTGTTGCATTCCTGTACCTCTGGATTCGGGGAAGCTCTACAGATACAAGAGAGGGCTGGGCTGGCAGCCTTGAAAGGCCAAAGAAGCCCCCATGTGCTCAGAGCAGGAGAGCTACTACAAGATGGTAGTACCTTATACTGGAGCCAAACCATGGGCATAATCCACCTTTGAGCCAGAGTAATGATACTGAAATGAGTTGCAGTTTCCATGAAGGCATGGAAACTCAGTGCTTTAGCTGTGCTTGTTTAGCTCCTGACTGTCTAAAAGATTGAGGACGCAAATGTCATGATAGCAGTCATTTTGGAACAATGCATTTTCAAGAACACTGCAAATACCATGCACAGCAGGTGCAAAGCTGGTTTTGAGTTGGTGTGTGTTGTTCTGGCAAACAAAATAGACAATCATTTCATGACAGGATGGATTATTGGTCCTGGCAGCCTGTCTTTCCTTTGGCCATTTTTGGGGGGATATTGTACTGTACTGCTGGGTCCCTGCAATGGCTAGAAAAGATGGAGATAGAACACAGCAGCATTGTAAACTAAATCCTAGGGTCCACAGAAATTTATGATTGTCTGTCTCAGTAAAGGACTTTATTCCCCACCTCACTGCAGGAAATATTCTAATAGAAAACAGGATGAATGCAGAAGTATATTCAAAATAATTCATTAATGCAGAATTATTTGCAGGCCTCTGCTGAAAAGGCACTACCCTTCTGCAGTGTTGCACTGCAAAAGACAAGAGGTAGGTGCACATAAATGTAATGTATTTAACCCTTGAATGAATGCTGTTGCTTCAGACTGTACCAGCCTGAGTTCGCATGCTGGACATGACCCTCCTCCAGTACATGAGCTCAATCATTCCTCAGAGGCAGTTATGCTTTTGGACCCACAGATGTTATCTCTGTTGTGCTTCCACAACAGTGGAGCTTGAGGACACTGTGATCTCAACCCAATTGTCTCGTACACATCTGTCCCCACACCAAAGTGGAGCCTGCTGTCCTTTGTTTCACTAAGCTCGAGAGCTTTTTACAGTGTTCCTGCTCCCTAAGCAGTACATCCCTCCATGCCATGACTTACAGATTGCTTAAAATATTTACAGCTGATGTTTTTCCATCTATGCACGTAAGAGTTGGCTGTTTCTTCACCCTGTCTCCCTCCTGTTCCTTGGTTTCAATTCTGGCAGTGTCTGCTGCACTGGTTAGTGTGAGTCACTGATTAGCAATGATCCATGTGCCATGTTATCCCTTTCACATCACTCTCTAGCATTTTCTCACGTGAGCAGGATCAGGCAGCTTTGTAGAGAACTTAGATTTCTCCCAGTCATTGACCCACTGACCACCTGGAGAAATCCAGATGTTACTGTGCTGAACTCTATAAAAGGAAATAAAAGAAGCCTGGTCAGGAGGCTGAAGCACAGCATGAACACAAAACATGTATGGTTTCTCTTCTCCCAAACACTGGAACACAAGCCCAGCTCTGAAGAACAGGAGAAAATATACAGACAGGATTAGCATCATGTACCAGACACTGTGCTGTCAAAATTATTTTAGCAGTCACCTGGGCCCCATTCAGAGAAGTTCATCCTCTGATGAACTGAATGCTAGGTCCAGCCTCAGGACTAAAAGAGACCTCAAACACGGTATAGAAGGGGGGGAAAGAATGACAGCAGTGGAATTGATTAGCCTATTTTCTACTCACTGAGATGACCTGGTACTGCAAGTGCCTTCCCAAATCCTGATCCTGTTTCCCTCAGGGAGATGTCTTCTAAGGGGAACTCCTGGATTCAGGCACCATATGGAAGGTAAGAAAAAGGAATTAAATAAAAGATGAGGCAAGAGGTGGAAAAAGGCCCCCTATTTCATGAGCTGCCAGGCAATGTGATAGATGTCAGCTTAGTTTAATTTCCAGTGAGGCCATCTGAGCTTCTCTCTGCCACAGAGATGGGAACTGACAGGGGCTCCTCTCTGCCTCCTTTTGGTCCTGTTTGCTTTTTAAGCTTAGGCCTTAGCAATGCAGAATGGTCACTACTGCCTGCCCTGCTAGCAAGCAATGACTTCTGCCAGCACTAGCATCTCTCATTGTGCCTGACTCAGAAACCTCACACAGGAGGAAACTTCCTGCATTTGCTTCACCCTGGAGATTCCTCCCATTTCCTCCTTTCACATAACCCTGGGCTTGCCCTGGAGTGTTTCAGAGCAAACTGGGAAGTGCCACAGTCTGACTAGCTCAAGGATGTACAGGACCTGGTGCCTGGCAAGCACAGCTGTGGAAGGGACCTTGGGCATCACCACTATTAACAGCTAAACTTGGATCCTGCCGCCTGACTTTCCTTTACTGGTTCCCTCACATATCAAACACTTCTCCATGCCAACAAACAAACACCTACAAGTCACTACTGTGGTAGATTAGAAAATAAAGAACAGAGGGAGACTGCTGTAGCATTAGATTTAACAGCAGCAATGCGGAAGCTTTTGAAAGAGAGAGTGACTTACAGATTGACAGGTTGGATCACACCTCAGTTCCATCCAGCCTAGTTCCCTGTCTCCAACAGTTGCCATCTCAACATGCATAAGTAGAAAGTGTGAAAACCTTGCAGCAAGCAGATGGTGGATAGCTACTCCCATTCCCTTTTCTCTCCAACATCCTGGTCTCTTACTGGCATGAGAATGAAAGCTCAGGGTGTAACAACCAGTTTTGGGGAGGGTATCAATAATGAGAAAACAGGGCTGTAAGCAGCCTTTCAATTCTGTGGGGCTCTGTATGGCCCTCCTTAGTGCATGCTGCTCTGAAAGAAAGTATTAACAGTACCATACCTGGATATTGCAAGGTTTTTCTTTTTCTTATATTCTGTCAAGGATGTCAGGATCACATCCCATATGAAAAAGTATTCATCTGAAGTAAAAGATGTAACGTAGAAGAGGAACATCTCTGAGCTGTACTCTCCTGAAATTGAAGCAGTCTTAATGCATGCTACTGTTTCTAGGAAGCTCTTTAGTCACCTCTGTCAACCTTAACATGGGACCTATCACATAAATATTTTGCCTTGAGACAAACCACTGTTCTGGATCCCAACTCATAGCACCTTCTTATAATCTTTATTTCTGATAATGTCTCTGCAAACCAGGTTAGAATGTGGGCTTTAAACAAGTTTGTGGTACTTGCAATACTCTACATCTTGGAAAGTGCACTAGGCACATCTACACATTTTTCATGGATTTCTGTGAGAGCTTAGATTCCACTTTTTATAGATACAAACTTTCCAGCATTAGCAAAATACTTTTAAACAGTTCCTTACTAAACAGTTTCCAGTGAAACAGCTGCACAGAATAGGCCATATAGAATGGGATAAAATTAATAACCACAATCTTGGAACAAAAAAGTAAACAAGTAGCCTTTTTTAAGTTATGAAACTAAAAAGGATAAATTGCTATTATCTCTCCCACATTCCACTCTCCCACATGGAATCCCTGAGGTCTAATAGAATGAGCTTATTTCCCCTGTCTTCACTATTTTCATCTTTCTCTTCAGATACTATTTTTATATTTTGCATTAATTCAATATTTTTGACCTTCGTCACTTCACCAAGTTTGGTAAAAATTTGCCAACAGTTCAAAAGCTTTACTGGAATACAGAGATAAAGATGCAGATAACATGATCAAAGCTCAATTTTTTTTTATAAAAGTAGGTTAATGGGGAAACTTCAACCTACCATTTCTCATCAGCATGAGATCCCAAGCAAATTTAGCAAACCCATTTCTGCAGTTTTCTGTTGTCATATTTCATTGGGAATGCGTGATAAATGCTCCTCCCATGCCTGTGCATTATTTCTGGGTGAGGAGACCTGGTGTGCTGTGGTCAACGGAAAGAACAGATTCCCCTTGCTGTGCACCAGAAATCCCTAAGTAGGACAGAGCCACAGAATCCGTGGTTTAAAAAGAGTTCCTGAAATGCATGAATGCTTTAAAACAAAGGCAAGAATTTTATGTTGCAAACAGAGGAATTTGATTTGATTTAAGCCTTTTCATCGGAGTAGCAAAGGGTTTATTTGATATGGTATCTCAAAAGTTATTTTCTGAAAATATCCCTTTTTTGTGTCCTTGATGTCCACAAACACATACTAGAAACATTTGAGACTATTGTCTGTCCAACGGAGACATATTAGATTATTTGTGGCTTTGTAGCATAAAGCAGATTCTGTGACTTGTGATGCTTAGCCACTGGCCTCGGACAAGTGCCAGCTCGGGTTATTCCATTCTGTTGACCTAAATTCCTCTCACACAGTCAAGTAGATGCAGTATCATCCTTTACACTTCCTGTCCCAAATTGTAATACAGCTTCTCTTCACACACACAGGTGTTTCACACTGCTCCCCAACTCCAACTCTTGGTGGTTAAGCCAAGAGTGGTAGGAATCGACACACCATGGTTAGCAGATAAGAATTTTAAGATGTCAATCCTAGACTAATGTCTGTCACTGACTTTCTTTTTGATTTCCATCAAGTTGCTTAAATTCCTTTTTGTTTGTTTTTCTTATAAAATGAGAGACTGGAGAAACAAGAGTGTATAAAATCAGATGAAAGCTGATGTGGACGTATGGGATTTTTCTTGCATGTAACATTTGTGCAATGTAGTGCTTTCTGCAAATTCACATCGGTGCCAGTCCTACCATGGACACTGACAGTCAGCTCATCTGGGTCCCGTTAACATTTGAAGGGGAGGACCTCTTACAACTTCATGGAGAAGTAAGGGGAGCCTCTAAGAAAACCCCATCTCCCACAGGCTGTGGAATTCTTTATTGGCAAGAGGAGCCAAGCTGTGGCCTTTTGAGACAGCTCACATTGGTTCTGGCAGCTCCATCCTATTATAAAACCATTTTAAGAAAAAAGCCTGCAGAAAATGGGGCACTGGGTGGAGGTGCTTGTGTGCGCCACTGTGCCCAGAACGTTGCCCAGACATAGCAAAGCTGGCATCAGACTTCTGGGGGCCAACTGCCAAGTGTGGGTGGGTGGTAAGAGCACAAAAGCATACTCCTGTGGGCTCTGCTAGCTGGAAGAGCTGTATGTGTTCCCACAGGCAAACAATCCTGCCATCAGCACCAGGCATGTCACCCTGCAAAGCTCTTCCCTCCCCACCACAGAAGAGCTGCCACTTGCCCACCTACCCAAAGGATACACTTTTTACAAAATTGATGAGTGTTTCCCCAACACCTTCCAACAAACAAGCTCAGTGAAAGTAGGGTAAATTTAAAAAAGACTCTTGATGCAGTTTTGGTAACATGATTGGGTAGTGTTGGTGCTAGATCTCAGATAGTAAGCAGAAAGCCTGCTAGCATTCACAAACTACTCCTGTCCTAGGCACCTGTGGTGGCCCCATTACCTCACTCTCACCAGGACAATCAGGAATAATCCCAGGGAGGCTGAGGGAGCACAGGGCTATTTAAGAGATCTAATTTGGTCCTCTGTTGTTTTACACTGTGCGAAGATGTGCAGGGTGGTACTAGAAAAGTACCAAGTTAAGAGAGCTACTGTGGAGGAGGGAAATACCTTCAAAGCTTTTTGATCTGGGTGAGGCAGGTACTGCATGTATGAAGTTTGTAGCAGGATAAGAAGCTTTTTTTACTAGCACATAAACTGTCTAACACAATATGAGTCAGCTAATGAGGGATGAAAGCTTTTGCCCAGGACAGATAAGTTGTGCCCCAGGCAATTAACTATGTGACACTCTTATTGACACATTAAAAATAAAATGGTGTGTCATTACTTCACACAAACCAAAATGATCCCATAAAGGTTTTATTGAAAATATAAAGGTCTTTCTTTTTAAAGTTCCCATAAAGTTCTTGTTTGGCATTTTGCACATTTTCTGAATAAATTTCTTCCCTCCTGTTCTTGGGTGAGCTGGGAGCTCTGCTCCCAGCCAACAGCTGGCTACATTCTGGAGAGTCTGAATCCCACCAGTCCAAGTGGCAATATGAGGGTGATAGTTGCAAAAATAGTAAACACTATAAAGTACATACATGGCCAGGGATCCCCTCAGTTTGCTAAGGCTGAGAGCCCTTTCATTTGTTTGAGCTGTAAAGACTCCCACTGAACTTAAAAGAGACTCCTGCAGCTTCCCAGGAATTATTCTTCCAATAAGCTACTGCTGATTCAGCTAAGGCACCCATGTTACAACATGTGATTGATAAACATGGCGCATCATCATCATGGGTTTGGAAGAAATGTTCTTCCTTCAGCCAATAACAAATGTTTTAATGTTCTTTTCTTCCATTTTTGTACAACTGTTTTTGCCAGTTACATGATTCAATAAAAAATGAACTCTGCTGACAAAAAGGCAGGCAGACTCCACAAGTAGGGTCTGATTTGTGGAAATGGCTGGGGAAATAGTGGGATTATCCTTCCATGATGGAAGCTGATCAACTAAGCTCTTGCCTCTGTGTGGAATGGAAAAAACACCAAGATCTGTGACCTTCACTCCTCTCCCAAGGACTGATCTGCTGGTTGACCTCCAAGAAAGCAGTAAGACTCTCTAGCATCAGCTTCATGACCCAGAAACCTCTCTTATTTAGCAGGGAACAGGTTAATCATTTAGGGGAAAGGTTCATCAACATTTTTAGTGTCCAGAATGACTTCTTGTTAGACAATAGTATCTTACACAGTAGGTAACATAATGCTATGTTACCTCTAACAAATCCCTCCTCATATCAAGGAGAGTACTCAATATGGATGATGGGAACCTGCATTGAGCTTAACAAGACCAGAAGATACACAAACCTTTTTGGCTCTTTTGAAATACTCTTCCAAAAAAAAAAAAAGTCTCATATAGAATCCCAATTTTTCATTAAAAAGTGAATTCGTGTGACTTCATGTCAATCTGAATTTGCACAATTGCAAAGCAATTAATGTTGGTATTACTGGGTCAAGGAAGCTGCTGCTGCAAGCTCTCCTGGCAATCATACTCTCTCTTCATACCAAGCTCCTTATGAGGTTATCTTAGAAAAGATTTCAGAGAGATGAGGCCTGGTCTTAAATATTTTATTGAGTTTAAATCTGCTTTTGTGCTATTTCTTTAGGCAAGATACTGATTGCATTTGCTCTCTTAAACTTAGTTCAGCTGCTATAGCTAATATCAAATCAAATAATAATGTTGGTCTAAAATCTTACTTATATTCTCTAAAAGCCAAATTTTGGTCACACTCTGTTTCATATACAGATTGAGCAAAGTCAGTGACAAAGGCATTTCAGGAACCTGTACAACATCTTTGGCATTCACAGCACACAAGCCACTGCAAACACTGACAGCTATAAAATTTGCCCCAATGCAATTCAACTAAAAATGTTCTCTTTATGTGATGCAACACAGCTGCAATCTGCTTTAACTCAAATGCAGGTAACAATAAAGGGTCACAAAAGCTTTCCTCAGCTGATATTTTAATCACCAGCATCTCCTACTGTCTTGCTAGTTTCAGGTTCCTCAGTGCCAGCAGGTGGGTATCCAGCTTGGATGCATAAGGATGTCAGTGCACACAATACAGTGTCACCTGTATCACTGGCAGTTGAATGTTAGAAACAGTAGAATCAAGCCTGACAGAGAGAAAAGCTTTTGAGGTCCTCTCCTAGCACCTTCCAGAAATCCTGAAACAGCAAAGGCCACGAAAAGATTCCCTGAGAATGGGCTGCTATTCCAGTATCACAAGCAAATGCACAGCACATTAGCGCTGCCGTTGCTCCAGCATCCTCCCACCTCCTTTTCCCCACCACCTCCCTGCAAGGACTGCGCTCGGGTATTTTACACAGATCACTTCACAGGTAGGACACGCTGCTCTTACTGTTTCTGCTTTTCGGAGAAAACATGCTTGAAAAACAGACCATCAATAAAAGGCCGCCTAATTGCCCAAAGCCAGGGATTCGCAGTCTGCTGATGGCTCCTATTTCACACACAGGTGTGATATTGTCACACAAAGGCAGCAGCACCTCCTGGGGGAACAGGGCCACTGAATCCACACAAATGTAGTAAGAAGAAAAATAAAGATGCCTTACCCACATGGGTGATAACCGTAGTCAGTCGCTGGGTGAGCTCCTGATGTGACATCTCTTCTTCTTTTAGCCAAAAAAGCATTTCACACAGGGAACTACACAGCATCCAAAAAAAGATGCACCCAGAGTGGGAGGCTGCACACTCACTGCCTCACTTGCACACAAAGCAGGGACCACTCCCACGGCACGGCCCTTCCAGCTCTCACATCTTCTCTCAGCTGCTCACCTCTTCCAATTCGCTGCCATCCATGCATGGACGTTGAAAAGCTCCTTTCAGACGGGGATTTTACCCCCCTTGACAGAAGGAAGGGAGCAGGAGGGGGAAATATAAAAGGGGGGGAAAGCAGGCGAGTTGATTGCTTAGGGCTTTTTTATTCCCTTCTCCCGCGGATGAGGCAAAGGATAAAGAGACAAACCAGCAAGCAGATACCTTCCTCCAGGGAGACTTTTGGATGGTGATGCTGCGAGTCAGGGAAAAATCCTGGAGGTAGGAATGGCATCGGGAGGAGCGGAGCTGGCAGGAGAGCTCTAACAGCCGCAGCTGCTCTGCGACGCTCCCTTCACCAGCGTGCCTGGGAGTGGAGAACAAAACGCTCCCAGCCTCCGGTGCTCCCCCTCGGCCCCTGGGGCCCGAGTGCCTTGCAGGCTTGTCGTTCAGTGGAACCCCGTGATGTCCCCAGAGACCCTCCTCCCACTCCCTCTTCAAGCCCCTGCCTCCGGGGCCACCGCTATCCACGGAGGGGGAGGGGGCACTGGGCTTTTTAGGTGTGTTGTGGCCAGAGGCTTTATTGCCCCACCTGCACGGATAGGATCCCCGGGATCCTGGCCGAGCCCACAGGACCCTCTCCAGCTGCACGTGTACAAGCAGGGTGAATTAATCAGCCGTGGGTGTTGGGCACGGCTCACCTGCGATCATGGCCACGGAGCTCAGCGTGCCCGTGGGCAGGCAGGCACAGGTGGCCTGCAGTGGCCAGAGCAGGTCTGTGGGGAGAAGCTGTCCCTGGGTGCCTGCGACACAGCTGAGCCTTGCCCGGATGCGTGGCTGCCATGGGGCAACGGAACAAGGGGTAAGCTTCATCAACCCTTCCAGCTACGGATCCCAGCTGGGATCCGAGAGGGAGAGTAAGGCACGCAAGGAAGTCAGAAAGGGCAGGGCAAGTCTGAGGGTTGTATGTCTCCATTCCATCCCTCTTTGCATCTCATCCTTGGAAGCCTACCTGAAGCTCCAAGCAAGATAACTCTGGAAAGAAGGAAAACTTATTACACAGCTAAAATGGAAGAAATAAAATAGAGAAGGGTGGCGCTGCCTGCAAGATCTGCTCTATTACCACAGAATTAATTCAGCTCTAACTCCAGACCCCTACCCATCCATAGACTTTTGCTTAAGTCCACCTTTCCATGCATGCCAAAGAACCTGACGACATGTATGCCCAAAGCTGCAGCTGTAAAACATCCCTGTGGGCTCATCGGATCTTACAACCCAGTTAGTGTGGCTGTCCTGGTGTTGCAAAAAGGTTTATCTACCTCTGTGAAGGGTATAATCCTATAATCAGCTGGCTGACCTACAAGCCAGCCTGAGTATCTGTGCTGTTGTCCTCATTTTGGGATGACTGACCAAGTGTGCTGAGAGGTTCCTTGCATACTTCAGTTCAGTTAGTTTAACAGCAAATCTGTCTGAAAACATGAGAAAGATGACTTCAGAGCCACCCACGTGCCAACATTTTGGGATTAAAGCAAAAGCCTTTTTTTTCTGAGATCCAATTTTACTGCCCATCTGGACAGTAAAGGTCAAACTGCAGAGACCTTGACCAATATTAAAAGGATTCACTCAACCAGGGAAGCGATGCCATCATTGGGAAAAAATTACGTGAGAAGCAGAATGACATCTAGCTATAATTTTTTGAGGGATTGGAAAGATCTGGGATACTTTATTATGCTCTTGGAGGGTCACAGATGGCAGGTAGGAACATGGCACTGGAAAAGTCATCATGTTTCCAGACACTTAACAGATTTTTTCTTTTTTCTTTTTCTTTTTTTTTTTCCCCTGCAGGCATAGACACTATATAAGCCCATTCATAAATGAAATAAACACTGAAAAGCAGAGTAGATGGTTTGCTCTCACTACTCCTACAGCAAGGCTGTTCAAGAACATCAAGGATAACTAAGAGCCTTTGTCTAATTTCTAGCTAGATTAATTCTCAGCTATTTTAAGACCATATGCTCTTATACCAACATTGTTATTCAGCATCACTAACTGCAGACTTGTGGATGTTTGCTATTTTAAGATCCCTTTCCTCTTATTCTTTGTTCCTGCTATGCTAGTCTGCTTTCCAGCTTTCCAGCCCACCTTCAATACCTTTTGAACCTGTCGGTCAATTGCAATCCAGTTCAGAAGAGAGGAATTAGTTCTCACAGGTTCACAAAAAATCAGCAAGGTGCACAAAGGGGAAAGGGGAAAGGATGCAGTAGGGATTCACTAATAAATCAAGGCTACTTTTTGTTTAGCTTAAATTGTGGGGTGGGTTACATGGGATCAATCCAAGGCTAAATGGGATTCAGTCCAAGTTAAGGGTGCTGTCCCTCCCTTATGATGTCAGTGATAATAAACAAAAGGGGGAAATTTTGGTGAGAAGTTTTGGGGTGCAGGACACAGCCATGGGATAGCAAACTCCATTAGTTTTACCAGTTACAGGACAATTTCTTTACACTACCAAGATTCAGTGGTGCCTGCATTTAAAAAATGCTGCTTTTCATTGTGTACATTGCCATTAAAAATTCCCAAATGGAAGAGCCACAGGGGACAAAACCAAGTCAAAAGCATAAGTGATCCACAGACTCAAGTTGAGAAAGAGAAAAAATAGGAGCCTGGACTTTAGGGATCTCTTGGAGACAGAGAGAAATGAAAGCCCTGTATCTGTCACTTGAGGAATGGTTGAAAGATGCTGAGGCAATTTAGTCCATCGATGGGATGGTAACAATTTCCAGTGCTGGGAATTCTTTTTTGTGAAATTGAGCCAGTACTTTTACAACAAATACTGACTTCCCCTCTGATGGATAAAAGCCCTTGCTGATAAACATGTGGTAGAGGCACAGAGGATGATGATTTACATTCCATACAGGGATCTCACTGAAAGCAGGATCAGGGGCTGTGCAAACACCATGGTTCCACTATTAAGATGATGGCCAACAGGCAAAAGAATTTGATTTTTCCATAGAGCGACAGCCTGACAAATCACCAGCTGTTTATTAGATCCTGAATCAAACAGCTGAGGCCAAAGCATTGTAAGCAATTTTAATAAGCAGTAAATTGCACACTGCAAACAAAAAGTGTTTATAAGACTCTATGGCCTGAGCAGATATAAGGCGAAACTCTCACAGGGAAAAAAAAAATCTTTTCTTCTTTCTCATCTTATATAGCTATACATCTTTCTTCTGTCACTAAAAAACACTTAGCCAACGAAGCCGGAAGGGCTGTTGATAATCAAAATGAGATCCATCCATGAAACTAGCCTGTCTTCTTCACTGTCTTGATTATTAACATTTTCCCAGTCCTACCTAGGCTTTACAGGCTCTCCCATATTTTCGTTTTTCATTAAAATCTCCTTCCAGAACAAGATTACAACTTTCTGGTGTACAGAGTGCACCTGAAGACACTTCCATAGCAGAAAAATAGGCAGGCTGATTGAATAACAGAGAAGTTTAGAATCCCTTTACCTAGTTTCTTCCTTTGAAAACAAAAGCTCTTCCTCCTTTAACTTTTGTCTCTAGACTGTCTGATCCCTATATCAAAGGGGCTTCGATTACTTGCTGGGAAGAGCTAGAACACTTTTGGCACAATTGGGAAAGGTAATTACACTGTCACTGCTTCTGACTGGCTATGGCAGTACCTCAGATCTGCAGCACATTTCCATTAGTAGAAGAAACTGTTCTGCTAAGTGAGTCAGATACGTCTTTGATTCACACACAAAGAAGGCACACAGAGTGCTGCTTCCTTTCTGGAATATCATAGTAAAGGAAAATAGCACGCCATATTTTAAGTTTTCTTACTTTTATTCTATTTGGAACACTTTGGTCAACAGTGCTTTTGCTTGGCTTTTAAGAGGGTCACAGTGCTAGTGCTTCTCTGCTGTTCTCAGCTCTCCACCAGCGTCTCGGCCCGCTCCTGTGACAAATCTGGGCTTCTCTGCCAAAATTTGCCCAAACTAATTTTCTCCACACACAGCCCCCTGGCAACACTTGAGTCTCTACCCTCATACTTAGCCTCTCGCCTAGCTCTGCAAAGCCTGACCTGCTTTGCCTCAAATACTGTTTCAACTACTTGAAAAGGAGTGCAGCTGCTTGTTAAATCTGTTCTGAAGAAAAAGAGGCCACTGAAGACACGACACTAGTTTTAGCAAAGTTCTCTGCTCCTCTCCCTGTTTTCCTTCCCCATCATAAACCTTTTTGTCACCATCATTTACATCAATCACTCACTTTCTGTGCTCCAGAACAACTGTCCTGACACAGGCTGGGGCAGTGGCCCATCGGTGAACAGGACCATTAATATACCCTTAGGAAAGAGTGCACGAAACTGGCCACTTAAAGAGATTATCCCTCTCCAGTATTTCCCAGTCAGATTGCAATAATTTCTAGTTCAGGGACTTTCTGAGCTTAAGTCTGCATATGACTGATAGTATTTAATACTCTATTTCTTCAGGAATCTGTCTAGCTATTTTTTAAATCTACTTAAAATTTTGACGACCATAAAGTTTGGTGGCAACAAGATTTGCAGTTTAAATATGCATTGTGTGAAAAAAGGTACTTCTTTTGGTTTTAAATCTGCAGCTTGATAGTTCAGTTTCAGGCCCCAAATTCCAGCATCTTGAGAAGGAATGGATACTTTCCTATTTGCAATATCCACTTTAGCCCTGACTTTTTTTATACAGTGATCATAACCCACAGTTACCTGAGCTGAGCTGAGACAAATGCTGTCCTAGTTATCATATCTTAGGGGGAAAAAAAAGCCCATTGATACATTCAACATTCTTGCCATCTTGCTTTGAACCTTCTCCTGTTTATGCAGCTTGGACAGTGAAAACTGCCAGTGCCAGTCTGCTCTGTGTTGCTTACATAATTCTGACAGAAGTCTTCCGATATTAAAAGTTAGGAGATAAATGTTAGCTGTTAATTTTTTACAAAAATCCATATGCCTATTTTTATTGCATTCATTTATTTCAACTATTTCCTCTTTTAAAACAAAGCCTGGATTTTAGACAAAGCTGTTGAACATAAGTTATTCTGTAATTTTTAGGCACAGCTTACTTTTATGAACTCTATGTAGTTTATTTTAAGGAAGCCACTTGCCCACTTTCAGTATCATAAAAAACCCTGAGCTGATCTCCTAGGAAGTTTTCATGTCAACTGGCTAAAGGTCTAGATTGATGGTGGCATGGGCAAGTCTCCAGGGCAGCAAGCAGAGTAACTTATAAAGGCAAATGTCCTCCCCCTAATCAATTCTCCTGCCCTGCTACTGTCACTAGCTCCTGACACATTGGTTTTTTGTCAGATGAGTTCTTGAACCCTCATTCTGTGGCTGTACATCTGCAAATGGCTGATGTAAGACTGGTGTCCTGGTTGCAGCTGGGATAGAGTTGGTTTCCTTCTCAGAAGCTGGTACTGTCCTGTGTTTTGGATTCAGTATGAGAATAATGCTGACATCAAACTGATGCTTCGGTTGCAGCCAAGTAGTGCTTACCCTAAGTCAAGGGCTTTACAGTGTCCCATTTTCTGCTAGTGAGGAGGTGCACAAAAAACTGGGAGGGGAGCATGGCTGGGACAGCTGACCTGAACTGGCCAAAGGGCTATTTCATACCATGGAATGTCTTGCCCAGTGTATAAACAGGGGTAGTTGGCCAGGAGGGGCTGATCCCTGCTCAGGGACAGGCTGGGTGTCGGTCACCTTTGTGTGAATCACTTGTCTGAGGTTTTATTTTTCACTCTCTCCTTTACATTACAATTATTATTGCTATTTTTCTTGTTGTCTTCAGTATTATTAAATTATTATATTTTACTTTGTTTCAATTATTAAACTGTTCTTATCTTGACCCACAAGTTTTACTTTTTGTTCTGATTTTCCTCTCAATCCCATCGAGGGGACAGGAGAAGTAAGTGAGGACTGCATGGATTTAGTTGCTGGCTGGGGTTAAACCACAGCAACTTGGAAGGGTCCCCATTTAGGTCAACTCAAGGAGCAATGACTAGGCTGGTGTAAAACACAATCTTTTCCATGGAAAATGCTAGAGAGCAGCAAATGAGAGGACATGGTAATCGTCTGAGTTTGATCTGTTTGACCTTAAGATGGTGAGTGAATGCAATTCAACAGAATAAAGAAAGCATAATTTTCAGTCCTTATATATATGAGGGAGAGAGAAAAAAATGGAGCAAGAGAGAGAAGCTTGGGCTTCATTTTTCCTTTCTGGAATTTTAAACTTTTCTTAAGGTAATGAAACTAAAAGTTGTGTTTTGAAGTTCAGTTAATGTAGCAGAAGGGAAATTCCACTGCTGAATTGAACCTCAGGCTCATACAGAGTTGACAAAATGCTTGGTACATTCGAGGTGGCCCCATTAAGGAGAGTGGATTGAATAGAGACCAACAAATAGAACGAAGCTTCAAAAAGACAGCAAAGCTTTATAGAGTTTCAGAAAGAAACTGGTTTCAGAAATCATTTGTTACCATGACTTGGAAGTACCAAATATAATCGCAGCGTGGAAAAAGAATCATCGCATTTTCATCTAGAACAAAACAACTTCAGTAATTGTATGTGTGGGCATTTCTTACTAAAGCTACAATCTGGATTTCATTCTTCAGTAGAAGAATGCCAGATGAGAGGAAACAACTTATTTAAAATTGCCCAGACGAGAATTACAGGTTTGACTCACTGACAGATTTATGTATTTTCAGCGTACATTTTTCCCCACATCTCCTTTTCCAAAGGCTGTTCATCTGTTGCCATAGAGACCATTTCCAGTCTCTTCGCTTCCACAGGCTCTGTTCTGGGGGATCACTACTGCAGCTTCCCAGGTCACTCTGTGTCTCTTGCCCAGGAGTAGCCAAGGGAAAACAGTAAAGCAGAACATCTGCAGCCACATAATACCCAGCTGCTGTAGCAGAAACACTTCCATTTTTTTATCCACAAAGCTGGTGTGTAATTGGAAGGATAAGATACAGCCACGCAGCACATGGAAATGTAGGCGTTGATCACGACTGCCACATCTACCAGAATGTTTTTTCATCATTTAAAGGGATCTGTCACATCAATCACACTTTTTTCCCCCCTAGCTTTTCTGTAATGGATGTCATTACAGATAATGGGAAAACACAAAGGATTCACTTCCACTTCACTCCAGCACCAAGAACCCTAAGCCTGCACACCTGGGGGAGCTGCTCGCACGGCAGCAGCGAGGGCCGGAGCCGGTTTGAGCACCGACGCCCATTAAGGCGCACATGTCTGTCCCAGGACAGGCCCTGGCCAGCCTCAGGATCTCCTGGGTTTCACTTCACTCGGAGGCACTTCCAGAGCCCCCAGAGGCACCTCAGCCGTCAGGGGAAGGGAGCAGGCCCTGCCTCAGGACCGCAAGAGGTCCCACCGCACAGATATCCCTCTTCCGCTTGCTCTCGTATGGTGCTTGTTCTTTTAGGGAGGTCTTTTTGTTATTTATTTCATGTTGGGAAAGGCGCATTTGTGAGGCGCCAGCGCGCGCCCGCTTCCCGCCCTCGGCGCGCGCTCCCACCTCCGCCCCTTCAGGTACAGGAGCGCGCGCAGCGTGACGTCATGCCCGCCCCCTCCCCGGCGGTGCCGCGCTCTGTGATTGGCTCTCGGCGGGCGGAAGCGGCCCCGCCCCCGTGCGCGGGCGGGTTGGCGGGAAGGGCCGGCGGGGCCTGAAGGGTCTGAGGCTGACGGGGCCGTGAGGAGGGCTCGGAACAGTCCGGAACAGCTCGGAACAGCTCAGAACAGCCCGGCACTGCCGCAGCCATGCAGGCCTTCCTCAAGGGCCCGGCCTCCATCAGCACCAAGCCCGTAGCTGCCAAGGAAAAGAGCGCGGCCGGCAGCAGCGGGGAGGGCAAGAGGACCAAACCCATCCCCTGGGTGGAGAAATAGTAAGGGATGCTCTGGGGCAGTGGGGTCGCTGGCCATGAGAGAGGAGCTTGGCTCTGGGGGAATGTAGAGAGATAGTCGATGCATAGCAAAAGGGGGTCGCAGGTGTGGGTGTCCCCACCAGGGAGAACCGCTTAACTTTCCTTCTAATGGGGAAAATCCAGGACTTTAAGCTACTGTAAGTGCCCTTGTGGCTGGTCCTGAAAATATCTCTTGGCCGTATCTGTGTTTTGGTGCATAACTGCATTTAATGTTTTGTGGGGTTTGAGAAACCTTTACACAAAGTGGTAAAATATTGCAATTCTGCTTTTAGAAACACTTCAGACAGGTGTTTACAACAGAAAAGACAAACAGCTTCCTGAGGAATTAAATCACTTCAGTAATACAGACCAGAGACAATAGACTTCCTGTTATGATTTTGATTTCAGTGATTTTGATTTCAACTACAAAGTTCACTGTAATTCTTCAGTACCTGATGTAATCAGAAGGGAAACTGAGAAATTTTTCTCAATTTCAGCTTTCCTATGAAACTTTGTTAGGTGTAATAAATTTTTTTTTATGTCTTTTTATTTAGTCGTCCCAAAAATGTGGATGAAGTTGCCTTCCAGGATGAAGTTGTAGCTGTGCTGAAGAAGTCCCTGGAAGGTGCTGATGTGAGTGTAATGACAACATCTACCTAATCAGCATTTTTAGACAGACTCTTGAGTGGTAACAAAAATTTCTCTTTTCCAACTCAGCAAAGATCATTTTTACAGTGGTATTTCACGAACAAGCTGAGCGACTTCCTTGTGATACATCCTGTCTGATATATCCTGTTGTGATGTCTGTGTAAAGCTTTTTATACTTCCAGTCCTCTTAAACACTGGAAAATTGTCAGTTCCGTGATGCAGTTTGGAATTTTTCTGGGAAGGCTCACGTGGTAAACTTCTTGTTAATAGTTTCAAACCTGGAAAAGCTTTTGTTGTCTCCACACTGCTATTCCACCAGTACTTGTGACATTCATTTTTTAAGACAAGAGGAGAAAGTTTTTCTTTCATAGACAGGTCTGAATTGCCAGTCATTCCTAAACATTTCTAGTGACCTATCAGTGCTTCTGTGAAACTGCTAAACACTAAAACTTTTGGCTAATGAGGGAAATTCAATTTATAAGTGCTAGGTCTACTGCTTGGATAGTGATGCCCAAACTTTTTGGGTTAAGATTTCCAAGTAAGTCTCTTTGGCTTTAAAAAGCTAAGTATGGCAGTTGCAGGGTTGGCTTGTATGGCCTAAGAGTGTAAATGAACAGAGCATTTGCAGTTGCATTTGTTTACTCCAGCATTTGCTTTTGGATAAAAATTTAGTATATTTTTGGTATGTATGATGGTTATTTCTTCCAAAGCAGCTGATGAGGAGGTGAAGGGGCTGAAAGGAGAAAGAGAGTACATAGCCAAGAGAAGGCTGTGCTTTTTTTCCAAATCTGACCAATTCCATCCTTTGTACATACTGAGACTTTTTTTTCCTCCTCACCTGTGAGGGTCACACTTGTGCTTCAAAAGCTGGTTCTGTTTTCATGGGCTGCAGTTTTGGTTTGCTCTGCAGTAATGTGAGTCTGTTTCTCTCTGAAAATAATAATTTAATCAAAGCTTGCAAAAGCAGAAGTTCCTTATTTGTTAGGGTATATGAAGCCAATATCAAACTGGTACAACACAACTGCAAAAGATTTGCATTTCTTTCTTTAGTTCCTGTCTCCATGTTCAATTTGCTTTGAGAATGCTCTTGTAATGTCACCTTGTCAGGTAATGTTGTACCCCAGAAATCTGTGTTTCAACAGCAATGCTGCTGGATTACAGTATTTATAGAGTTGAGGTAATTAGGAAGGAACTGTTAATAGTGAAGGAGAAATGAGCTGCTGCCACCTATTCTGTCTGGACATACAGAAGCTGTGTAACATTGCTTAGGTGATGGGTTGGGAAGTTCTATTTTGAGCAACAGTTATTTAAAACCCTGCAGCTTGTGGATTAGCAGTGTTTCTTGGATTCTGAGCCTAGTACACTTGTGTTGACTTTTGGCCTCCCAAGTTGAAAAGACAAATTATAGTTTCTGTTTATGGTTAGACACTCTGTATTTTGCCATAGCTACCCAAACTCACCAAGGCATTTGAAAACAAGGTCATGCAAGTACCTAAAATACTTCGTTTTTTAAAAAATTTAGACATTTTTATTATTTTCTTGAAAGGACTCATTCTGCCAAAAGAAAAAAGTGTAATTGAAACTGAAGTGACTGCTAGTTCAGTAAGGACACATTACTGCAGAGGTTCTTACTGAGTTTGGAGATCTGGTAAGATCAAAGAAACAGCTGTGACAATGCTGTAGGTTTGAGTAATGTGCTTTATTTAAACCATAGTGTTGGAAATGGAGAGTCAGTCCTCTGTCGATTGGCCTGTATTTGGGGCCTTGATATGGGAGCTGCTAAATGAAGCAGGACTTGTAACTCCCTGTAACTAATACAGGACTTGTAACTCCCTGTAGATTATACACCTCCATCTGTAAGAGAACACATCGTCCTGTTATAAACTGGGGAGAGCAGGGTCCTAGGGGATTTGAACTGGAGAAGTTGATTTCTGTCTGCCAGGAGTGTTGATTTGTTGTTTTTTGGCAGAGAAACTGAAAACGGTCAGTCACTGTATTCTTTAGTTTCCATTTGCCTCATGATACCTTAACAACTGAAAAGAGTTAGTATAAGATTGTCACTGCAATTTACATCTTCACTTGTACTGAAACTTCTGGAAAAGCAGCTGAGATCTGCACTATATGTGGTAGCTTTCTCATGAGCAGAGTGATGCCTGCAGGTATCCTGCTTACTCCTGGCAAGCATGGAAAAATGGATAACCAGATCAGATTACAGTTTATTTAAAAATACTGCCACAGTTACGTAAAGGATTAGGCTATGCTTGGTGAAAAGTGGTGTAAATACTTCAGTGAGAAACCAGCATAAATGACATTGAAACAGAAAAAGTGATAAAGTCGAGGTGTAATAGAATTAAGAAACAGATTCTAATTAAAACTTTTTACCTGCGTGTACTTTTTTTGAGAACAAGTACTGTGTGAATTAGCACAGAGGCATGAAATTATGAATCTCCTCAGAAATATCTACCCTAGCAATGCACTAACCTAGCATGGAGGTTGGTGAATTTTCAGCTGTCATTCACTACACTTTTCATCTCTGGAGCTATAAAAGATAGAAGGGATAATACTAGTAGTTAATGTTAGTAGGGGATGCTGTTTGCTTATTAGCAAGTAGGGAAACAAGCAACAACTGATGGGCAGAAAGAGCAGGCAAAACTTAGGATTTCAATCTTCAGTCAATTTCTAGTAAATAAATGAGTTTCATTTCTACTTTTAGGGTACCTGCACTGTTGAATCTGTGCTCTGTATCTTGTCTTAGTTGTTAAAATGGGAAGTTTGTTACCAAACTGATTGTCTCTATTTCTTTTTCTGATTATAGATTTTGTACTCCTGCATTTTTCTCTGCTCTTTGAATGGTTTTGCTGTTCCCATTCTGTCTGCATTACATGCTATATTCAGCATAGAATTCTCTAATCTAATTTTAGTTGACTCTTTAAAAATAGAATGCTTATTAAGGGCTAGAAATCAAGTCAGACTGAGAGGCTTGTCTTCTTGCTATTAGTTGGAGTAAACTTTTGGATTCTTGTTTAAAAAATGTGGAACAGCTCCTGTTGTCAAAGACAGTAGTCTTAAAGTGATGATTTATAAAAGTGGTTGCTTGAAATAGTAATATAAAAAATTATCACTCCTATGTCAACTGGAAAGCTTCTTGATTTCAGCCAAAATTCAGTTATGGCTTATACAAATTTGGTTTATGCCAGCCTTGTTCTTTGTGTTGCTCAGATGTATTTATGGAGATCAGTTATATATATACTCCCTCTCAGCTTTTGTTTTGCTGAGCTAACTAAATCAAAGGCTTCAAAAAGTCACTTCTCATAAGATAGGCTTTTCACTCCTTTAATCACTTTCCCCAGTTTGGATTCATCATCCTTGTCTAAGGATGACCTGAACTGTGTGCAGCTAATTAACCTGTTAGTATTAATAATTTACATCTGTATTAAAAGTGCACAGGTAGGACCACCATGTTGCACAGGTTTATATTGCTCCTCTGACAGACAAAACAAAATCAGCTTATATTTTGTTCCATCTAATGAATTTCATATATCTCACAGATACTTAGTTATATTCTCAAATTGAGAGACATTTTTTGCTTTGTGCTGCCAAATGTCATCCTGTAATTATTACTGCAGTCTTTACTGTGCTGCTTTAATCTTCCTGTGTCAGCATATTTCCTTAATGCAGTCATATTTTTCATGCTGAGGTCATTAAGTAAATTATTTTAAAGATTAATTAACCTAATTTCTTTAAGAAATGCCAGTAGTCTTCTTGGAAAACTCCTTGGGTGGGTGTAGGAGTTTGCCAGGGCTGTGCAGTGCAGTGAGTTGTTGGGACAGTCCCCATGCTCTCTGCTGGGCTGTGCCTGCACTGCCCTCGCTGTGCTCCAGCATTCACCAGCTGCCCTGTGCTCACTGCAGTGCAGGTGATGCTAGCACAGAATCTTCAGCATGGCTGGGCAAGGCAGGCTGGGGACCTGAGAAAGCAAAGGATGGTTTCATCTACACTGCTGGTATTATCCAGGCTGTTTAAGGCCATTCCTGGATAAACTTGGCTGTCACTGCAATTAGAGCA
This sequence comes from Vireo altiloquus, assembly GCA_013396875.1. Taxonomy (NCBI): domain Eukaryota; kingdom Metazoa; phylum Chordata; class Aves; order Passeriformes; family Vireonidae; genus Vireo; species Vireo altiloquus. The sequence goes on from VZRF01005967.1 coordinate 443,808, forward strand.
GTAAGTTCTGTAGGCTTTAGTGATCTCAGACATGCCCTGGAGTGTATATATAAAAATAAATACAGCTTGGAATATGAATTTCGATAGAACATGGGATGGTGCCACCAATAACACTTGTTCATGCTGTGCTATAAACAGCAACTGTTTGTCCTCCTTTAGAGACCTAGAAGTGAAAGACTTGATATTATTTACTGTGAGGAGTAGATAGTTTTTGTTCTGTTAGGTGCTCAGATTGTCAGTAGGTTTTCCTGTTTGTGGATTTTTTAAAATTTGCTTTTCTTACAAATGGTGCCTTGCTGTTTCAGCTTCCCAATCTGTTGTTCTATGGCCCACCTGGAACTGGAAAGACTTCCACTATTTTAGCAGCTGCTAGAGAACTGTTTGGGTAAGCTGGAATCAAGTTGCTTCAGCGTAATCAAGTGTCACTTATCTCCTGATCATGTGATGAAGTGCCTCTGGTCGTTGCCTGCTCTTAGGTAGATCCCAGCACTTCTTCAGGAATATCTTCATACTCTAATTCAGCTCTAACATACAATTTCATTTGTCCTGTCACAAGTCACTGATTCCAGTTACCAGCGCAGACTTCAGATTAGCAGCCATGTAACCTCACAAAGAGTATGGAAAGATTATGGCTTGCCATAATCTTATGGATGTGCCTCACTGAACTTTGTAAAGGAATTCCAATTTTTATGGTTTATTTAGTAAGTTGTTAGCTACACATAGATCTCAAAGTGCTTCATAAAATGTCTGAATTGTAATCTCTCTGTAATGCACTATTGAATTGTGTCTGGAAAGTAGTATTGGGACTCAGACTGAAATTCAGCATATATACATTCATTAACTCACTTGTAACACTGGGGAGTTTTTGAGTAGTGAACTCAGTGATCTATGGGTAAAAAATGGATGAGAAGGTGGTTTATGTTATGATCAAATGTAATGCTGAATTTAATACCTCCCCCATCCCATTTGTCATCTTTAATCTTTGATCAAAATCACTGTTTTTTGGAAAGAACCACTTCTACTTTAGTAGTAGGAAGACAACTCTGCATTGTGAGTCCATTTTAATTCCTGGAATTTTAAATCCAGTGTATTAGTTGTTGATTTGTTTTTTGTTTTTTTTAATGAAGTATAGTACTGCAGGTAAATACTGCATGTCTTATACTTCATGCATATTTCATTCTCGTAGTACTGCTAGTGACTGTATTGTGGCATTGCTTATGGGATATAAGGCAATTGCTTATGGGTAAAAAGGCATATAATAAAGTGCTCTGAACTTATGAAGCCAACTTCCTACTTTTTTTTTTTTTCTGGTTAACTTATACTTCATTGTTTTCTGTAGCCCGGGAGGAGATTCTAAAAATAGGTAATGGAAATTCATACTTAACATTTTATGATCTCAACTTAACTGTCTTTTAACAGTTATTTAGTAATGCTGATAAAAATAATCCCTGCCATTCAAAACAGCCAGAAGGGTTGTTGTTATATTTTATAACATATCATTACACGGGTTAGCAGCTAACATCTGTAATAAAAATTTTGCAGGCCTGATTTATTCCGGCAGAGAGTCCTTGAGTTAAATGCTTCTGATGAGCGTGGGATCCAAGTGATTCGGGAGAAAGTGAAGGCTTTTGCTCAGCTGACTGCATCTGGAAGCCGTTCAGAGTAAGTGCTGGATCAAACCCCTCCTGCTTAGGACAAAGCATGTGGTTGTTTTTGTTTCTAATATAAATGATGGGTCAGCACTGCCCAGAAGTTGGCAACACACAGTGCTTTCGCTGAGCTTTTACTTCATGGAATTTCACATTGGGGGTTTGAATACCCAGGAGGATTTTTACTGGTGCTGCTAGCATTGGAGGCAGACAGGGAAAACTGATCAAGACTTCTGGGTTTGGTCACATGTTGTTGCCTTTGCAGATGTTGACTGACTAGCATAAAAAAATTTATTTGGGTAAATTGTGCTGGAAGTTGCTTCCCTAGTCCTTCTAATCTGCAAGAATTTCTACAACATGGTTGTTGGTTTCTAGAAGGATTGTGGTGTTAGGGGATGAGAAGCCCAGTGCAGGTCAAGCCATATGTATGGATTGTGGAAAGTAGGAGGAAGAAACTGTATGCCAAGACTGCCTGGCAAGAAATTATTTTGTGTACTGAAATCAGTCTGTTGCAGTATTCTTGGGAGTTTAGGGAATCAAGAAGCCTGTAAAAAGAAGAGCCACATGAGATGTTAAAAGAAGAAACTTAGAGTAAGAGTATGCATTTTAGAGGACTTTTGTAGTATTCAAGTGTTGTTCTTTCTATGGGAACTCAGTCCCTCCCTTTCTTACAAATATTAGTCTTTAATCTAAAAATAATTTTGAAAAGATTGAACCTCTGAGTCTGTTCTGTTTATCAAGGATACATGCTTAAGTAAAATATTACTTGCTATTTGCAGTGATTTTTCTGTTTCTGTTTTTTGTTGAGTTTTTTTTCCTTGGTCTGTACATTGCATGTCTGCTGAATAACAGATTTTTAATTTTTCAGTGGTAAAATGTGTCCTCCTTTTAAAATTGTGATCTTGGATGAAGCAGACTCTATGACTTCAGCAGCCCAGGCAGCCTTAAGACGCACAATGGAAAAAGAATCTAAAACAACACGTTTCTGTCTTATTTGTAACTACATCAGCAGGTACCTGGAATTTGTTGCTAATTTGGATTTGGTCTCTGGTCTGTAGTCTCTTTTTTTTTTCCCCTGCTTAAAAGTTGATATCTATGTTTCATAGTTTTCAGTTAACAGAGATGTCACTATGTGCATGCAAGCCTGAAACGATACTTAGATTTCACTTTTTTTACAATGTTGCAGTTTTATTTAAACCTTAAGTTATTTTAAACCTTTTCTGCCTTTATAGCTTTGTCTGTGAGAACTTGACCCACACATTCATTTACCACTCTCCTTCCTTTCTTTCAGAATAATTGAACCTTTAACATCTCGGTGCTCCAAATTTCGCTTCAAGCCTTTGTCAGACAGTATCCAACAGCAGAGGCTGTTGGATGTTTCTGAGAAGGAACATGTGAAAATCAGTAATGAGGTAACTTTGTGGTTGCCATGATTTACTGCTTAATCCAGTGCATAATTGCATGGCAGCAAAAGAGGCCAAGTCAGCATACCTTTCCAGGCTGCTCAACTGTATGAAATAAAATACATAAACTCATTTATTCTCCTTCCATAGATGAGATGAATTTTAAGTCGTCCTAAAACCAGAGAAATGTCCACCAGAGAAAACTGAAGCCAGACTGTAGGGCTTTTTGTTCTCTGCTGGGTGTCCTGGCATTAAACCATGCTTCTTTCTGAAACTGCCAGCACACATTTGTGTTAGAGAGGTTGCTTTGTTACTTGTGTATTGTACTTGGCTCTGAGAATCTGCTTTAGACACTACTTGATGTTTTAAAATAACTGCTGAAAAAGTGTACTGGATTTTAATTAACAGTGAACATTTAACTTAGCATTTTCTGACATCATTTTTCAGGCAGTATCATACCTTGTGAAAGTGTCGGAAGGGGACTTAAGAAAAGCAATTACTTTTCTTCAAAGTGCCACTCGCCTAATGGGTGGGAAGGAGATCACAGAGAAGATAATCACTGAAATTGCTGGGGTAAGCTGTGCCTTACAGTTTCTCCTGTAATTATTCTGAAAAGCATTTTTGTACCTCTGTCTACCATTGCTCAAAGTTTGGTTAAAAATTGTTTTATACTCACTAGTATTGCAGCATGGTGATCATGCACTATCCACCAGAATTTTAAAGACTGCCTGATTCTGTACACTTATTACATAGCAGGTTTGTAGCAACAACTTCTGTAAATCATGGAAAACTGTAAAAGAGTCTTACAATTCAAACTGAAGTTGAAATAGTCTGCCCATTAATGAAAAATGTGTTTCCTTTTGTGGGAGAGTAGATTAAAACATCTTTTTGGTGCTTTTCTATATGTGTGTGTGTGTAAGTATAGATCATTGCAATATTGGTTTGGAAGCACCACAGGGAAATGACTTTCAGTAGCAGCTCATTTTCAGCATCATGTTCATAGTTACAAGGATCTGTGTGGATCCTGCTTTTTAATGAAGCAGCAGTGGTTTGTTCTAGAATGACACAGGCAATACTGAGTGGCACAGGAGAAACCTGAGAGAAAATGTATTTAATAAAACTTGTGTGAAGGTGTTCATACAGCAACAAAACACCCCTGAAGAAGGAAATGTGATATTACGAGTTGAGCTGAAAAATAAATGGGCTTTAATGATGTACACACTTCCCATGAAGTTGCTACCATAATAGCTAATTGTAGGGGTTGGGAGCTTCTCACTTTGAAACCAGAGGCAATTGCTACTGTGCCGAGTTTTACAGAATAATTTTAAACAATTTTCACAGTGAAGTCATTGTTCAGTTTTGTGCATCTGTAAACCAGCTGGTATCTGAATAGATATCAGACATCTGAAACCTGGCAGCAACTGACTGTAATGATAGGAAAGAGAAACATGAAGTTCCATTGTTGAATGAATAATGCTTGTTTAAAGCAAAGGAACCCAACTTTACATCTTCATAAAAACTTGAAGTTCTTGATCATACACAATTTATGTGACCCTGGAGTTACCTTAGTACAAAAGATTAATAAAGAAGCTTTGAAACCAAACTGTCCAGGCGCTCAACTGACAGGAATGACAATGAGTGAAAGGGGAAATGGGCAGCTCTTCCCTGCACAGAGTGACAAAATGACACCTGTCAACTTTTTTCCTTCTGATTAATTGTCTGATCTTGTTGCATTGGGCTTTTTTTGGATGTTATTGGTGTGTCACTGGAAATAAAACCGATTTGCTGTGTTGTTTAGGTGTAGAATGGTTCAGAAAGCATTGGCTGATCTAACTGTTGAAGTATGTCCTCCTCTTAGTCAGTGTCCTGAATAAGCACTTGTGTGTTGGATTTGGGAAGGTGACTTTGACAGTCTATTGTCATGATACAGTTTTTGTTTTAATACCACCAGTATAGGACATATATCACAGCCTAGCTCTCACTTTTAAAATTTATTTAGTCTGTCTCATATACTTGCTTGAAGTGGTTGTGTGTGGAGAGGAATGAAATCCTGAAATGGGCTCTGCCATGAACAGTTTGTTACTGTAATCATCAACACTGATTTTAAGTTTACAAAGTTGAAATGAAGAAATGTCACTTCTTGTTACAGATCATCCCGAAAGAAACAATTGATGAACTGCTGTTGGGCTGCCAGAGTGGTTCCTTTGAGAAACTGGAAGCACTGGCAAAGGTAGCATTCTCTCAGTGCTGAGCCTGGCTATTTCTCCTAGTCCTGGCCCTGTGAATACCTTTGTTCCCACACTACAGCTTAAGAATGTTTGGCCTCAGTCAGTTTGGATGCACGTTTGGGAAGTCTCTTTTACCAGTTGGGACTCAGTCTTTGCCTTCTGAGTCAGAGCTGTCAAAGTTGCAAATAAATTTCCCTACCAATGGGACTCTGGCTTTCTCATGGGTTAAACAGATGGTGCGTAGAGCTCTTTGGCTGAACAGAAAAACAGGGTTGCACCAACTCTATTTCTATTTTCATAAACTTCTCTCTCCCTAAATGGCTTCACTGACCACTGTTCTCAATACTTTATGTTTTTGTAACTGGGCACTACTGAGTTTTTTTAAAAGCTATCTTTAATTGCCATTTTTTTATTTTATTAAAAAAGCTTTGGCCTTACAGATCTCTCAATGCCTGAGAGTAGCAATGACCAGATGCTGAAAATAAATCATAAGTAGGTGGCCCTTTAAAATGTGAAGGCTGTGAAACTGCCACATGATGCCGTGGATGCCAAGCCCTCCTAATTTTAGAATAGGATTGGAGAGGTTCAGTGGAGGTTGTTAAATGTTTTAAATGTCTCGTAAAATTTCCAAGATGTAAATTGTCAGAAAATGGAAGAACATTTGGACAGAACTACTGCTCTGTGCCTGCCTTGCTTGTGCAGCCTTTCTGAAGTGCTCACGCTGGGTCACTGTCAGGCAGGATGCATGGCAGGGCTGTACACAAGCTACTGAATTGTCCTCTCAAATGTACAAGTTCCATACTAAATTGTAGTGCAGTCTCTCAGTTCAGATTCAAATTCTGTCAGACAGAATTTTTCAAGATTGTTTTTCCGGTTTGTGGTGTTTCTGCTGCTGGATTACTTTTCCTCTCTCCCTGTGCAGAATCTCATCAACGAGGGGTTTGCTGTTGCTCAGCTTGTAAACCAGCTGCATGACACAGTTGTGGAGAGTGAAGAGTACAGCGACAAGCAGAAATCTGCCATAGTTGAGAAACTTGCAGTAAGTCTAGCTTGAGTTAAAAAAAAACCAGAACACATTAATCTCCACAGATTAATTTTTGTTTGCAGAGTCTCTCCCAGTAAGTACAGGATGATTTTATTTTTTTTGTTCTGAATGTTTCCTGGTAGAACATAAACTTTTGTCCTGAGAAATTTCATGAGAAGGAATTGAAATCTAGTTAAGTGAATTACTATCCATATTATGTTGTTCTAGTGGATTCAATCAAGAGGTTTGTAGGTTTGGTTGTTTTGGGGGTTTTTTAATATAATTTGGGAGGAAAAATTCAGATGAGAGTAAGTCAGCAGTTAAAAAAAGTTAGAGGCTGCAAAATGCAAGTTTTTGTTCTGGTGCATAAAATATGCCTTTCCAAAAGGGAAAAGTTCACTTTCTCCATTTTGATGAAGAAAGCAAGCCAGCTGTGGTGGAGGTTTTGCTGAAGTCACTGCAGCCAGGCAGGTAGTGTGGAGGCCCTGAAGTGATGCTCCTGGCAGGGGCTTGCAGGGCCAGGGCCAGGTCCCTTTGTGCATGGAACTGTCTTGTGGCAGCCTCCTGTAGGAGATAAGCTGAAGGCTGGAGAGCTCACTGCTCCCAGCCCAGTTAGAGGGGTTGTGATGTGACTGCTGGAGAAATCTGTGGCAATTGAGAAAACAGATGGCAAACTTCTTATTCTCCACTGTACCCCAAGACACAGCTGCCTTGAGCATCGCCATTTTTAGAGGGTTTCCCTTGTCTGTTCTGTCTGCAGGAAGTGGACAAATGCCTGGCAGATGGTGCTGATGAATTCTTGCAGCTGATGAGTCTCTGTGCCCTTGTAATGCAGCAGCTCACACAGAACACCTGACTCCTCCAGCAGCCCTTTGTTCCAGGGGTGGCTGGGGCTCTCAGAACAGGGACCTGTGTACTTTTGTACTGGTTTTTGTAATAAAAGGACAGCACTGCAGCTGGAAAACCTCAGGCTGGAATATTTAATTCCATTTTTTTACACTGGGTAAAGAGCAGAGGGGTCAATAATGCTGCTACTGTGCAGTTCACTGTTGTGCACTTACACCTGGAAAGAAACTGATCAAAAGTGAGCATATCCATACAAGTCTTCAGCAGCTGCAAGTAGAGACAGAATGGATGTTATTCCCTTTAGCCTATATTGGCTTTGAATAGACTGACTTGGCAAAATGAACACATCACTACAAAACACAGCTTCAGGCTGAGCCCAGCTCCTAAGGGAGCACAGCCCATGCCTCCACCATCTTGTATCTGATCCTTTAGGCAAAAATCACTAGTAAACATAGAGCAGCTTTTGTTCCATTCAAGCTGTTTTGTTCCATTCAAGAAAAAAGTGTTCAGCAGCTGGTAGGTTGTGTTCTGAAGATGTTGCTTAGATTTCCTGTCATCTCACTCTATTCCTGCTCACAAACCGCTTTACAGCTGTGACCTGGATGAACACAGCTCTCACTGGTTGAGCATCTTTGGTCCCTAGCCTTTCAGAGATGCTGTTTTGACCACCTGTCCCACCTTCCTGAAGGGTTGGGGGGGAAAAAAAAGGTGCCTATAGCCCATAGACAGGTATTTAGCACAAATGATGCAGTGCAGAGCTTTTTCATCAAGCCAACACAAATAATTAAGTGAGCCATTTTCTACTCTGATGAAAAGGTGTTTCAGTGTTGAGGACACGAGTCCAGCACCGCAGAGCTGTGTCACCTAGGGACACACTGGCTCTTGAAGCTCACCCTGTACTAGTCCAGAACCTAACCTGCAATTAAACACAAAGTACAGGAGCTCTGGGCACAAGCACAAGGCTACAGCTGTTGCCACCTTCAGCTCCCATCCTGAGACAGAGCAGCTTGCTGTCACCCTCCCCTCAAACCAAGAAGCAACTATTTACAATTTAAGTGAATATAGAAGTATTTTATTGAACATTCAAACTTCATTAAGACATGTGCAATATGGCAAATTTTACTGGGTTTAACCCTAACTAAGACAATAGTATGATTGCTTGCTTGCTGGGGCTTAGCAACAGGGTCCAGATCACACTTACCACTAATTAAATACTTTATTGAATAAATACATATGAAACAAAAATGAATTTTAATGCTCTTATAAAAGTTTAGAGATTTTGAAAGGCCTTTCCAATTTAATCTGAGGTGTAAGTACATACAATAAAGGAAGGTAGGCTAGTTTAACATAATTGGCTGACTTTATACAGCACTTATATCTTTTAGTCCATAAGTAAATTATTAAATGATAAAGAACATCTAATACAACCACTTCTATGGAACTAGGAAATAAATTTCTAATAAAGAAAAAATTTACAGACCCCATGACTTTCCACCCAACCCCAACAGTCTAACCCTAAAGTGGACAAAGCCAATGGCTTTCCCCACAAGAGCTCACGACAGAAAGTCGCTTCTCTTATCAAAAATCTGTATTTCTGATCCGTAATGAGCATTGAGACAAGATTCAATATATCCCCAAAGAAAGAAGCACAATGCGCGTTGTGAATCGCCTATTCAGCAACAGCGAGCACTGGATTCACAACCACCTCATCCCGGGGATTAAATGAGATCAGCCACATTCATCGGCATCTCCTCCACTGTAGTATTGTAGAAAGTCTCAATGTCTCGCAGGATCCTCTTGTCCTCTTCAGTGACAAAATTGATAGCCACACCTTTTCTGCCAAAACGGCCACCCCGGCCAATTCTGCACAAAAAGAGAACACATTTACATTTAAGTTAACCTCTCCCATCTCCTTTACATGTTAACAAGATCCATCCATTAACTGCTGCTCTTATCTGCCACTGGCCAGTGTATGCTGCCTTAACAGGACCAGCTGCCACCCAAGTCACATCTGGTCAGGAAAAACCAGCAGCTGGTGCCAGCAGCACAGCAGGTCCATCCTGTGGCAGGCAGCAAGGCACACATGGTTACTCTTTGGCTGCAAAGTAAGATCTTCATTTAATGCCTGGTGCTGTGTTCTGCGGTCCTGGGTCAAGTCTCCCTCCTCTCTGTTCAACTACACACCCACCCCTCATGCATCCAATCCCAAGCACAGAGCAGAGAGGACAGACTGTTTGCTTAACAATCAGACTGTTACCAAGTTAATCCAATTATTTCCAATGACATGGAACAGCACACTGAATTTCAGAATTTTAATTCAACCTAACTGTTTCCAGTGGGAAAACTTAGGGTTTGTTGTTTTTCTTTAGAGAACAAACATTTTTGTCTAAGCCCACATCAGTCACTGACGCATCAGTACATGTGGTTTAGTTTACATCCACCATGGGCTCCACCTTTCTACAGACTGCACAATAGAGCACCTTGCCAGCAAGAGCTAAATACACAGAAAGGGCTCACAAAACTTAGGGGATAATCATGACAAAATAAATAAATAAATACCAACTCGCTCTTTATTCAAACTGTGCCGCTTACGAATCCACGTCCTAAATTACGCCAACGTCGTTTCTGAGCACCATCTTGTGTCATCAACTGCTGCTATCGACTCCTGTATTTTTTTACATCAAGTAACAAAGCACAGTTTACTTAATTTAGGGACAGTCACTAGAAGCAGTTAACTAAACCTAGGGAAACAAACTCAAACTGCTACCAGAAGACACACCAGAGAGAAGAATCCCACTAAGAAGCCAACAAGAGCAAACACGGCACACACAACATGGACACAGCTGAACCTCCACAACTGAAGGCAGCCCTACACAACTTATTTGCTGGAGTAGTAAGGTCTGTCTTGTCACTGAGCAGCACAACTCCAGATCAGCCAGAACCCCAGATCAAGCTGACCCTGCTGTCAAGATGCTGCACCAGTAACACTGTCACACTCGTACGTCACAGCCTACGTGACAGAAGGCAGTTCAGTCACTGGTATTTTCCCCACACCTCTAAGGTTCATCAGCCATCACTGAACTTGTTACACACATCTAAGTTTTCCCACTGCTTTAAGTGTTCAAAAGTTCTGCTCCTCCCTCATTTCAGAACCACAGCTGTGCAAGGCAGGGCTTTTTTTGAAGCCAATCCACAAGTGGTTTTATTCCCTGCTAGCTCTGAGCAGTTTATGCATGGATGCGAACACCTCTGGTTTGGTGAGGACTACAGGATCAGGTGAGGAGGGTGTGTGCCAATGCCCACATCCAGCACAGCACAGGGACTGACTGGGGGGCAGAGCCAACTGACCTGTGAATGTAATTCTCACGATTGGTCGGCAGGTCGTAATTGATAACCAGGGACACTTGCTGCACATCAATACCACGAGCCTGCAAAGTAAAACCAAGTCTTTAATGCTAGTCAGGAGCTTTTTTCAAATTTATGCATCTCAGGCTTTTGTCAACCACATCAATAGTTATGAACTACAACTGTGCAGTCCACAGTGGAGCATGGTCTTTGCTCTTCCAAAAAGCTCCCAATAGTTCAGGTTACAAAAACCATCACTGAATAATGAAGCTTTTGGGACAAGGCTGTAACAGGAACATGTTCAATGTAAGAGAATGCTTACCAGCAAGTCAGTAGTGATCAGGACACGGCTGGACCCTGATCTAAACTCTCTCATGATAACATCCCGTTCCTTCTGGTCCATGTCACCATGCTGGAGAACAAAAACTTGTAATTAGTATAGTTTCAAAGCACCAAACCAGAATATCCTTTAAAGAACAAAGGTATGTATGAAACCCAGCGTCCCTACCTGCTGTGGGAACAGAGCAGGTAGGGATAGAAAGGAAGCATTTTACTTTAAGCAGGGGGAACGATAATACAGCACTGCACAGCTATATTATAACTTTCCTGCTTCTCTCTGATATCCCCTTATCACCATTTCTTTCCCAGTAAATACAGGGTATTTCAGAAGTCACTGGAAGTAGCAATTCTTACCAGAGCTGAGACTGTGAAGTCCCTGGCATGCATTTTCTCCGTAAGCCAGTCTACTTTTCTCCTTGTATTCAGGAAAATAACAGCCTGTGTAATGGTCAGTGTCTCATACAAATCACAGAGCGTATCCAGCTTCCATTCCTGAGCAACACAAAGATCATCAGGAAATGCACCATAGACAGCTCAGTACATAACAAGGAATAAAAAAAACTTTAAATACAACAAACCAAATAAGCATGCTCTTGCACACAATTATATTCAGTATAACCTGGAAACCAAGTCAAATTTTACTTTAATTGTTGCACCAAATCTTCAGAGACAGGACACTGGACATTAAGAAAGAGGTCCACCCTAGTCCTTTTTGATCTAGTGCAGAGTTTTTCTTCTTCCTGTATTTACTCTACTAGCATTATTGCAGAAACCAAAGCTCAGCCTTGGTTTCTGCAATTTTAGCACAGTGCTTTAACAAGAAGGTAAGAGAACCTAATTCCTGCTGCCAGAGCAAATATAACAGATACCAACCTCTCTCTCAACATTAATGTAGAACTGCTTGATACCCTCCAGAGTCAGTTCTTCCTTCTTCACCAAAATACGGATGGGATCTCTCATGAACTTTTTGGTCACTTCCAACACATCCATTGGCATTGTAGCTGACAGCAACACAACCTAAAATGTATTACTTTGTGTTAGCACATACCCTGTACGCCAGTTTGGATTTGTACAGTTCAGTTACCAGTCACACTATAACCAAATCTGCATCCATCACTTTAACCACGTAAAAGCTTTTTACCTGGATGTTTGTGCTTAGTTTTTGAAAGATCTCATAAATTTGATCCTTAAATCCACGGCTCAACATTTCATCAGCTTCATCCAAAACAAACATTTTGATCCATTTCGGTGCTATTGGAAAGAGAGTAGCATCTCATGAAGTTTCAGAAAGACACAATCCTTTACAATCATCATTCTCCTTTAGCACTAAGCTTTCCAGCACAACTCTCTACACAGTGACAACAAATACACTAAAGCTCTTAGTGGGTATAAGGCCTTCACTGGGAATTTATTAGCAAGAGCACAGTGAGATTCATACTTACAAAGATAGCGCCTGTTTAACATATCAAACACACGCCCTGGAGTTCCCACCACGATGTGCGGAGCCTCAGCCTGCAGCTTCTGCATTTCATTGCGCACGTTTGTACCACCAATACAAGCATGGCATGTTGCTCCCATGTAGTCTCCAAGGGCCAGGATTACCTTCTGAATCTAAAATAGAACCTTCCATTAGTAGTTCATAGAACAATAAAACTTAAGCTCCGTTATTACTGGCTTTTTTGACTTTGGAAGCCAAGACACCAACTGAGGACTATGCGGCTCTTGGAACAGAGAGCCGCTAAAATGACTTTGTCCAACATCATATAATTCAAGTTTCTCACTAGAAACCAGAAGGCAGAGGAGCACTTAAAATACTATTTTTGATGTAAGTGGTTGAATTTCTGATCTAGTGACTGCCATGAGACAATTCCTAAGCTGAGAGCAGGGTCACCAGTAGCGAGCTCAAGCTCTCAGCTGCTCAGGCGTGCATGGTAAGCACTTGGACACTCTTCTGTGAACGCTCTCTAAGGACCACCGCTAAAAGCCAGGTTTCAAAGTAAGTCTCACCCTTAACAACAGCATTAGAATAGAATAAAGGCATAATGTTCTGATCAAAGGCTCTTATTCAATTGTTTTTTTACTGTTTTCTTTCTGATTTAGTACATCTAACTTTACTTTGAATTGTCACATAGCACTGGCATTTCAGTATATTCTAGGGGAAAATGACATTAAATTTTCTGCTTGAAGGTTGGTTCAACGTTGCACTTTAAGACCCCACATTACTGATAAGTGTATCTTAAAAATTCAAGTGCTCTTTAAGTTTTGTTACCACACACCCACTTAGCATAACAGAATAGCCCTGAAGGTGAAAGAGACATGCAATTATGTTGTCAGGAAAACATACAAAGATACAAAACCATTAAAGTAACCAAATGTGCACTGCAATTTTCATGTTGCACAACTGCACTTAAATTCAAATAACTTCGGAACAAGTAAATTTTGTGTTTCCAATCAGAACACTGTGCTTTAGTGATTATAATTTGCTTTTCTGGTGAAGATGCTCCCTCTGCTTTACACACAGCACAGCAGCTGGCTCCTGCACCCCTGCCCCAGCACACCCTCCATGTGCATCAACTCAGCTCTTCAAGGAGGCAGAGAACTTGTGGGACAGAAGCCAGTTTGGATCCCCCATTACTTCATAAAAAAAAAGGTTCTGAATGGATATTAATTACAGCCCCTTAATTACAGAAATCTGCTAATGTTGTCTCACAGTTGTGAAACCTGAAACCTATGCAACACACAAGGTTGTGTTTTTTTTAAACTACACTATCAATACCTGTTGAGCCAGTTCTCTGGTAGGGGCCAATACTAGTGCCTGGGACTCCTTGAGATCAATCTCCAACTGCTGCAGGATGGAAATAGCAAATGTGGCTGTCTTGCCAGTACCTGACTGAGCTTGAGCAATCACATCATACCCTAAAAAAAGTAGGATACACATTTACTGCTCCCACATGGGTCATTCATGTTAGTTTTATTTAATTCCCCTTGAAGTAAGTGATCAGTACTAAAGAGTTCTCTCCATTTCAGGTCAGTCCCGAAAGATGGTGTACCATCATATCACTTGTTCAATCAAGATTAAAAACCATTATTACTGCACACTAATAAAACAACGTGCATTTTACAATGCTTTCCTAATTATCCGGTGTTGATATTAACGAATTAATTGCATACCTTTGATGCATGGAATAATAGCTCTCTGCTGAATAGCTGAAGGCTTCTCAAAACCATAAGCATAAATGCCCCTTAGAAGGGATTCTTTTAAATTCATATCATCGAAATTGTCAACAATCTCATTCCAATTGCTCTGTAATGAAGAAAGAATAGAAAATATTAAATCAAATACCCGTGTCCACCAGTGATTAAATTCTCAGGTCAGTTCATAAGTGCTCACCTCGATGACACCATCGGGCTCCATTCCCTCTGGGCCGCCATGGTCTCTGCCATGAAAGAGAACACGCTGTTAGCACAGGATCAACCACCACGCAGCAGCGAGCTGACACCTCGGCTCCGAAAACGGCGGGACCCGTGACAGATCATTCCAGCAGGTGCTCTGAGCTTCTGCCAGTGGACGAACTCCTACCGCTTTTGCTCAGTGGGCACCACAATCGCCCGTGCCCAGCTCTCGGGGCCGGGCCCGATGCCGCGGGCAGGGGCGCACCGAGCGCGGGCTCCCGCGGCAGCGCGCGAGGCGGGGGGGGCGGGCGCGCTCCCGGCGCTGCAGCGGATCCCCCTGCCCCGCCCCGCCGGGGAGCTCTCGCGAGAGCTCCACCCCTGGGATTGCGCAAACCGGGCGCTGCGGGCGGACGGCGCCGGGCGATCGCCCGGGGGGAGGGGGGGCCTCCCCCCCGCAAAAAATATAATGGTCGCGGCCTCACCGCGGCCCAAAAACCCGGGGCGAACCAACGGCGCGAGGAAAAGGAGAACGTCAATAAAAAAATCCATAGAAAGGCATTTAGGCTACAACTCAGCTATATATGAATTAACACCGAGAAAGTCCTTTTCAGGGCTGACAGGACTACTAAAACAGCCAGTAACGAAAACCGAGCCCCGAGCACTAGAGCTAAACGGCTGCTGAACCGCGAGCAAGGGGAGCGCAGAGACAGAAACGTCTAGAACGGGAGGGGCCAGGCTGCAGGGCTGATTGACCGCAGCGCCCTGCCTCCCCCAGGGCGCTCTGGCTACCACCGCTCCCTCTCTTTCGACTTTTCCTCTCTCCCCGGCCGCCCCCGCATAACCCACGGAACCCCCAAATGAGGAAAGGGCCCGGGCCCCCGCCATACCTGCTATAATCCGCGGAGCCCCCTGACATGTTCTGAACACCAGCTCTGTCCTCAACTGAAAAGGCAAGCCCTCCGCGGCGCCCGCCTTATATACCCGCCCTGCTGCCGGACTCGTTGCGCTCTGCTCTGCGCATGGATATAAATCTCATGCCACAGGCAAAAATGCACGAGCCCCTCCGAATTAAGCCCTCTGTCCTAAGAGATTCTCGTCACGCGACTGTCTGAGTTAATCTGAAGGTTGTGTGTGAACCTCTCGGGTCTACGAGGTTACGTGGAACATGGAACTACTTTCTTTTTTCAGAGCGCGGAAGGATATTGCACCACTGAGTGCGTCACAGCGCCCCACTCCTTCCTCCCTCTGCCTCCCCTCCCCCCCGCGCGCACGGGGTTTCCCGGCTCGGCCCCTGCTGCAGCGNGCGAGCGGCCCTGCGGCAGTGGCTGGGGTAACATAGTAGCCCATTTCCGTGGCCGCATTTTCCCCGCCGTGTTGGTTGGTTTTAAAGCCTCGGAGTCGGAGGGTGACAGAGGAAAGAGAAAGAAGCTTCCTCGGGCGGGGGCCGGCGGCCGCGTATCCGCCCCACCCGCGCACAGAAATGGCTCCCGCCTCCCCCTCCTCCCTGGCAGGCGAAACACACCCCGAGCTGTCCCTCTGCGCTGCCGGGCCCGGGGCAGCGTTGGTCATGAGGGGCAGCGCTGGCAACTCATGGAGAGGCCCTGTGGCGATGGGGGCGGATGGAGGCGCCTCTGAGGGCTCCCCGGCCCCCCTCGGCCCCGGCCCCACATCCAGTGCAGGCCGGCGGGCCCGTGGCCGATTCCCGCAAACTTGTCCCGAGGCGCTAAGAGTGGATCATTCCTGAAGGGGATGCAGGAGTATTTGTAGGAGACAGGTTAAGTAGGTGCTGCCGAAAGCACGGTGCTGTGATGTGCTGCAGGTCGCAGTACAGCGGTGTCCACGAAAAAACCTGTCAAGAATGATTTAAAGGTTAGTGCAGTCCGAAATAAAGCATTAAGAGAACTGTTACTCTGCAAACCGATTCCATGATCATGCCCAACGCTTTCATACTGTGATAGAAAAAATATCGGTCATTTTAATGCTCTTTTCAGGTTTCACAATAATCCATTCACCAGTATTTCTTATGGAGGCAAGTAATATAAATTGTAAGCAATAATTTTATGCCAACTTTATGTGGTTTATGTGTATCACTTTGCAATCTGTTTCCATAGTGATTATATATGAAGAAATGAAGGCAGTGCTTGAAAAACTCAACCCTTTACTTGTTTAGAATATTGTAAATTGCCTAGAACCATCTAGAATATGCATAAAGGGAACTTTCAAAGACTGTATATGCCTTAAGTCTTCCCATGGTAGCATCTGCTGGGGCAATATTACCTGTAGAAATAGTACAACCTACCAAAATCCCGGCAAAATTATATAAATGCAGCTCCACTGTCAGCCCATCCTAATACTGTCAAGTTCTGTCCACCCATGCTGGATAGAAAATACCAAGGATATTTCTCGTGTTTGCAGTTCAGATAGACATGCAACAATAGCCACAGGCCTTTTAAATGAATGATGCCAGTTTGTGTGGACTATTAACCTCTGGTTGTAAAACAGACAGGATGAACTGAAGAAAGAATGTGAACACAGGTTTGGGCTGGCACAGTTAGATTTTCCGCTAAAGTGATTTGAGTCTAAATGGAGAAATAACACTACTGAATATTTGTTAAGGATCTTGAATATTTATAAAGAAATCTGTTGAATTTGATTTGATGAATATTTTTAGTCAAGTACTGCATTTTTGTCTTAGTAGATTTGCAAATCTGAGAGGAAAAGATTTCCAAGTGTGGGAATTTCAGGAAGGTAAGCCATCATTCTTCACAGATCTGAAATGGCATCTCAGAAACAAGTATCTACTTTATCTTTTCCAATAAAGAAATCAGATTACCCGTGTATTCGGATCACTTTGAGTGTTCAGATTTGACAACAGTTTTCCAGTAACAAAGCTTTCCTGGCTTTCTTTAAGGAGAAAGTGTTCTCATTGCTCTAGCTAGTGCAACTCTTGTTTTACTCCACTTGGCCATACTTTATTCTATTAAAAAAAAAAAACAACTAGGAAATTTTTTACATTATTATCTTCAGTCAAGGGGGACAGTTTTTAAAATTGATACTGTTATTTACTGGCTAAAATAATGGGGAGTCTCTTGATTAGATGCCAAGATTTCTTGGCGTTAGGCAACCACAGAGCCGAACAGTGCCGCCTGAGCGCCGAGCTCCTGATCACTGCACTTTATTGGGAGTGTGAAATTTCCCTGAGGATTTTGTTCATTTCTGATACACCTGATGCTTAAATATAAAGAAAAGCCTGTGAGCATACTGGTATCTGCTGTCATGTGGTCTTGGCAGAGTTTGTCAGTCTGATTGAATTATTTGGTCTCATTATTTGTTCTGGTTCATGGTTATTTTGATGTAGTGACACTCCTCAGTCCAGTGGCCCCTTGGCAGATGCTCTGTTTGCCTGAAGTGTTGTATGACCGGAACAATGAAATTATTATTTAAGAAACAAATCATCAGCTCCCACGTGAAAGGCATTTATTTGTATGGATGTTGCACATTAATGTATATGAGAAAAGATACCCAGTGTTTCCTCCAGTGGAAATCATTGACTTCTTTCACCAAACAAAAAGATGAAAAAATTTTTGTTTCATAAACTTCAGGCAAATGGTTGGAAACACAGAATCAGTCTTCTCTTATTGTTAAACAAGTTAGCAGATATCCAGATTTCTCAAACTAGCAATGACTCCTGAGTGTAGTAGAGAAAAAGATCCTACATTTTATACCCTTTAAAACACATGTACAATGTTTGAGAAATATCTCTTTGGTTACAGTAGGACAAACAACCTTTTCATGTGATTTCGTATCTTCTTTCTGTATTTTTGGTCTGGCGTTAGCCATACACTGCCTGGAATTATTTATGTTCTGAACATGATGCATCAAACTGGGAAGTACCAAAAGGTCAGATTTTGTCACTGACAAAAATCTTGTAATGACACTGGGATTTCTTGTGATCCCCTGCCTTTAAATCTGATTAAGCTTTTTAGAGCAACCCCAACTGAAAACTTGCTCCCCAAGGACCAGGTTCATGTTATCATCAGACAGAGGAGATACCAAGACACTAAATAATATGTCTGTGCTACTAAAGATAGGATCCACAGCCATATATATATGTACACCTAATATAGTTCTGTAGATGTTTCCCAAAAAGACAATCCCAGTGAATCATGAGCTCTTTAGTGAGAGTGAACATAATTACACATTTATTAACAGGGGTAACAGATGGACTAGCTGGTTTAGCAGCTGGGTTTCCAGTGATTATTCATGCAGATTGAAGTAAGGAGTGACGTATCTAAAGAAAGCAGTAGGAGCTGACACCTCCTGAAACTGAACTCCAGTTGAGCAATCCCTGCTCGCCAGTATTCTGGTGAGGCAGAATGGTACAGTTTGCATTAGGAAATCTCAGAAATGTCCTTTTAGAAATCTCATAGCTTCATTTGAATTTGCTATAAAACTGCCAGGTGCTTCTCAGGAAACCTGCAAGATACCAGAGTTCTTTTCCTGCATTTGTTAAGTCTGGTGCCAGAGTTCTGACTGTGTATTATTTGATCACCATGACTAGCAGGGCAAGGAAGGTAATGGTAAACAAAGGTTGCTCACAATAGGTCATGTTAAGGATCAAGATGATTTGTTAGGGTGTTGTTAGCAAGGAGTAATGTTTTTCAGTTCATCAGTCTCAAAGGATCCTGCCTAAACAAAAGCACACTTCCTCACATGTAGGAGTGGATAGGAAAGACTCTGGAAAACCTCCAGGGGAGAAAGAAGTCCAAATTCCTGGAGTCCCATGCTTGTTATTTAAATGCAGCCAGGGTATCATTAATGCTAACAAGCATTTTTGGTCATTCCATTGAAATTACAATCTAAAAAAGCTAAACAATAAGAATTTATAAGAGACAGTGTTTTTATTGGATTGAGAATGCTGGCTTTGTATGCTGTAGTACCTCAGTGTAATCTGAAATGCACATTATGATGCCTTTAGTACATTGGGCTGCTAGGCTTGCTTTGTCATCCTTTTTTAAAGTTATTTTACAACTTTGTTATGTTTTGACAGATATTTCTAGTCTTTGTAAGTGTAATCAAACTTGTGAAGTCTGAATGATGTCCCTGTTGAGTGAATTGAAAGTACATCCAGAATTTCCTCTCTCTGTCCAAGTTCTGTCTCACTGAATAGTTCTGCACTAGGCCAATAAGGAACATATTCAAAGATGCTTAAATTGCTTAGGTGCCAAGCACTATGGAAAGCCAGTGGGATTTAAACTGCTTTGGTTGATTTAATTGTCCCACATGCTCAGTCTATTGAAGATATTCAGGCTTGTGCAGAGGATGTTGGGTGGATGGGGCTTTTTGCTGGCTGGCTGACTCACTTGTCTGAAATGTATGTGGCGTGGTTTGTGGCTTATGCTTCCTAATTGCTAGGAGCACACGTCTCCAAGGAGTGTTCTTGCTTCAATTGTGCAGAATTTTGGTTCTTAGCCTAAGTTCTCTCATTCCCAGTTAGATTTTTTTTGATTATATAATTTGTTAAACTATTTAAGACTAATTTACTTGGGATTTTTTTTTTAAAAGAAACAGCAAAGTTGTGTGAATTTAATCTTTCAATTTATTCATCCATTAATTCATCTCCTCTTAGAATCTAAAGTTTAAATTCAAACTCATGGTCAGATCCTCCTGCTTTCAGAGGTTTGAAGTTATTTGTTAATTATTTCTTACTCTGGAATAGAAGTTCTGACTGAATTTTTAAGAAAGATGGTCTTTCTTTTATACAGTGGGACAGTTCTTGTAAACTGCTGCTGAAGAGGAAGCAGCAGAAGTGCTCTAGGCCCTCAGAGAAACCTTAGTCTCTCAGCTCTCTCTCAGAGGGTCAATAGAGAACTAAAAGAAGTTAATTACTACATATTTTTATAGTGGGTATAGTTTCATTCAAAACTTTAAATTTGGGAAAAGTTTCCCTTTTACTTCAGTTAGCATTTGATTGGTCTTTTAATAAAAAACTAGGGTTAATTCTAGGAAGTCAGTATTTAATTTCTTAGTGGAAGTATGTAAATTACTGTTAATTCTTTAAATGAGTGTAATGTAAGAAAACTGTCATATGGAATCATTTATGGTGGTCTTGTAATTTTAGTAACAATTCTGGTAATAAGAAGAATGTTGGCACAATAAAATCTTAACCCAAATACTTGAAACAGAAATATGCTTTTCTTTCTATGAATTTTGTAGTCATCCAGTCTTCTGCATGCTATAAAACTCAGTAATTACAGTTTTAGGTCTTGAATGTTCTTCTTGATTGAGCAGTTCTTTGTTTCCAAGTTTTCAAGGTTTGTAATCAAGCCCAGGACACTGAATCAGCTTAGCTCTGTTCTCTGTTGTGTTAAGGATTCCTAGTGTGACCACAAACTGGAGATTTAGCACTAAAATTGAGCAGATTATATTTTTTAGACTTGCCACTGACTTTTATTGGAATGAGAGCACTTCTTGCATTAAAGTTTTCTTCTGTGTAATGTGGGGGTGATAGTATTTGCCTCAGATGTTATGTGTGGGGAAATCCTTGAAAAATGTGGGGATCAGTAATGGAAGGAGGCCTAGAAATCTTGATAGATGTTGCAGGCTACTTTCAGGGTAGAGTTTGTTCTTTGTATTACAAAAGTAAATAAAGCTGAGAGATGAACCAGGTGGCAGATGGTAACATCCTGACACAGTTGTGGTTACATTTATTTTTTAAGTCATGAAGTGCTGCATGTCATATATTTCTGTGAGACAATTTGCAAAGAACATTTTTTCCACTTCTGAGAGAAATATGAATATAAGCCTGTGCATTATTTTGAAGAAACCCTTTTTCCTTCAGCTATTGGTTAACCTTCTCTGCACATTATTTTTTCTCATGATTATACAAATTTGCAATCCACTGACATTGCTTGAGTTTCTTAGCTGCTGATTTTAATTGGTTAAGTTTTGGAACAGCCACTGCAGGCAGACCTATGCTCTGTATTTAACTTGAATATCTTTTCTCATTGGTAAAAAAGTTGAGTGTTATATGCATAGTAGGAGGAAGTAATGCATGTGAAGCAAACCCAAGATTAAAACACCAGAAAGGCCAAGCAGGTCTTTGACTTTTACAGGGGTAAATTCATGGGACAAGTTTGTGGTAAAAAAAGTAATAATATCTAATGTGTGTTGTAGATATGTGTACCTTGATAGGTGCCCTGTGTCCTAGTGTGACTGTGACTGGTGACAGCAACAAGCCATGTGACTCCATCCTTCCCCATCCCAGTCACACTTTTGGACGTCAGAACAAGCACTCTGTGCTCTTCAGAGTGTGTGTGCAGCACTATGAGTTATGAGAGCCTATCTCAGATTAGTGACAACAAAATGCCTGGTGTTATCAACAGATACAGCATTGCACAGAGAGCTTTGCTTTGAGTGTATTGCAGATCTTTATTGTCAGAATATTTCAAATGTGCATGTCCCTAAGCAGTAAGACACCGCAAAAATAACCTCATTTTTCCCTAACAGAAGCTCTTTCTGTCCATATCCAGCATTGCATATTAACGGAATTCTCTTGTTTCTTTTCTGTCAGAGCATTTCCACCCTCACAACAGTATTTTGCAGTTTATAATCTTGTTACAACATGTAAAAGTTAACAATAAAGCTAAATACTTTGTCATTAATAAAATGAACTGTGTAATCAGAAGCATTGGCCTCAAGGTAAATCTTAATTTCTACAAACTGAAAGTTTCCTACTGAGCTTTACTTTTCATAAGAAAATTGAGACCATTAATTTCTTCAGGTAACTGTAGCTCAGATTCCCCGAGTTTTCTTTCTGTCACTGATACTGGCACAATGTGAGACTATAGATGAGTAGTTTCAGCTTTGTGCCCTTCTTTCATCTCTTTGTAAAATGGAAATGACCATCTCTCTTTGAAGAATCTCTTAGATTGTAAACTGTTTAAAGCTGGGACTGATTGCTTTGTGAGCTATGTTTCAACCTGCAAAGCAGTCAGCTCAGTGTGGGGAAAAACTTTAAAAAAAAAAAATGAATCAACATTGCAACTTGTTTAATCATTTTGTTCATTTGTTTTCTTAATCCTTCTGAGATTTTTTTGGATGGAAAATTAAATTATTCCAAGGCTTTTCTCTTTAACACTGTTAGAGATGCATGTTCTTGTCGTGACTGAGTCTGAAATGTGTGCCCATTAAGATGAAGTGCCAAGTAAGCTGCTACACATAACTGCTGGTTTTTGGGGCTTCTGTTTAGTGCTAGGAAGCCTCTGTAGGCCAGGTCTCAGCCCCAATTGTTTGTGCTTCAGTCCATCCTAGAATGCTATTCTATATTATTTTTTATGCCAACTGAATATTGCCACATGAGACTAAAATGAACATGTGAGGTGCTGGATTAGTAAGGAATTCAATCTTTTCCTCTCAGGTTGTGCCCAGGAACACCTGCCCCTGTTTTCCAGGTTTTCCAGCAAGCGTGGACAGCATGGACTGATGCAAGCACAGACAGGATGCAGGCGATGCCTTTGCTTTAGCCAGGGGTAACTGTGGTGGTGCTCATGCCAGTCGAGGACATGCACTTTAACACATCGTGTCCCAGCAATTGGCAGTGGCCAGAAACCTTTGTTCTTTACACAGCAGGAGAGAGAAATGCAAGTTCATGCTGAATTGCAGGAATATATTGGTTCATTTATGTTGTGTGTGTGATAAAAGTGATTAGATTATAAATTACTGGCAGTTTTTTCAGTATATAAAGAGAATGTATGTGCCACTATTCAAAGTACTTTTATCTCGTGCTTTAATTTAAGAGTTTCTGATAATGATTGTTTCTGAGGCTCAAGTAGTCTGTTTTTTTGCTGTCATATTCAGCATTTATTTGTAGCTCATACTTCTGATTCATTTAAATGTAACAAAGTAACAAATCAGGAAAATCCTGATTTTGAAGCAGGCAGATCCTGTAGTACTCAGTAACTACCAAATTACTGGTAGTTTTTCCTTTGTTGATTTTTTGTTCTCTAAAACTTGTATTACCATTTCTAAATGTATTTTGATATATACTTTTCCATGAGTTACAAGACTACAATGCCATTATTGCTTTTATTTCAGCAGGATTTTAACAAACAAAGCACTGATTTAATTTATGTACTAATAACAAATAAAGACTCTGTCAAACAATGACAAATTCTTAAGCGACTTTATTTGGATGTGATACTGCATATATCTTAAGCTCAGAATTCTCTTCTTTCACCTTTCTGTCCAGGAAAGCTGAATTATCACAAAGATGATTTTGCAGTTAATTACCCAAAAGGATTTCTCTGATTTCCTTTACTATTATTCATTTGCATTGCTAATATTAATCTCTTCTGGGAATACAACTTTGTACCCCCAGGACAATGCTTTTTTTCTTAAATAATTGTGGAATTGTGTTTGCTAATTTACATCACATCAGAATTGCCTTTACTGATTTCCTGGGCTAACAGAATGTGTATCTTTATGTAGAAGGAAAGAGAATGAAGTGAGAACTGTAAAGGACTGCTGCCTCAGAACTGCTGTTGCCATAGAGCTGCTAACGAGGAAAAAAACTGCAGCATGGATTTCTTGTGCTGTTGAAGGTAAGATGAGGGCACAGCAAAGACTGTAGGAGGGGGAGGGGAGGTGAGGCAGAGGGAGGGAGAAGAGGAAGAAAGTCTGCGTCCTTGCTGTCTAAAAAAGGAAATTCAGTGTCAGTGTTCATGAGCAGAACTGCTGGTGCAGAAGAACAAAGCTATCTCAGTTGTTTAGGGTAGCAGGAGTGATGAGCAAGCAAGCACACTCCCATGCTTTCAGGAGGAAATGCTGCAAATAAAAGAGGGAGAAGAAGAGTGACTTTTTCCTTTAGAAAATACTCACTGCTGCTTCAAGGTAGCTGCTTTTTGATACTACTTTGACATTAACATTATTACCCTGGGTAAAGACAGCTGTGAAAAAACTCAGTAGGGAGATAAACAAGAAGAAAAAGTAGTGGTAAAAAATTGAGTATAATTTTGAGCTGATAAATTCTGTTTGTATGTATTAAAATGTCTCAGTTGTTACATTCAGCTGTGCAGTGCTGTGAAACCTTTCAAAATGCAGGTGAAATTGTATTTTTTGTGGTAAGATTGTTTGGATATGTTGATGTGTTATCAACCTTTTGTCAATGATCTTTTGTCTTCTGTTATCTAAGTAGATATCTTTTGAGTGAAAAGGTATAATAAATAAAAATTAATAATAGATACTCAAGAATACTGACTGTAGGACCAACATCAGACATGCTTTCTGTGGGATCTCTTTAATGGGGGGAGCTTTGTACTAGTCCAAGACTTCAATATCATTGCAGAATTATCTGCAACAGACTCATGAAAAAGCTGCTGCTGCTGTTTCTACATCTGTCTATTATGTTACATATTTTTGCTATCCTTTACCTGCTCCTTCTCTCAGCCATTAGGATGTTTCTGAGGTGGCTGAACCCAGGTACCCTGCGAGCAAACCCAGCACACCTACCATGTTTGCACGGTAGGGCCTTGAGGAGAATAAAACAAACTGTGGAGGCAGCGATAACACTGTCTTAGCTATGTTGATACTTCTGTGTTGCCATTGCTTAACCATCTGTTTGCTGTGTTATTGAGTGTGCTTGGATAGATCAGCCCTTTCTCACAATTCCTTGTTTTGCACTTTATCACCATATATCAAATAGTGTTCGACTGTTCTCCTGGAGTCTGTTTGCAGTTTGGGTCAGAGTGAAATTTTTTTCTGTAGCAGCCTGGTACTATAATTGAGATTCAGTAATTCAGGCTGTAAATGTTAGGGATTCAGATTTTTATTTTTAGTATTACCATCTCTCTCTGTGAAATTGTTATTCTTTGAGTGTGTAGAGCTTAGCTCATGCATTTCCCATGAATGGCACTGGGCGAGATATATCAGTCATGAATACATAAGTTTCCATTTCCAAGGTTTATCATGTGGAATTGGATGTTCAAGTGTATTTTTACTAGCCAGACTCATTTTGTGATTCAGACTAGTTTTGTCAAACTCATAAGCTACAGAAAGTTGTTCTGCAGTCTTCAGACCCATTCTTTTGATTTACTTTGGTCCCCAGTGCACTAGGGGTTGATAACATCCTGTTATGGTATGTGGAGGTCCTCTGAGCCAGTGGATTCTTCAGAGACATGAGGTGATTCAAACAAGTATGACTGTATAATAAACACCTCTTTGTAGAATAACTGCTAAAGAAGGAATGGATGGGCCCTATCCAGACAAAAATTTAGTTTCCTCATATAAATATTTAGTGGAAGACTAGTGTTGCAATCTAAGATTGATTTAATAGTTCTTCATTGGCAAAAACAGGTGTCCAGAAGCACCATGTTGCTAAATGACAAGCTATTCTCATAAATTTCCAAATAGTATGAATATTTATTGGTTCCAGTTGATGGATTGATGGTGGCTAGCATGTATTTAAAGTGAAAAAGAGCAGAGCTACAGTAGTGCTGATACAGAAATGTCTTGAGTGGAGTGCACTCACATTATAACCTTCATATTGATGCTGTTCCTATGCCAAACTGACAGCTACAACCAACAAATCTATCAGCTTGAATCAAAGTTTCAGAGGTGTCTTGGTTGCCTTATGATAGAAAAGCAACTTAATGAAGCTGAACAAGGCAGAGGAGTTGTTTGTAAACCTCCTAATCTGTCCACAAGTTTGTACTGAACTCTGAAGAAAGAGGTGATCTTGTAGTTCATGCTTGGTTTGCCTGCTTCTTCCACCTGGTTTATATCGTGGGAGTGATCAAGAGAATAAGGAAGTATGGCAAACATTGCCCAGAACACTCTAATCTCTGTATTTGGGCCAGGAAAAAACCCTGCTAAGCCACTAGTGCTGCTGTGGTTAATGCCAGGACTTGCACCAATTCCCAAAACACTGTAAAATATAAAAGCTACTTTGATGGCTAATGCTGCCCATAATTACCTTTTTGAGGTGTTGCATTGCTCAATCTTCATCTCAACCACTCCAAATAATATCAGCTTTCTACACTTTGGCCGAGTGCTCCAAGGCCTGTTTTTTTAAATGCTGAGTACCCATAATGCTGTTTAAGGTTAATGGGAGCACAGACCTCTCAGCAAAATTTAAAATCAGGCTTCTGCACTCAGACAGGAGATTTTAGTTTAGCAGTCACAAGACTGCTTAAATGATCGATCTGAATTCTGGATTCCTTCTGGAACTGATTTTTTTTTTTCTTTTTCAGAGCCTGAGCTATGTCCCTTTATAGCCCTTTATTTTTATTAATTTTGTGAGCATTACTACTCTTTTAGTCAGTATACAGCTAGTAGAACAACCAGCACATAAAAGGAAGAGAATTCAGTTATAATAGATTTACTTCTTCATAATGTTTTATGGCATTAGTTTTTTTTTTCTATTGGATTAAATGGCAAGAAATTAACTTCTGCTGACATGCTTAAGGGTTAGAATAAGAAATAAAACGATGTTCCTTTTCATGTGTCTGGTGGATTTTTCAAGGCTCTGAACTGTAGTGTTTTGACCATGTAGGTCAAAGTCTTTCTTTAAAGATGCAATAGCTCCTGTTGATGTTCTGTTGATGTGCATTATGTTCCCCAACTTGAAATCAATAATCCTCAATTCTTGTCTACCCCAACTGTTTGAGTTTTCTTATAGTAATTTAAGTTTCAGTTAAAAATACATCCTTCTTCATTCTCTGCCTTAGTCCAATTTGTTTTGTTCCCTTGTTTTTCACTCACACTATAGTATTTATTTGTTTCAAGCCCAGTGCTCTCTTGGCTCCTGTGATACCTGCATCCAGTGGAAGGTGGAGAGGCAGCTACCAAATTCATACAGTGCTTCTCATAAATATGTTTTGTTTTTTCATTTTTAAAACAAATATACTCCTTTGGCCTGACTCTGGATTCTGCAGGGAATTCGGATTCTCTGTGGTTCAATTTGAGTAAGGTAAGTATTTTAATGCCTGATCTTCAACCCACAGATCAGCTCAATCAGTAGGCATGGCCAAAGAGCTACGAATCACTATGAGGTTTCTAATCCCTGTTGCTCCATACTGGTAGGAGTTACTTCTTTGAAGGGTGTGGTTGGGTTTTCACTGGGCAGCAGATTGAAACTGTTGCAGGATCTGCATTACTATGAGTATTCAATTGTAGCAAGCTGCTTTACCCAACTAGAAAAACCTTCACTCTTTCCTGCTTAACATACCCTTCCTCTTATTTTAGAATGCAGTAGAAACATTGTGTTATTAATTACATTTTACAAATGAACTTGCACATAAAGCATAATTAAAACTGTGGAAGCTACATTATACTAATGTGGTTTTGTAAACACAGCAGAATTAGGAGTTGTGGGTGAGTAGCTGGTCACAGAGTTGAAAATATGTGTCCTCATTGTTATTTTTTAAGAATATTTGAGGAATTAGTACATTGGATTTGTTACAGCTCTGTCTACATGACAATGGCCATGTAGTAGTGTCATTTCTAATTCTGAAGCCACTTAGACTCATTTATCCTCAGAGCTGTTACCTAAATTGGGAGCAATTATCTTGCTGGCTGAGAGACTTGAGAAAACAAGGAAGAAATGGGTTCTTACATCCTATCAAATAGCAATGTTCATCATTAGTGCTCCACATGTTGTGATGTCAGGTGTTTGCACAGCTCTCTCCTGTGGCTTACACTATGTGAACATAGCACTAGAGGATGATTGGAAATGCTGAGTGTGAGGGAAAGGTCATGTCTGAATTATGGCAAAAATCCAACAGTCCACCCATAGTAAAGCTGAGGAATTTTTCATATGGTCAGTTAAAATATACATGTTTTGTCCCATTGTCACAGATGGAATGAAGAAGGGAGGGAGCACATTAAGTTCAGACAGCTGCAGAATGGCCATCATAAGGCTCTAGATGTCAGCAGTATGAGTAAACAGAGGTTTAATTCAGACATATTTTCATACCCCAGACTCCTAGTTCCAATTATCTGTATCAGTAAGAATGCAATTTTTCTTGTGCGGGTGTAGCTCTTATTTTTTATATTCATGAAATTACATTTAGAGTGTTATTTATACATTTTGCTTATAGTAAGTAAATGGCAAACGTCGGAGCTCTATTGCTAGAGGTTAATATTTAAAACAGATTGCACAGATGGGGTGTTTTTAGCTGCAGTGTTACTCACCCAGAAGAAACGCTGAGTGTTAAGCCTACTAAACCATTCCTGGCAATGACAAACCTGACAAAATTTGGCGTCATAAACCCTGTGACAAAAACTGTGCCATCTGCTGGCCAAGGAGGAAAGTACTTGTTAAGCACTGCGGTCCCTGGATAAAGCTCTCCAGCGATTCCTGCAGGAGGAGAAGCTGGGAGCTTTGCAGAGCTCTTCAGCAGCAGAGCTGGAACAGGCCTGGTCAGAAGCTTTCTCAAAGCAGATTCTTCCATCCGAAAGTGCTGGTTTGTGATAATTGAAACTTTGTGTGGGAACAGGTCAACGAGAAATGGAAGTGTTCCGTTCTAAAAATATCCAAACATTCTGTAGACATAGAACACTGATTTTTATTCCAGAATGATTTTTTAAAAATAATTACTTTTGTAAATTATAGAAGCAAATTGAAATTGTTATCTTGGTATTAAACAATAATGAAACCTGACATCATCACTATAGCACGTGGTAAACGACCACTCAGTCCTGTGCCTCTCATCTTGTGTTTGTGTTCTTGTGCTCTGTGTGGAGGATACATCAAGAGTGTGACTGTCTTTTCATTCAGGTCAGAGAGACTGGAAATGGGAAGAAAACTTTCTTCTTCTTATATTTGCATCTTTATTTCTTTATTGGAATTTTGCATTAATTACTTAAATTGCTACTGTAATTTAAAGAAAAACCATTTTGAGCTTATACTCCTGTTAATAATTCACTATACATAAAGAGTTTCCAGTGACAGCCAAAATCATACCAATCAAATGTTCAGAAGAAAAAAAGCAGAGAACTAAAGATAACTATCAAGGCTTTCATTTGTGTAGCTTTGTAAGTTTAGTTCTTGTCAAAACAAGAAGATAGCCTTTGCGTATTATGCTGCAAGGAAAGGAATGAATTTTAAAAGGCTGGATTTGATTAGTGATTGATCCAGGGGTTATTATTACTGTATCTTTCTTTAAAATGGGGCTCCAGCTAAGTTGTATGACTTCTGAATGACTATTTTCAGGAAGAAAGAAAGTATATTGGCTCTGATATCACCAGTCATGACAGATATCTGCCTGTCTGTCTCCACCCATCCCTATATGGCAGCAAATTACACTCTGTAAAAAAAAGAAATTCAGATGCACACAACCATGCTGAATTTATATTCATGGGGACTGTTTCTAATTTTAGATTTCATGACTTTTTCAATACATTTTAATGACTCTTCTAATGAATTTAGAAAAAAAGAAGGCAGGCATTGAAAAGGGGAGGTGTGCCCACACTGTCAGGGAATGCTTAGATTCAGGCAGTGTGAGTTCTCTTCTGTGATATGTTGGGGACTGTCCTGCCACAGTTAGAGAGACCCCTCTCTTTCTTTTTATTTTTATTCTTGCCCCCCTTTTTGAGTTCCTCTCTTTTATAGCTCCTTGACCATGTTACCTTCACCCACTTCTCCATCCCATTCACTCTGTTTCAATTTTTGCCACTAATTTGCTGTTTTCTTTGTTCTTCTCACCCTGACTGTATTATGCCATCCTGCCTCTGTTCTTTCCCCTTCTGTCTTCTGACCTTTCTTGGTAGCTGTCTTCTCTTTGGAGATCATCCTACGCCTGTTACGCCAAGACCTCCTGATCCTTTTCCCATCTCTTTAGCATTCTATGAGTAGACTTCCCCTCTCTAGTTCCTCCTTACCAGGGAGGTGATGGCTGTAGAGGCACAGCACACAAAAGAAGAACCCATTCCCAGCTGTTGAAGAGTCTTGATGCCACAGCAATCCCAGCAGTTGGGATGAGCAGCTTCAGAGAATTGCAGCTGTGGTGGTGGAGGGCACTTCCACTGTGGTTTCAAGTAATGTGGTCTTTTACAGCAAAATCAGTGCAGTGTTACCATTTGTAGGACCTCACCCTGTCAATAACCCTTTACAAGACCAAGTAGCATTTCAAACTGGTGAACTGATCTGCCATTAAAGTATTTATTTATTTCTGTTTGGGGTTGTTTGGTTTTTTTGAGCTGAATAAGTTATCGCATCCATACAGAGGGAGAATGTATTTTATTTTGCGAGAAATATTTGGTACTTTTTAGCTAATGCGTTGTACCAAAACCTCAACCTTTGGAAGATACGCAGAATAGAAAAATCAATCTGGTCTCAAAATTATGCACGACCTAATAATGGAAGAAGGCACACAAATTTTAGGTGTCTCAAGTGTTTGTAATTTTGTCATCTGATCTGTAGTATTTGTGCACCTCTGCTGAATGAAAATCTGTCAATCAATGTGCTTCTCTGAGTAGTTAATATGTATAGGGAATATTAAAACTGCATTATTTAGGATTCTCTCAGCTGTCCCTGTTATCTCATCCAACAGAACAACTCCTAGTGGTAGACTGGTGGCAAGATTAATGTGTCCAAAAAAATTACCAGGTAAAAAGATTCCTTTGTTTTATTTTGTTCTTTAAATTATCTACTCAAGTAAATTAGAGAAAAATTATTTCACATATCTAGGAGAGGCTTCCTTGTTCTATATTTTCTTCTGTTTTACCCATTTGGTTGAAATTGTTCATGTAATCTACAACATTCTTTCTGCCATTGTTTTAAATATAATACAGTAAGATTTGATGCAGTGATTCAGTTTGTGCTTATAGAAAATTGGGGCAGATGAGTTACACTGATTTACATATTTGCAAATATATGCAAATACACAGTATTGCCATATGGTCTTAGGTCCCCAGAAGTGCTGGTGACCTACTTGAGTATTTCAGTTAACAGAATATGAGCTTTTGCCTCTTCATGCTTTATACATTTCAAAACACAGTATTCTTCTTATTTTCTATGTAATATTTCTGAAAAGGGTCCTATAATGTTTGAATTATTCTAAAGCACCTCTGAGATCAAAGTCTTCCTCAATGTTTTCTGGAGCTGGATTGATGTTTTCTGCTGCAGAAGGCAAGAGATCCTCATTTGTGAATTCTCTGGGAAAGCTAGGAGGGGCTGGAAAGCCCACAAGTTGTTTCCATGGTTTTCCAGGACATCTGGGGCGAGGAGATTCTGGGCGATCTGGCAATCCATTAGATAAAGAAGTATCAGGAAGAATTAGTGGCTCTGCAGGTCTACTGGTTTCCTTTCTTGCACCCCCTGTACTAACCAGCTCCAGAGCTGTTTCAGCACTGGCTGATGGGAGGGTTTCATTTTGATTAAAACCCTTTTCGTTTGACTCCTCAGAAGATTTGAGGTTTAGGTGTTTATGCTTATTCTTTTTACTGTGTTTATGCCCACACCCATGGCCACTTCTGCGCCCACAACCCATTTCATGCCTCTGCCTTTTGTCATTCTCATGATCCTTTTTAACTCCATGCCTGTGCTTATGCCTATGTTTGTGCCTGTGTTTATGCTCAGATTCACCTTCACCTTCTGGTTCCTGTCCATTGTCTTTCCTCGTTTCTGTCGTAGGACTTTGACTTTCTCCTTCGTTTTTATCAGCATGGGAAACTGCATTTGGCTGGCTTAGCATTAGTGTGCTCCGGAAAGGTGTGAATCCAGGAGGCCTTCTTGCAAAGAACACCTAAAAAACATTGCAATAATAGCCACATTTGTTACATGAAAAAGAACAATTGCTTCAGATTTGGGACATTCAGAAGCTGGCTCATTGCAGTACATTAATCATTTAGCAGATTTTTAAACTAAAATCTAAACTAAATGAATCTCTCATCTGTGGTAAGCATGCAAACATAAACATCCTCCCAAATAACTCTGGAGTATTTTAGCATCTATATGTGTAAAAGAAGAATTTTTGTATCACTGAAATTTTGTCAGTGCAAGAGAGGAATGATACTGCAGAGGGCAAAACACATGTACTGGTTTTAACTTATGAACAATACAGTTGGATTGTAGGACTAAATGTCCCAGCACTTGTTAGAGTGTTACACTCCCATGTATAGACCCCATTTATGCTGAAGGTTAACACATCTCTGAGTAGCATCAATGGCAGAATATCCAGAAGATCTGTGTCATTTTGTTATATGAAATGTAACTGTTCAATTTTTTACTTCTAGATTTGATATATGCATTTCAGAATACTGCCTGGCAATAACACACAGAGGTTACAGCTGATAATATCAAACATTCTGTTGTTATTAGGTCATCTCTACTCCCTCATCAGTGTTCAACTGGAAGAGAAAGGCAGAATACATGGTGTGCAACAGTATTCTGTCCAACACAAGTTTAATTTCTCTCCACCAAAGTCTCTGATCATTATCTAGCTGCAAATCAGAGTTATTTGGGTTGAAGCTAGATTTTAAAGTTGATATGGATAAAATATTGTAGTGAAAATAGAGAGGAGAGACATTAGTTGATACATAACAAATTAATATGCTGAGCACAGTGAAGTTATTAGTTGGGAGGTTAATCTGTCTTCATTCAGTGTCACACTGGATTCTCTGCATTTATTAAAAACCCTGCAATCATCAGAAATATCTGATAATAAAAATATTGGTGTTCCATTTTGAGATTTTCAAACTGATGCTCCTTCAGGACTAATTCATTGTGGAGCTGAGTAGGAAGAAATGTGGAGATCCTTCTGCAGAAACTGACAGCTATGGCAGGTGCCACTTGACTAATACAGAAAGGTTCACAGATGCTTTGGAAATCCGTGGGGTGTAATTATTGTGTCGGCAAATACATTTTTATTTCAACTTTTAAACCTAGTATGAGTAGTAATTTGAGGGAGCTGATGGGGCTTGATACTTCACAGCTCAACTGACAATACAGAGGAGCAGCCAACGGGCAGAACATCTCCCTGTCACAGTGCTTTTGTTAGAGCGATCACCTTGTTGGCCACTGTCTCACCTTGTGGTGAAACTGCTTTGATGTAACAAGTGGTTGAGGTTAGAGGGTGAGAGGGAAGAGTGTGACATTAGTGAGGCTGTTAAAAGAACTGTGTTCCTTTATTTCTGGTATAAAATATGGGACAATTTGGAATGGATAAAGAATTTATTGACTGCCTTTGTCCTACACTCTGCTTAAGAGGACAGATAATGAAGAAGAATCTTACCGATTGCTGTTTTTCAGAGCAGTTCACCTTGGGATAGGTTTTATTCTGCCATGGGATCACATAAATTTGTGCTTCACATGACAGTGATGCCTGTTGACAAAACAAAACCCAACACAGTAAGGCAACAAAACCTCAGACACAAAGGAAGAGATTTGGGCCTGAAAAAGAAACTTCTTTTAATAATACTTTAAAATCCTTGGAACTTTGATCAAATATTTACGAAGTCTATCATAGTGGTGAATAAGATACTTCTGTATTGGGACATATCACAGCTTAGCTTTTCAAGGTTATAGTATACCTGTGTGAACACTTTAATTCAACTTTGGATTTCAGATTGGATCTTGAAATTGGATTTTTCATCTCCATCACTTTTAGAGTACTAACTGCTTAATCTTCATGATATTCCTAAGAAATGTTTTTTGTTGATGGTATTTCTCCTACTAAAATTGGGAAATTGAAATAAATTAATTAATTTTTTCTTTTTAGTGCCTGCTGCACTAGCAATTTTTAAAGCTCACAGGTAAGCATGGTTCATATGATGGGAAAAGAGATGGGAGAGAAAAGCCCTCTCCCCAAACAACTCCCTCACCGATGGTTTGTGGCCCTATCAGCATTCCTTTCCAGTGCCTAGAACACATTTTCCCACTATCAACAGCATGGCACTCCAGAAACGTCATTCCTTTGCACAAAAGTAACACTCCAGTCTCATGTTTTCCTTAGCTGCAAGTCCACAGAGTCAGGAGTATTGCAGCTATTTCATTTGGCAGCAGCCTCCTCCTCTGCTTTCTTTGATTATTATCAAAATAAAGTTCCTTTTGTTTTGCAGTGAGCACTGATCCTGCAGCTGTAGTGACTTGTTTAAGTTTCAGGGTTTCTTACCTTGGGTTACAAACAGTGAAAACTGCTCTTCTTGAAACAAAAGTTTACTGAAAGAGGTAACAGAACCCAGGATGTGATTTTACTTAAGCGTTTACAGTTTCTGATGCAAATGAATTTGTCCTTTAGAAACATTACATTTGGCAACCTTATCATTACTTACACTGCTTGATGTGGCTGTACAGTCCTCATTAAGTTTTTCAAACTCATTCTTAGAGCAGTTGGTCTTCCAGGCTGTAAATTTTACTTCATAGTTGTATCCTGCAACCACCTGAAAAATTAGCAAGAAGGCTTTCTGTGCTCAAAGCATTTTAATGAAAGGGGTTCACAGGAAAGATGATTTTCTACAAGCTTATATTACTTATATTCTACAAGTCCTAACTACTGAGCCAACATATGTTAAGAACAATATTAAAATATTTGGCAGTAAACTTATCTGCTTCTAATCAAGTAACTTATTTACTCCAGTTCCTATTCTCACAAATTCTGGCATTGAAGCTGAAGGAAACAGAAAAGGTCAGAATAATATTGGGCCCACAATTATTAAATGTCTGTAGTAATTTCATTAGTAACAGATGAAATCATTAGTGATAGCACTGTAGAGAGACAAATATGATGTCAGAAAAGTGGAATGTGAGTAAAACAAAGAGCATGATGAACGGGCTCAGTTGAAAATGAACCTATTTGCCAAACGCATTAAAGGGAAACAGCATGGGTTCAAGAATGTGCCTGCTGTGAGTTCTCTTAGTATTTTTCACAGAGCTTGAAATAATATATCTTCCTTCAGGGACATCAGGCAAGACATGAAATTCTGTTTCCCTGAAATCTATTTTAAAGGTGTATGCATGCTAATATCAGTCGTGATAGAGAAGGTCAGAAAGAAGTTTGAAAGCAGAAATGGCACAGATATTTTCAGTAAGATAATATGAGCTATTTGGAAAAATTCTGGTGTGCTTTCAGTGCCTTCTCCAGTGATGCCTCATGCTCAGGAGTAGTTATGACCAAGCATTTTCTGAACTACTCCACTGTCAAATTTTAAGTTCTATCCTAAACTTCTGGTTTGATGTGTTGGTTCAGTAAAGTAGGCTTATACAAATGCTGACCAATATTACTGTTCTGACTCCTTGTCCTTTATCAAGCTTTATTTATCTGTATGTCTTAAGTTAAGCACAAATGTCCTTTTCTGAATGTAGCTAGATTTTTATTATTAACAGCACAATCAATATATAAAATAACAGACTTCTAAGGGAAATTAAGAAGCCTCATTTCTTGGACCATACAACAACTGTAGGGTGGACACTGCCTAAAATAACATGGAGAGTATTGGTGTGGTGGATCAAGGGAATAGTCCTGTCTAATAAAAATTTTATACTTTGAAAGTCTAAGGTATGTTACAAAGGTAAAAAGTAAGGTAGATAAACAGAAGTCAAATACCCTGAGCCAACCTTGACGTCCTTTTACAATCATTTTGTTGTAAGAAAAAAAAAATAATTAAGAGATGAGAAATTTTTGTATCATTTTTGAATGCAAGCCAATGTGGATTAAATTTTACAGGAAAAATTGCATGGATATTTCAGTTACCACATGTATCAGCACTTAAACAAACTCATCATTTCAAATCTAAATACAAACTTTAGGTAGCATTCAGCTCAGGCCAATAATAATGTCGTGTTTTTCTCATCTCTGTGATATATCCCAACCTGAACTGTCGCTGATTGGATTTCTCCACCTTTATAATGGAAAGCATCATTGCTCTCTGAATTATACTTCTCCATGGCAACCATCAGTAGTTCTTTCAGTTCTGGACTGTCGTTTGGGATAGTCGTTGGACAGCCTGCGCAAATGTCAGCAACCACCGTTCCTGCAAATGAAAGAGACCAACAGGTTTCAGGTCTAAGAAGCAGAAGATTCAATGTAGATAAAGGCTGGGAAAAGCAGTTATAAAACCCTACTTTCTGTAACCCTTCATATTTGGGTCTATGAAATGAAACCAAAATATATTTGAGTTTTATATGATCAGCAATATCATATCTTGGTTATCTAAAAGAACATCAGCACCTACTGCCACCTGGGACACTTAACAACAATTTTCTCATAGAAGCAAGAATGCCTGTTGCGCCAGTTGTGGGTAGCCAGAAAATGTGGAGAGGGAACAGCTACACATATGGAAAGACCTCATTTGAGTGAAACAAGAGGTGCATATAATTGGCAATGAATTTTTGTGTTGAAGAAAACCTAGCTGAATGGGTGAGAATGCAGCACTTCTTACATGGAGCAGTATCTGTGTCCAGATAGGCTGGAGAAAAAATGACAATACATATAAATAAAAGATTGAACACTGTGGAACTTGCAAAGTTGATAGTGTCTAAGACATACCTGGAAACTTGCAGTTGCTGACAGTATCCACAATCTCTGCCTGAAGATTCTGAAATGCTTTGGCCTCACATTTAGCTACACGCTGGAGTAAAAAAACGCAAAACAGCTCCTTGTTATTTAGAAATAATGAACAAGCTCACATCCTAATACCTTCCTGCTAACAGAATAAGTCAAGCATGCTTCTAATAATTCCTTCCTTCCTTCCTGCCTTCCTCTGGAAGCCAGAAGTCTGACAGACAGTCTGCAGAGGCAATAAATAATCATGGTTCTAAAGGACCACTCAGAGAAAATAACACCCTGAAAGAGAAGCCAAATGAACTATTTGTATGTGTTCATTACAGAAAAAAACAGAGGATGTTTACAAGCCAGAATCGTATTTTATGGAGAGCTCCATGGAATTTCTGTCTGAAACTGTAAAGACCAAAAAGAAAATGGTACAATTATTGAATCAAATGTTACTGTGTTTCTTGTATTTTCTCAGGTCTTCTAAAGGAGGTGTGGTAGATAACTTGCTTTAAATTGCCTTAATATCTTAAAGCTGGAAGACAGCAGATACTGATCCTGCGGGTTTTTTTAAAGGTTATAGAGCCTAAAACCAATTCCACCATTCCAGTGATTAAAAATTGTAATAAGGATAGAACTAGGGGCAATGAATACATCCAGGAGAGACTGAGGTTTTGTGGTAAACAGCAGTCATATTTTGCAGATTTGTCAAAGTTCTTCAAAGCATCAACAAAGGTGGGTAAAGAGATCTCTTGATATACAGAGATTTTCAAAAAGGTTTTGGCTAAATCCTTTATCAATGACTAAAGAAACTGTAGAATAAGGAGGAAGACTTAAAATTCAGGATCAAGATCTTAGGGCTATGACAGTTACTTGAAAATGTAATTATAAAAAATCCACTTAGTAGCATTTTAGAAAGACTAATGAAGAATAATATCAAGGCTTATTATCCAGGTTAAAGGGACCGATGTAATGTCTCTGTATAGCTCAGTGGTTCACATGTGTGTTAAATACAGGGTGCAATTCTGGTCCTCCCATTTAAAAATTAATAGTACAGGGTTAAATAAAGGTACAAGAAAACTTCCTTGGAATTTGGTCATTCCAAGGTATGGAATATTCTTGGAATATGGTATTCTGATAATATCTGTCAATGATCTATTAGCAAGTTCAGGGGATAAGTGCTAATGATCTAATTCCAGAAGCCCTGTGTGACCAAAGCAGTATGTGAGGCAGTGCTCCTGCAGCAGGTGAGGTGACAGAAGTCATCACCTCTAGGTGACAGCTGGAGAAACTCAGACTCAAGCAGATTAAGTAACTTGCTTAAGGTTTAAGGGCATGTGGCTAACGAAGGGATTTGCTTCAGCTAGTCTGACTCTCACACTTCTGTTATTTACCAGTGTTGTCACTCTTTCCTTTTTTGATCCTTTTCTGAAACATTCTTGAAATGTACAAAGAGTGATTTTTGAACAGGAGAGGCTCTTGAATGTAACACTCAATGGTGCATTTCCTCAACAGCTAAAACAGATGCCAGTCTGTCCCCTGTCATTTACCGCCACTGTTCATAGTGACTCTGCATTCCTGCCCTCTTTCTTGTGTTTGCAAAATCATTTTTTGATCCCCTTGTGAGCTGGTTCAGGGAGGTCAGTTGAGAGGAAGCCTCTATTTTTGGTGCAGCTGCTTCAGCTCCAGGTCAGAGAAGCCGAGGGAGTACCTGGGTTTGCAGCACTGTTTAGCTGGATTATGTTAATAAATTTCTTTTGAAGCTTTCTTATGTGGTCTGTGGTAGAGGTTAAGTAATAATTCAGCTATTTACTTTTCTTAGAAAATATGTCTTAGGCTTGAAATTGTGCTGAATTTAATTATCACTTCTGGGGTTACATGAGTAACCCCTTGAATATCTGGGTAGAAACTTCTCAAGGGTTTATTATTTGCGTGAGACTGGTTGGATTCTGTAATCTGTAAACTTTTCAGTGGTCCTCTTAGTCACTGATTCAGAAGAGAACATGGATGTCTTCATTGCATAAATAGACAGTTATTTATAAGACTGGATTTAAACTTCGTTCACTAAGTGAAGCAAGGCTATAAATATTTTCTTGAGTCAGATCTTAATGATTATTTGTCAATGTGATATTTTCTCAATAAACAGTTTTTGAAGATTACTTACACCACTAGAAGTGATTTTGCATTCTGGAGTTAAATCTGGAAATTGGTCTTTGGAGCAATTAGTCTCCTTAATTTCATATTTTATTACGTAATTCCATCCAGCTACCACCTGGAAGAGATATTTAGGTTATACATTATGTAAAACAATATAAACTTGAAAGTTAAACTGTTACATGAGATTAACAAAGAAAGAAAAACTACTCATTTGGTGCCTTCCCTCTATCAAATCCCTTTGCAGTCATTAAGCCACAGAGCATTCATGGGCAGCAAAAAAAACACTTGTCCTTGCAGTACAAAATGGAAACTAAGTCCTGCTTTCGTTAGAAGTGCATTTTGTATTTGGTGTCCACTTCTGGCAAGCCTGCAGCCTCCTACTTCTGGGTTTCTTGCACTTTTCTTCAAAGATCTGTTACTTATTACTCCCCATGACAGGAAACTGGTCTAGATAGATGACTACAGTAATACAGCCTGGCAAGGCCTGCATTCCTGAGCATGGAACACAGTAAAACAGTATCTGAATAATGTAACTTTATACTACTGGCATAATTTTTTTGTTGAGTGTCGTGCATTTATCATCTACTCGTAGTTATGTCTGTCCTGGGCTTTACCTTCCCGCACACACTGTTTTGTCCAGGTTCATAACCCTTTTTTCAAATTTTCTCTCCAGGGAGCTGTTCCATTTTCCTCACTGTGGCTACTGCTTCTCACCCATGAAATCTCTCCACATCATAGTGTTGGGCCAGATAATATTGGATTAAAACGGAGAAATAATTGAATATATGAAATTTCTATCCCAGGTCAATTGGAGGGCTCTGACTTTTCTCTGTTTGCCAGAGGTGACATGATGGTTCTCTTTCCAGCTGCTGGATTGCAGTCTGTAACATTTTGTCATGTGGCTTAAATGTTGTGCAAGTTTGTCGTTTTGCAAAGAGGATTGTTGCCATCAGTAAATATAAAGAGGGCAGTCTGATTTAAATCATGAGTCAAACTGACATGAGACCAGAAGTTGCTTTTTGGCTAACTAAATACATACAAGTTCAAAGAAAAGGGTTTGTGTTTGCTGTTGGGTTTTGCATTGGTACACTAGTTAAAAATCAAATAAGAAACTTTACTTTCTAGCAATGTCACACCAATCCATAGGAGAGCCTTCCACAGGGAAGGAATTCTTGCGTGGAATACCACATGACACAGAATTTCTGCAACCTGAGTAGTCATTTCTTGCAAAGCAGATATTCCCATAAGCAGAAATCTTGTAGCAAGTGCTATGTTGGGTTTTTTTGTTTTCTTACCCATTTTTCCTATGTGGGGTTTAACTGTCCTATAGCACATTTGTCAGCAGCTGCTGACAAATGGGTCCTATTGCCTGAAAAACAGAGGCCTGCTGCTGTTGGAGAGGTTGGGGAGTATGTGAGACATCTGTGCAGGCTGGCAGCTTTGGCTCAGCCCCTAGGAGGGAGCTGCTGCTGCTGGAGCCTCAGGGCAAGGCCAGATAAGTACCCAGGAGCATCTGAGATGATACAGGATGCATGTGCCAGCACTGAATGCAAATAAATTGGTGCTAAACTCTGGTTATATACAACTGCAGATAAAGAAAAGAGTATATATACTATCAGTTAAGAGCTCTGAATATCCAGTAGGGAACCGTTAATGATTCCTAATAAATGAAGCTAATTATTTATAGGGTCTTCACTCTATATGTATTTTGTATGCTTTATTATTAAATATAAGCCACCTTAATATCAGAAACATACACAAAACAAACAAGGTACCTGCTTTGGATTGGGTTATTTTGGTAAAATTTAGAGAAAAATCATGTGCAAACCTGTCTCTTAGCTTCTTTTATTTCCAGAAGCTTGAAAAGGGTGGATTCATGATTGTGCTTGTTAAACTTTTGAATGGCTTGTTTCAGAATTTCTGACACTTCTGAACCATCACTTGATATAGGATGAAAGCATCCAAGACATGGAGCCTCAGAAAGTCTTATCTTTGACACATCTGGAAAAGAAACAAACCAAAAAACATAGGGCTTCATGCAAAACAGCCTTAGGTTTTCATTTTTCCTGTCTGGGAGTAAACAAGAACTGCTCAGTTTCCTGCTTTTAACTGACATAATGAGCAAACCCTGC
Organism: Vireo altiloquus; assembly: GCA_013396875.1. Lineage (NCBI taxonomy): Eukaryota > Metazoa > Chordata > Aves > Passeriformes > Vireonidae > Vireo > Vireo altiloquus. The sequence continues at coordinate 484,811 of VZRF01005967.1, forward strand.
ATTCCAGTTTCAAGGCCTACAGACACTTTTGTACTTAGGAACATGCTGATTGTGGTGGCAGGGGCCATCCATGACCTTAGGGTCCAGGCATGGTTTTGGCAGTGAACCCCATTCCAGCAATTACTGAAACTCAGAAAAACCTTGCATGTCTTTTTGACACCATTGAGGAAGGTACATTACTCTTTCAGCCAGGGAAGAGCCAGTGGAGGCTACAACATCTACAGGGATGGCTTTCAGATTCTTCAAAGCTCACCCACAGTGTGCAGCTGCTTGCTGTCCTCACCACCCTTCAGGATGGAGACTTCAGCAGGAGTGTTTTGGCTCACCATGTGAGCTGCTGTGGCTCTGGGTGCCCCAGGGACTGTGGTTGGACTTCTGCTGTCTCTGCCAGTCATTGTGGCTGACAGTTACCATTTGGTGCTACCTTCAGGCTTAACCAGCTGGATTGGCTGTGGATAGACAAGCTTGACAGGGATGCTCAAACTCCTGTTTCCTACTACTAATCCTATTAACTCTCTTTCCTTTCTAGTAATCATGGATTGGATTTTCATAAATTAATTTTATAGTTCAGTACATAAATTAATTTCACGAGTCAATGAGCTTGAGAATGGAAGTGGGACAAAATGTAGTCTCTGTGGAATTGAAGTAAAATTTGTGCTCCTGATCTTCAGCTGGCATAAACTGTCTTAAATGGAGTTATGCCAGTTTGCACCAGCCAGGAAACCAGTCCAGGGTCAGTTAGATCAAATTGTCCCACCAAAGAGGCTGAAAGTGTGGTACCAGTACAGTGGGGAAATCCTTCACCTGTCAGGTCTGGCCCTTTGTATTTCTACCATCACTTGTTTTGACTCACTAATGACAAATAGATACCTTACAGAAAAGTGTGACCACATTTTCAGTAAGTAGTCACAAAGACAATAATGAACCAACAGCACACCCACTTCTAGGCCAGCTGTGGTCTCAGCACTTTTTTAAGGACTATGGTGAACAAATGTGTATTCTTTATTCAGAGTTGCTATAACTCAGAAGAGATGAGTTCCTTAGGCTGAATATCTGATTATTTTAATTTATGTGAGGGATTTTTTTGCTTTCTAAGCAAAGATTCAAATGCAAATTTCCTGTGTGTTCTCTGTGGGATTCACACAACTTTTGCTGGCAACTAGGTGTCACCATTGCCCTACGAATGCAGCATTTGTTCAGTGCAGAACATGGAGTTTTGTACTGCAGTTCCTAGAAAGACACTGGCCGTAGGTAAAGCCATTTCAGCTTTAAACAAGATAGCTAGGAACAAAAACCAAATACCAGCTGCCAAACATCTCAGAAATCAGGGTGAATATTTCTGTAGTTAATAGATGAATATTTTAATGTGAGCTTGGGTATGTCTTTCAGAACACCAGGCATAGAAATCTCAGTTGCAAATCTTTAAAACAATGATCTCTTTTTTAATAAGGGAAATTACTATGTGAATATAATAGTCATATATGAATGTCTTATAGGTGAAAAATGTAGAACTCCTTATTGTTAAGGTCTAAAAGATCAGTTTATTACATAATTATATCACTTCCAGACTTTCATTTTGTAAACAATTTTTTTTTCTTGTTTGGGGTAAATATTTGTTTTGGTAAACTTTAACAGAAATAATTCAGTCATTTTTACTTAAGAGAAAATTAAAGTGCAGTTTTGTTCTACAAAATTTTTTCTAGTAATTCCTGGGAAAATTTTATGTTTAAATAAGTAAGGATAGAAAGGTGAAGTGTGACAAGTTGTATCTAGTCTCTTAAGTTAGTGTTATGCTCTTGGTCTTAAACAAACTAATTTTAATTTGGTATAATTCTAGTGCTTGAAGAAACTTGCTTCACACACGTGTGCTGGTTTTTATTACTCTGGGCAGAAACTGCCTGTGCTTCACTGACAGTCTATGTGTGTAACAATGAAGTGAAATTTAATCTTTAGCACGTAGTTTCTTACAAAAGATTATTTATAAATGTCTGACTAAAATGATAAGGAGCTTCTAACCTTAAAATTACGTGAAAGTCTCAGTATTAAATTTATTCCATTCTTATTTGTCAATGTATTTGTTGAATGCTGTCCCGAATAGTCACGTACCTGAGAAAATTTTGCAGTCTTGTGAAACATTAGCTGTTTTATCAGCATCATTCATATGAACTCGAGCTGTGCATTCTCCTGTTTTCTGCAAAAACATATGGCAACAATTGTCTGAAACTTGCTAAAGAAAAATACAGTGCTTTAGCTATTGAACACAGCTGACAGTTGCAAAGTGAGTTTGGGGAAGAGGTTCATGTGTGTATTTGTAGTAATGTCTAACTTGCTGTTTTGTTACTGAGAAAGGATCAGTTTTGTTGATTGTGAGGAAAGTAGGGGACAAACTGAGCAGATAACTTGAATGATTGCTTTGTATTTGTATGATGTGTATTGATTAAGTGAAGAATTTACAGTCAGAATAATGGAAAAGAACACATCCCCATGAATAAAGAGTGAATAAACTATGAATTTATCCATTTTCCTCTCTTATAATGCAAAATATGCAGCAATGACCATGGCATTTCACATAGATTCAAATTTTCAAGTTATACTGTGATCGTCATCCCTTCCTGTGGGCTGTGTGAAGTAGCAGTGCCATCCCCTGGGAGTGTGCAGTGTCCCTGCAGTGTCCCTCCCCTTGTACCTCCCCTGGGTGCTCTGTGCTAGCACAAGCCAGACATGCTTGGCACTGCTGAAAGCCCACTGCCAAATTTTCTGCCATAGTGGCTTCCATGTCAGCATTTGGTTGTGCAAATTTCCATTATACATAATCAATACAAAATTTTACAGTCCTTACACTCTCACAGTGCACAAATGTTATGTTTGGTTTATTGTGAACCTTCGTATTGAAGCACTGAAATGTTCCTTTCTGCATATATTCAGGATTATACTGGAAAACTCAGGATTATAATGATTAACTTCAATAGCACTTGATAATCTGTACTGTAGCGTAGTCATATAAACTCTCAAAAGCAACACAGCTAAAAAAGTTAATTCTTCTACTGTATTTTTCCCCAGGCAGTTGCAGTCCTGGTCATTATGCTGATGTTTCTGCATAGAGAACTTGTAAAGAGGACAGATACTTACAGCCTCTGCAGATACTTTGTAATGACATTGTTGCCAGTGTTTGTTTTCCTCAGTGGCACAGGTGCTTTCAAGTATTCTGTATTTCACATAGAACTCCGGGTCAGGACCTGCCTGGATTAAAACAATGTATATATTGTTATTTGCATAGTAATAAATCAAGTGAAAAGGCAAGGATTTCAAAAAAGTAAATACTATTCATTGGTTACCTTAAATTTTATAGCTGGTTTCCCATTCACCACTGGTCTCTCAGATCTTGGTAGTTCAAATATTAACTTATCTAATTTATATTACTTAGCCCTTACCTACAATAACAATATGTTGATATAATAGATACAATATACTCAACTACCTTAATTTTAACTTGTATTTTGGTTCTAAAACCAAAGGGTTTAGAACAAAAAAGAAGAAGTTAGGTTTTATACTCTCATTCAAATGTACTCCAAAAAGGCTGGTTTGGTGGCTGCTTGGATAGTAATTACCAGCTTGGACTGGGCTCGTATCTGACTCCCTCGCTCTCAGTCTTGGCCTCCTCCCAGATCTGTCCACTTTCCTTCTGTACAGCTCCCCTGGCAGCCCAGAACCAGCAGCCAGCAGCCCCTAGGCAGCCTGGCAGTGCCCAAACAGCCTCTGCTCAGGGGTACTGGGGAGCTTCAGCTGCCAGGCCTGCAGGGGAAGGGACGAGCAGGGATGTGCTCTGGAGACAGCTTTGGCCAGTGCCTGCGCTTTTCTACAGGCATTGAAGGCTGGGCTGTAGGGCAGGGCAGCCTTGGAATCCCATAAGGTGAAATAAAAAGTATTAAGCAAAATTTGGGCCAGCAAGTGGAGTATTTCAGATGTTGGTAAATCAGTAGTGGGCATTTTCTCCTTGCCATAACCAAGTAGTGAGCCTGTGCCTACAGGTGACGGTGACAACACCATAAGGTTTGTGGTTCATCCTTTAGGGAAGATATAAAGTCAGAAGTTACTAACTTTTTACAGCCACTGAAAATGCTGTAACAATGTGGCTTTTCAAATACAAACAGGCGGCTGCTGTAGTTTAGTCTAAAATAGCCACTTATTTTTCTCTGTCTCTGCTGGTAGAATTAAATGATAATTCTTGCCTCAGTGCTGCCAAAAAAATGAGGCTGAGTTGATGTGGTTGGCAAATACTGGATTTACACTGACGTAGACACAGAATTATATTCTACTATCTCTCAGTTCCTGTTGTGTATTGCTACAGGTACAAAGAAGTGTAGAGGTACCTGATATAATGGTGGTAAAAAGGATAAAGGGGGCTTTAAAAATGTAGTAGACTTAATCTTCAGCAGGTAGAAATTTACTTTTATGGAACTACATCAAATTGTACTATCTGGGACTTAAAGAGAGCCAGATTCTGTTCTCTGTTACAGTGTTCTACATCTGCAATAAATCAGCTCAGTGAGTAAATAAAGCAAGAAAAGACCTTGTTTCTGTATTATTTGCTATTAGTTTATTTCATTATTGTTGTGAACAGCTATGCCTTTAACTGGGGCAGGTTTAGTCTTTCACTAGTCAGCTTTTATGTTTTATTACCCTATCAATAATGAATGTACATGAATATGTAATAACCAGCTATTTAATTAATGCATTCAACATTGTGAGACTAGCAAGGAGTAAAATCTATACTCTTTTTAGAAAAAGAATCTCATATATGAGGAAATTTCAATTGCAGATTCCTTTTCTCTGTTTTTTACTTAACATCATAATGAGATCAACGATTCAAAGTAATAATTGATTTCCACTTCATATCTTTTAAGAAAAGGGAAGATGGATATCTAGAGAAGGAAAGATGAATAATAATTGCAATAAATATGTATTCTTAAAAACAGAACATTGTCTATCTTCAGAAGATAAAATTCTGAAACTCCTATCTGTCCTTTGGGAACACCAGCAAAAGGAAGGTGGTATTACAGCTGTGATCTAGAGATGTTTGCATTTGGCTGTTGCTAAGGATGTATGCAGTTCAGTGAGAACAGTGAGATTATTCATTTATTTAATATTAATTGTATAAAGGGTTTTCTGATTTTAGTCAATGTCTCCACATGCTACAATCTCCCCAGTGTGTAAACAGGATCACAAGAGGGCAGGTGCCAGGAGATGTGGGTTGTTTGCTGTAAGTGTGTAGCAATGCATGGCTCCTTTCCGAGGTCAATTTCTATCTGGGTAAAAGTGTCTTGTGATTTTTGGAGAGCAAAATATTCTCTCTGACGCTAGATTTCTTGTGGTTTACATCTGAAAATCCAATCCAGTAGAAAAAAATGCTAATGTTATTTTCAAGTGAAGTAATGCTTGTCATTATTATGGTAATACCGTCTTTGTATGCCTCTCCTAGGTAAATACTCTTTTGTTAGATTAAGGCTGTACAGAAGGACTCCAGGCAAAGGATCACGTTGCATTCTTTTTTTTCTTCTGTAATTTTAGCTGTCACCCTGTTTGACTAAAATACTACCTAGTGCTTTTAGATAGATCTGTGATTTAGGATTGGTGTCAATCAAATTATATTCACAAACAATTCAGAGTATTGCCAAACTTTATCAGGTGATTCTGTTTTATGTGTGGCACCAGCTCTTCCCAAGTCAAGATTACATTCATATTTTTTCATAAGTGTGGTTTTACCATTGGTCTGAAAACTTTACAGATGATGGAAAGGGGTAGAATTCTCAACAAAGGAAAAAGAGAACAGAGTGGACTAGTAAGACAAATTGTGCTGCTGATAGGAATTTTCTATTCTTTACTCCTTGCATTAGTAAGCAATTCACCAGCACACAGACTTCTGCTAATAAAAACATAATATACATCCCTGCTTGTCATGGGAACAACTATCTTACTATGCAAGTTACTTTGATTTTTTAAAATATTTTTGGAAGACACTGTGCTGTAATGCTTGCCCCCTTACAAATGACATGGAGATAAGCTGAATTCAGAGTGCATAAACAATTCCAACATTTTTCTTTTTGCGAAGTCTACTTACAGTTCTCTTGGCTTCCATCACCACGTATAGAGCAAATTGGTTACCAGTTGCTTCATCTTTGTTGTATTTCTTCAGTGCTGCATCAACAGCTTTAAAGACATCAGGGTCATCACAGTCTGAAAACTCAAATGCGAGAGGGATGGCTCTGCTAGAGAAAAAACTGCAGCAGAGCACTAGTACAATGAAGGCCTTCATAATTGGATAAAAAAGAGCCCCTGAATCAGAAGGCTCTTTAAAAACCAAATGGGAAAGGAATGCCTGACAGGATTTTAGTCACCTCTTCTGTTTTTCAGGAGCAATTGCTAAGTAAACAGAATGAGTAGGTTGCTGGGGTTGGTTGATTCTCATCATACCCTGTTTATACTGCAAATAAACTTCTGAGTTCATCGAAATAAACTTTGTTTGTTCACCAGAATGACACTGAGGTTATCCACCAGCCATCAAGATAACAGGATAAATGGCTGCAGCTGGGGACCAGTTTAGGCAAAGCAAAAGAGAAAGAAGTGTCTGTAGCTTTCTGACTTTTTAACACCTAAACTGCTACTGAGGATGAATTTTACAAGGCTTAAATAAAACATCCAAGAAGGTCACAGTGACAATGAAGTTTTGGACAACAACCTTGTAAATTTTATTCATCTGTTTAGTGTTCAGGCTGCAACGGTTCTGAGAGCTATAGTACTCAGAACGTGTTCAAAAAAAGTCTTTGGACAGATGCATATGGTTGAATGTCACGTAACCCTTCAATAGCACTTGATAAACCTTAGCCTTCGCAGTCCTATTGGAAAGTCCATCTCTGCTGCCATGTGGAAACTGCCTGGACTATGGATTAGTCAGTGATCAGAGTGCTTTGTTATCATTACAGATATGTGACACCCAAGAACAAAGGATTAAATACTGTCCCCTGAGTCTGGCCAAGCCAGGATTAGAGCTGGCTGAGAACATCTGGTGCTTGTTTCCCATGTTGGGCACCAAAGAGCTTTGCTTTGGCTCTGTGAGCACCTTGGGATTGCCTTGGTTCCTGTGTTGCAGCTGTGTCTTGCTGTATTGGGTTTGTGTGGCAAGATTTTGATAGCAGGGGATTACAGGGATGGCTTCTGTGAGAAGCTGCTGGAAGCTTCTCCTATGTCTGACAGAGCCAATGCCAGTCAGCTCCAAGGCGGATGCAGTTCTGGCCAAGACTGAGCCCATCAGCGCTGGTGGTAGTGCCTCTGGGATAACATAGTGGAGAAGGGAAAAAAAAGAGCTGGGAAAGAACAGGAGAGAGAAGAGTGAGAATATGTGAGAAAAACAGCTATGCAGACCCTATGGGCCGTGAAGAAGGCGTGGGAGGAGGTGCTGTGGGAGCAGAGATTTTCCTGCAGCCTATAGAGTAGAACATGGTGAGGCTGCTGTGCTCCTGCAGCCCTGGAGATTAGTGGTGGAGCAGAGATCCACCTGCAGCTCATGGAGGACCCCACACCAGAGCAGGTGGGTGCCCAGTGTAGACTATGACCCTGTGGAAGCCTGTGCTGGAGCAGGTTTGCTGGCAGGACTTGTGAGCCTCCAGGGTGCCCATGCTGGAGCAGTTTGTTCCTAAAGGACTGCACATCATGGGAAGGACCTACACTGGAGCAGTTCATGAGGGATCCCAGGCTGGAGCAAGGAGAGAGTGTAAGGACTCCTCCTGAGGAAAAAGAAGGGGCAGAAGCAACATGTGATGAGCTGACTACAACTCCCATTCCCATCCCCCTGCGCCAACGGGGGGAGAAGGTAGAGAAAATCAGGAGTAAATATAAGCCTGGGAAGAAGGGAGGGGTGGGGAGAAGGTGTTTTAAAGATTTGACTTTATTTCTCGTTCTCTTAATCTGGTTTGATGGGTAGTAAACCAATTTCCCCAAGTCCAGTCAGTTTCACCTGTGACAATATTTGGTGAATGATCTCTCTCTGTACTTACCTTGACCCATGAGCCTTCTGCTGTATTTTCTCTCCCCTGCCTGGCTGAGGAGGGCAGTGACAGAGCAGCTTTAGTGGGTGCCAGGCACCCAGCCAGGGCCAACTCATTACACTTGCTACAAGTTTTGATTAAAGAAAATACACTTCAGAGATGTGGATAAACTACACCAGAATTAAGTTTGTTCATACATGATAAAAAATTTTTAAAACTTAGTCAACCTTCACTTGGTCACACTGAGTCCTCATTTTGTTTCTTTTTCTTCAATGTAGCCCTTGCACTGTGTTTCACTTTATGCAATTAAAAAGCTATTTGGAGGACTAAATTACTAATTTTTTTGAGATTAATCCCATGTTCTTGCTTATGACATAGCTGTTTTGAACCAGCTTGTTGTTCCCTGGACAGTCTGAATGGACTAGACCTTGATGGAGTCTGGAGTATAGAGAGGCATCACTGTTCCCTCTTCCTGCTTCTCCCAACTCAGTTTCCAGTGAGGAAGGTTCAGCAATAAAGAAAACATTTACATGAAAGAGTTATTACATGCATCTGCTTTTCTCTTCCCCTGGGAGCAATTATGAACTATTTGAGAAGGGCTGTCCTTGACTGCAATATTTCTTTGTATCACCACCAGCAGCTGTAGCAATGGAAGCACCTGTGCAGGCCACCCTGCAGTGAGACTGCAAGCCATTAACTGTTCTCAGACCTCTTCTAGATAACAGTGGTAACCCAAACACCATTAGTCAATTTATGCTGGAGTTTGCCTCGTGGATGTTTAACACCTAAATAGCTTAATAGTTTAATATAATTTCTAGTTCAATATCTAATAGCTAATTATGTATAGTAAAGAAAACAAAAGACAAAACAGGCAACTGTGTCAAGAAAAAAATGCTTGCATGTTTTTATTTTCTTTAAATCTGTATAAAGCAGAAATGTAGTGTCATGAATTACTTTTTGTGGAAAGCAGTCAAATTTCATCTAGGTCAGATTCCTTGGAGAAGCACATTATAATAATGAATGATGAAAAAATGAAAGATTTTAGATGGTAATTTTCACTATTAGGGAATTTTCCTTTTTGTTAGAACTGAAGGGGCATTGTTTTTTGGGGAGATTTTTACCCACTCACGTTATCTGAGGGACTCAGAGCTTTGAGCCTTTCAGTTACAGTAGAGCCTGAGATAGCCAGGATGAAGAAGCAGGTTGAAATACTTAATGATTATTTTCAATGATTCTCCTGCCTAGAAACTGAATGCTTTTCCTCCTTCTCCATGTGCTGTTTTCCTTAATTGTAGGACCCTGATTGCCCCTGAAATTCTTCAGCCAGGAACATCTTTCTCTGAGGTCATATAGGAGAATTTTTTGTTAACAAGGTATGTGGAAATAAAGGCAAAATTTTTGGAAGGTCATGTTTGGGTTTTCCGGGGCATGATTTTGAGTGTTTAGCATGATCTGGAAAGCCTGGAGCTTCTTCCATCTCCTTTAGTCCTGAGCCAGTGAAGAGAATACCTTCACCAGTGCTGAAGAAGTAAAGGTTGCATTGGGATAGCTCAGGAAAGTTTGCAGTGGGAGGTGTGAGTGAATCCTGCTGATTTAGAACTGGGATGCGATAGAGGGCTCCTGTTATGTGGCATGGAAAATACTTTCCTGATATGCTTGTCTTGTTGTGATGATAGTGATGACAGAGATGAGGATAGTGTCCTGGAGGAGGGGGACAGGGTGGTCCATGATGGTGGGGAGGGTGGTGGTGGTCTGGTCCGTGAGGAGGGGGACAGGGTGGTCCGTGGTGGTGAGGAGGGTGGTGGTGGTCTGGTCCATGAGGAGGGGGACAGGGTGGTCCGTGGTGGTGAGGAGGGGGACAGGG
>VZRF01005967.1:494847-593515 GCA_013396875.1 Vireo altiloquus
GGTGGTGGTCTGGTCCATGAGGAGGGGGACAGGGTGGTCCGTGGTGGTGGGGAGGGGGACAGGGTGGTCCATGATGATGGGGAGGGTGGTGGTGGTCTGGTCCATGAGGAGGGGGACAGGGAGGTCCATGGTGGTGAGGAGGATGTTCATGATCTGGTCCTTGAGGAGGGGGAGTAGGATGATGGTGATCTGGTTCATCATGGGGCGGAGGGGAAGAAGAAGTTTCAAGTTCTTTGTTTCTGTCCTGATCTTCCTTGCTGGGGTTATGATCGGGGTCTTCAGGTTGGGACTGAGAAGAGGGGGGACATTCATGTCTATGGTGATGCTTATGTCGATGTCTGTGACCAAAATGATGATGACAATGGGGATGTCTGTGTGGATGTCCCAGACCTGAATATTTGCCTCTTCGCCCACAGCCATGGTGCTGGAAAACACCAGGGAGGAAGTATTAATCAAGTGTTGATAGGGCAGAAGAAATTGGTGAGAAAGGTGGGAGTTAGTAGGTTTGCATTCATAGCTCTGATGGTCTTTAAGGAAAAGAAATCTGCATTTTTTCACGATAGAAGAGAAGCAGTAGATAATAAAATGCCAAGTTACTGAAAATCTGCTGGAAACACTACACCATGTCAAAATGAAATTATATAACCAGCTGAGAAATATTCGTGATAGATCAAAACAAAATAAATCCACACTGGAGTAGCTGTCTTAATATAAACTGGAATACCAAATATGATAAAGATCATTTCCCCTCCTCTTGCTTTCGAAAATTTCTTTGAACTTGTTTGCCAGTCTCACTTATACTTAGTCAAGTGATTGAACTGAGAGAAGACATTTGGAAAGAGTAGTAGGGACAACTCAATTCTGATTCGTCCTTTGATTGACCTCGGTCTTGAAGGTCAGTCTGTCCTGACATGCTGCATCACACCCAGACAATAGAAAATTGGCAAAAACGTTACAATCATCTGCCAGTCTGGATTAAGCAAGGTTGCAGTAACCTGCATGAGGATATAGCCAGGGATGTGTCCATTAGTGAGTACGTACCCAGGGATGGTAGATTTCACAGCTTATATCTGTTCCATCAGCTTCATCTGCATCACTGATAATTCTTGCCTTGCAGAATCCTGTGTGCTAAGCAAAAGAAAGGAAAAAAAACCACAATGCACATCTGGGTTCTTGTGATGGAATTAATACGAACTACTGAATGTTCAACATTTTACAAGTTAGGCTATTCCTTTCATACCTAAGTGTGTTCACATAACTTAGCCAGATCCTGAGCCTTCTGACCAATGCTTGCCAGTGATAATAATGATTAAAATATGTGCAATTTTTGAGAGTTTTTCACTGTGATGCACTCTAGATGCACTTTGCTATGTGCATTTAGAGGGCTACTGCTCCTCACCTTACTTCCCTTTTGATGTCTAAGAGATTGGCCAACTAATGATGCCTCCAGAATGAGTACCTGTGGGGGCCTGATTTTTATTCCTTTTTTTTCCCTGTCTTTGCTTGTCAAACATCTGTTCAGATTAGACTATTCCGTAATTCTGCTCGAAGCTCTCAAAATCTGGCACTGTGTAGCTGTGCTGCTTCAGACAAAGCTCAAGGCAGAGCTTTCTTCCATTTATTTTTTAAAAAGTAATTTGTTGTAATTTTTTTGCATTACTTCTCCAATTTGCTGTGACTTTCTCCTGCTGTCCAGCTCATGTGAAAGCACTCAGGTGATGAGTATGCCCTCTGTACTGGGTGCTTTATCTGGGTATTTGTTTAGGCTATTAGTAGCCCATTATGATCAGTGACTACAAATGTTAATGGCATTTTACACACAAACAGCAGCAGTGCCAGCTCTGAGAACAGAGTTCACACCCTCTATAGCCATCTGCCTTGTGCTTCGTTCTAGTGGACTTGTGGCTCCCTTACCAGTTGATTCACAACCTTTTCCAGTCTTCTGGAATATAAAAAGCCAGAGAAGGTGATGAATGTACATAAACCAAAAGTTTTACATGCTTGATTTTTTCCATCCTTTTATTTCATTATTTCAATTTACTTTCTGGGGAATAATTTATTCTGAAATTATGAGATCTTGCCTAGCTAAAATACCTTGTTTCTTTGGTGTAGACTATTATAGTAATGGAAAAGTGGGGTGAAGAGAATACTTTGGTAGTTTTCTGCAGACAAGCTTGAATTGTTTCACTCTCAATTCCTCTGCAGCAGATGAGAAAAAAGTGACTCTGAGCTCACTGGGATGACATAAGATATATTTTTTTCAAGATCTATGACTCATATTAGTGTAAAATTTTTTATGGACATAGCATGAATGATTTGCCAGGGATTGGCCACAATTTGAATGCAAAAGCCAGATACAACCTGAAAAGCTCTGGGCCTCTAATATGCCAGTCTCCAGTTACATTAAGATTTGAGAGTTCAGACTGTCTCCTTATAAAAGACAAAGGAGCAGCTGTAAAATTAGGATCTGGGCTTGGACATGCTGGCTTTGTAGTTTTGAATTTGGGTGCATGCTTACAAGAAACATTTGGAATTATATTGGTAGAATCTTCCTGGTACCACCTGTTGTATCAGTTCTCATTCTAAGACTTTACTTACAGCGTGCCAGTCATGCAGAAAATCACATTCCAGTGCCTGGTCTTCTTGCTGCATAGATTTGGAACAGTTGGTCTCTTTTATAGAGAATCCTAAAATGTGACCTTCACGGGAGGCAGTCTGAAACCAAGAGGCCAAAGAAGAAATGGTAACTAGATGTATTTAAAGTCCTGTAATTTTCAAAGCAACCATACTTCATCTTATTGTCAAAATCCCATCTACCTCACGCTTTCCTTACCTGTCCCATTCAAATGTTCAAGCACATTCAGCAAGGAAAACAGGTTAGATAATTTGTACCTTACTTGCTTCATACCCTTACAGCTTCCAGGAATGCTTCCTTTAATTCTTTGTTTAGTATGTGTGTATTAGAAATTCCATTACTTTTACAGCCTGTGTTTTTAGGAAGTAGTGTACTTAGAGTCTTCTCCCTAAACTGAACTGCTGCTCTTTTGAAAGTGGAGAGATCTATTGGATGGGAACCACCCCTTTCCAGTGATGGGAGTGCATAGTGTTAGAGTGCTGATGTTAATTTGAGGTGAAATTCTGCCAGTTACTGTGAGAATGTTGCTTTCTCTGTTGTCAAGGGCATTAGTTACGGAGAAGGCCTTACTCCATGTGAACATGGGAGAAAACCTTTGTGATCCTATTAAAATCCATAAAGAGGTGTTTCATTTTAATTTCCAACTGTAGCAGTACTTTTATTTCAAGTCTGTGTTTAAGGTGTCCTTAGCATGTGTGCACACACAAGTTTCAGTAGTTTAACTAAATTGGTTAAAAAGTGCAGGCACATACTTTGTGGTATGGTGTTTTATTGTAATTCATAGTTTCTAAGCATTAAAATCCAGTGGTACAATCTGAAGTGTTGCTGTAGCTGAAGATGGCGAAGTGTGAAAACAAAGTGTTTGGGGAGAAACACACGAACCCAGGCAATGTGAAAACAATCCCTTTCTAAATGGCAGTAGGGATACATCGTGCACAGGGCTACAGCAGGGAACACTGTCAGGTTTCTGAGCGATATTAAAAGCTGCAGGGAGGTGGGTTTGGCACGCTATCGTTTAGGCAGTTTCCAGGATCAGTATGTGTTATGGTGGGAGCCATGGGACCTAATTACAGAGGTGTCCTGAGCTGACATGTGTTAGCAGAATGATCCTGTGCTGTTTAAGCGAATGTCTCCAGTATCTACCAACAAGAAATTTTGTTATTAATATACTTCAAATCACCCAAAGGATAAGTCTTCATGTTGACATCACTTAGATATGGAGTTATTTACCAGACCCAGAAGTTCTCCAAGAGTTGCAGTACAAATTCACCTCCTGTCCTCAGAATGCTGCTTTGCTCTGCAGCAAGAGCCAAAATGACTCTGAGCATGTTCCACTGTGTGTTGTGTCCATGTGCTAAATATTCTAAGGTTAAACAATTATCTGTCTTCAACTGACAAAACGTGTGACTGTGAAATAGAGGACTGTCCATCTCGAAGTCTGCTCAGTAGTAAATAAACTCATGTATGTCATGATAGATAAATCGGCTTTCAAAATTAAAATATGTACACAAAGGCGGCTTTGAATTCTGAATGCCATCACACTTCCATAATTTTTTAGCAAATGGGAAATCCTTTTGCTTTCACACACCTAAATTGAAGTTGATAACAAGTCTTTGCAGAAGTAGGACCTTCAACTTTAAACAGATAATTTATGCTGGTAGATCTGATCGTAGAAGGGTTTGAGTTCTATACTGGCACCCTGAGTTTTGGAGCTGCTCACAATAATGTATCATTTCTAAGTAATTCTAGGAGAAAATACCACTTACCATCTTTAAAATTCTTTCAACTTTATCCACAGCAAAGTTGTTTGTGTGGTTACTTTCACTGTTGAATTTCTTCAGGGCCTTTGCAGCAATATCTTTATGTTGCTCAGTGACTTCTAAGGCTTCAAGTTTCACAGGACAATCCTTGCACTCGACTAAGTCAGGTGGAACTGTGAAAGCAAATAATTTACTAATATTACAGTGGATATTAATACTCTTGGGAGTGTGACCATAGCTTTAATGTGAACTCAAAATGAGAAACTTAAATGCAGCATTTCCTTGGAAGTGAAATACCTGTCCCTCACTCCACAAATATGGGTTTGTTTTGTCATGTAAATAAGCCCTAAACCCATGAAAATGAGTATTCTTATAAATCGCCTTAGAATCTTACCACCCCAAATGTGCAGTCTTTCCAAGTTTACATTTGTTCTGATATTCATTATCATATTTTGGTGGACTGGAATAGTGATATCATCTGACATCAATAAAGTCTGGTTTAGTGGAGTAGGGTAACCTTAATTCTATTACTCATTCTTAACATTCCATTTGAATTATCTAAAATATGAATTGCAAGCAGATGAATGAATCTGTTACGGTTACCATACACTGGTAGTGTACAGACTTTGGTGCTAGGGCTGGTTTGAGGTATACATTGGCTTACAACAGTGGTTATTTTACCTGGACTTAATGTACAATTAAATCCATATAGTTGAGGTTTCTTCAGCAGATGGTTTGTATATGTGATAATCTTACATTGCCCAAAGTCCTGAGAAGAAAAAAAGAATACATGATTATGATGTTATTTTCCCTGGATTTAATTGGATGTAGGCGATCATAGCAATTATACCTCCTTTTAATGTGCAGTACCTCTAAGAATAACAGATGTGGTCATTAATGAATGTTTGATCAGGTACCACTCAAAATTTGTCTTCAGATAAAATGGGATCTCTCTCTACAAGAGCCTTTATTTTAATTCTCAGTTTGCATGATTGACAATGGAAAACTGAACCAACCTTCTTAGTCATCCTGATACTTATTTAGAGTAAGATAATACTAGATGGCATAATAACTAGGGACAGTTAGAATACCAGGTTACACAAATCTTTATCAAAAGTGGATGGACCTTTTCATCCATTCCTTTTCTCCATTAAAAGAAATGCTTTCTCTTCTCTCCTCCTGGCCTTCCTGCTTTGTCCTTTGTCATAGTATCACAACTCTCCTATTTTAATAAAGTTTTTGACTGGAAGTTCTCATCATTGGAGTGCAAGAAGAAAGGACAGGTATTGCTGTATATCATTCATGTACTGACATTACCAATATTTCACAATGTCATACCACAAATGCTGTGACACAAAACTGACAAAATATGCCACTGGTATTTCTGGCTCATATACTAGGAACATGCTTAAAAAGTAATTTCTAGTGCCCTTTAGTTGTCAGCAAATTACCCTTAAAACATAAGTTTTGCTATAAGCAGTGGAATGTGGAGTATAGTTCCTTTGAGACAACTAGTTAAATAAAGTGACACTTAATTGAAGAGTCAACCCTTACCCAAGCCTTTAGCTTATGTTTAACTACTCTACAATTAGCTAGATTTTGGTTTAGAATGAGCCGTATTAAAGCCAAGTCTTCACTGAGAGATTTTGTGACACAAATTTCTGGGCAGTTCAGATGAAGATCAAGTTAATGCATTATTGGTGTATGAGTTGGTGCAGATGCCATTACTTGCCATTGGATAGGTGTCACTGTATTCACAGGACTCCCAGTGTCTTCTGGATAAAACAGGGCATTCAGTTTCCAGCACATCCAAAGTTAGGTAGAGGACTGATGAATTTCCCTGGAAGAGAAGTGCAAGTGAAAAAAGAGTTTGTAGACAAGAAGTTTGTTCTGAAAGAAACTTTTTTTGAGGTTAATATGTTTAAACTTTAATGAAGCTTCCCCAATTCTCTATTAAGGTTTTTCAGAGCTGACAAGCATAGAAAGGGTTCAGGCTGGAAGGTACCTTTGGAGGTCATCTTGCCCAGCCACTTGCTCAAGGCAAAGCTGAAACTTCAAAGTTTTGGCTGTATTCTGTGTATCTCCAAAACAGATATTCCACAACCTCTCTAGGCCATTCTAGTACTTAACCACTTTCTCCATGATTTTTTTTAGCCTTGTATGTAGTCAGAATTTCCCTTCCTGCAACATACAACTGTTGCCTCTTATCCTTTCTTTTATAACCTGTGAGAAGTGTCTGTTGTCAATCTGACATTCATCAAGTAGGGAAAATGCCAGCGTTAAAAGGTTGCCATTCCCTCTTTCTGATTTTCCCATAGAACATATTGTTCTATTAGGACATCAGTTGTCTAGGCAGCCAATTATGTATCTACATCCAATTCATATTACTTTAGTAACCGGATACTCTTCCAGAACTTTGCTTTCTGCTCAGTTTTTTCAGGGAGTTATGCAACAAAACTCTAATAATCCCAGCAAAATCAGAAACCTTAACTCTGAAAGTCTTCTAGTGTGTTCTGTCTCCTGAGCAAATATGATTAGGAGAATTAACATTCGAATTTGCATGTCAGTGCAATGGGATGTGGTGCTAAGAATTTTCTGTGGCCCACAGACACAGTTTTAGAATGGATTATTTAAGCTTTATTCAGCCCTTGCATGGACATTCAGAATCAACACATATGTATTTTATTTTGTCATTTAGATAAAATCATGCAAAGCCCTTCACTGTGAATAAGTGTCCTCAGGGTTTATGAAATTCCATCCATTCAGGTTCCTTTTTCAGAGTGTTTCTGTATAGACGAGACCTTGTGAAAGAATTGCTGCAGTCTTGTGTAATATTTTCATTAGTGAGAGTCTACCAGTGTCATGTTAACACTGATTTTGCAATATTTGTATATCTTAGCATTGTCACTAATTTTAAAATAAGGGTTATGTGTCTACATCCAAATATGCAGTAGATAATTCCTCTCTTCATCTGCTCAATAGCTCTTGAGGAGAAAAATGGTTTTGCATGGTGCCTTATTGGTTGTTTTAAAAGCATTTTGGTCACTACAGTTCTGTACAAGTCCAGAACTGTTGTGGATACTTGAGTATCTTATGCTTCTAGAACTCCTGTGTAAACCCAGTAGAGATTTGGCTGGAATTGGTCCACTTAGGTTCCTTAGGGAGCTGATGGGATAAACTTGATGCACACTATGGCATGGAGAAACAAAAAAAATGTTTTCGTAATTTTTAAAAAATATATACATATTCTTAATGTCATCTTGGCAGTGGAACCACCAAAAGTTCTTGCACAATAGTGTACTTGATCAGTGTGCAGGAGGTCACATCTGGTGGCTTTGGGTCTGAGAAAGTACAGAGACCTTACAGGGAGAATTCTTTAGCAGTCAGGTATGTAGAAGGGTCTTTTCTGTTCTTGTAGACACTATGTGACAGCTGAAGCTGTGGTCCTGGACTGCAAAGATAGCAAAATTCATTAAGGGTACAAAGCGAAACATAAACATGGATGTCTAGTGCTTATAGCATTGATCTGGAAGTGTGAATCCTCAGCACTAGTCCATAATCCAAGTTACGGTTTATACTTTATATAGTAGTTGCTTAAAATGTAGAAACATTGAGATTTTTCTTTTTAGACATAACTTTGATTTTTATCATTCATCCAATGCATTTTGCATATCTTACTGCCTCATGGTACCACTCCAGAGGGATGGCCCACACATAACTGCATGGCAGCAGCATTCTTCAGGGACAGGAGACTTCAGGGTTTAAATCTCTTAATGCAGAAGAGATCCTTCCTAGATGAAGCTCTTTAACTCCCTGGCTGCTGTGTAAAACCCAATGGTATAGCTTGCTGCATTCTTGTCTTTGAAAAGCAAAATAATCCATCAGGTTTTTTTGAAGGGGTACCTGAAGATCTGTGACAAACTGGGATTTGGGTCACGTTCAGTCAGTGTACTTGTCCTTACAGGCAGTACTAAGCAGCTCTATCAAAAACTTGCCTGTTTTTTCTGTTGCCATGCTGAGGTTTCTGGGACAGTGCCTGTGTGCCTGGATACCAGTTTCATAGTCAAGCAGCTAAAAGCTACCAGGTGGATTAGTAAATCTGCCTGTCCTTGGTCTCTTTTATATACTAGTTAAAGACATTTTTATTCTTTTGCTTTTTCTGCTGTTGATTTGTTTTGGCATTTAGGCAGTCATCGAGAAAGGCTTATGTATCCTCTCTAGGAAATAGAAATAGAAATAGGAAGGAAATAGGAAATGACTGATAGGGATTCTCTATCCAGTCCCTCCCCTGTTTTGCAGAGTAGTGACTCCTTTGACTTCCTCTGCCTTTTTTCCTTTCCTAGTTTATCCAGCTATCTCTGAAATAAAGATAATAACAAAATACCAATCTTGCAGGATACATTGGTCTAATTAATGTTAAACATTCATAGATTAAAAAAAACCTTCTGAATATAAATTTTGAATATAACATCTGAAACCGGACAGTAGACAAGACAGATTAATTTCCAGAGTTGTATAAAGCTGTTCAGAGCATCTCTTATGCAAACATCTTGCTGACCAAGAGAAGAGAGGCCACTCTGCATTGTTTGAAATAGAGCATACGTGCAGTAAATCATACACAAATGAATACTGAGGCAGTGTAAATCACAGCTGATTCATTGCATTACATCAACATTGTTCTAGTAAAAGCAATAAACATAAGCTCTTAATGACCTGGCTCATTATTTAAAAGTCACAGTCTTGTGTAAATCAGCCTTTAAGTTGATACTTACTAAATGCAGTTCATGTGCATCAGCAACACGGAATAAACCAAAAACATAGCCATCTCTGCGATGTCTGTTGACCAAATCCAGGGCCACTCCTGCATCTGTTTCAATGGTGTTACAGTCTGCAGGTGTAATACTTGTTTCATTTTGGGCATTAGAGCACTGCAGTAGTGTCAGAAAAAAAGCTGAAGCTAGAAGCAGCATTTTGTTTGCAATGTTATGTCACTTGTGTCCATGCCCTGATAAAGCCAGCCTGCTTTTAAATCAGAGCAGCCCACCAAAGTTGTAAATGAAGGCTAAAAGGGCATGGTTTTATATAAATTAAAGTGTCATGTCAGACAGCCATTACCTTGACCCTTGATTAACATTTGCAAACAGCAAGTAAATGATTATATAGTGATTGAGCAGATTTTGAGGAAAGTAGGCTTTATAACATTCTCTGGACTACCCATCAAAGGGCCTGTTTGTCATTCTTTAAGCAGGCATTGTGCAATGGTGCTTTACCATGGAAAGGACTTACTTCTAACAGTGTAGGTTACTGAGCCTGGCAATAAGAAGCTCCAATTTATGTGTGCAGATGTTTCACAATCTTGGTCTGCTGTTTAGTATTAAAACAGTTGAACTGAAAATATGCTGAAATATTTGTGGTCAAATTATGGCTATATCCATATCCTTGTTTTTACAGATCCTTAACCAGCAGGCAGCTAGTGAAAGGGAAACAAAGAAATCACTCAGATGTGGAAAAGGGATAGTGCTCAAGGTGCACTGCAAGCTGGTGGTCTGTAGCTGCTGTGTGAGTACCTGCTACTCCTCCAGCTCAAGAAAATTTAGAGCAGATTTCTATCAGCTTTACATCATTTCAGCCTGGTACTCAGGAAGTGACTGACTGGCCTAATACCCATGTAATCTAGGTGTGGCAAGAAGTGACATAAAGCTGCCTTCACACTCTCAACCTGAACAGTTTTGTGTGCTTTTTTGGCTGTGGTAGCCTTCACAGACTTCTTTAGAGAATTGCTGCTGATTTTTCTTTTTGTATTTCATAAAATAATGCAGTACCTAGTAAGATTTATACCTTTCAAGGATATGCCAATATCCTTTCCTAAGCAGAAAGGGTGAAATGTCTCATTATCCAAAATCTTTTATTCAGGATAGTTTAAGGCATTCTTAAAATGCAGTAATTGCTTGTCAGGGAGTGGCTGAAGATAGAATACAAAATTCAAACATTGAATGAGAAAATACAAAAATGCAAAGTGAGTCCAAATGACAAGGTCAGACTCAGATGAGGAATTTTCCAAATCCTGGTTGATGTGAAGATTGGATTAGCTTCTCACAGAAAAAGGTGCTGGCTGTATAATTGACTTGGGGGCTGGAAGTTACATGATCTTTAAAGTCCCTTCCAAACCAAACCATTTTATGATTCTGTGACTTGGGCTTACATGTTTGACCTTGAAGGATTTGGGGTTTTTTACTTACTTTTTTGAGAAACTTTCAGAAACTCAGTGAATAATTGTCCTTAACAATTATCTCATTTTATTAGTCTTTATTTTAAAATATTCCATCTCTTAGCATGTCCAATGTCTAAGAAATCATATTGTAAAATGCATTGAGCTGAAGCAGTAGATTTCGTTCATGGTTAGTTGAGGACACACTTTACAGTTCTCTGGTAGTAGATAAGCTAAATGGAGCATCCTAAAATGCCAGGGGCACTCAAAACTATCATGAGTGAGTTTAAAATGGTTAAAAATAGTCCTGCCACTTGAGGAGCTTGTGGAACTGGTTGCCTCAGGAAGATCTGGATGCAGACACTGTCATTGGGGACAGAAATTGCTTAGAAAAGCCCGTGGACAGCAGGTCCTTACATGGTACTGGAAGGACTAAGCAGAAGAGTACCCTTTAAAGTCCCTGGTACAATGATTCTGGGTGCTGGAAAAGCACAAGGGGAATGGTTTGCAGAGGGGGCAGGTCATAAGCTTCTTCTAACCACAGCTGTCTTTTGCCACTGGGAGAGATGGATACTGGGCTGGATGTACCACTGTTCTGATGAAATAGGGTCTTTCTTTTGGTATTGTTTTATAATGTTTCATTATAATTACTCAGAATCTCTTCCAGAAGATGGAAAATAACCAGTGGAATAAATGTTGTGTAAATAATCAGACATTTGAAATATATCTCATCAGTTAAAAATAATATTCCAATCATTTCTGTGGTTCAAATTGCCCCCAATTCATTTATTACAATACTGGTTAATTTTTTCAAGTGGGCAGTGATACTGAAGAAAGGCATTGGATTAGGTGTTTTATAACATAATTCCCTCAGCCATCTGTTGTTTGCAGATTGTTCTTCTTTTCCTCTTCTGTTCTGGGTTTTTCATTGTGACACCCATCATTTTTTGACTGTAGCTTATGTATATTTTATGTATGAAATTGAAACAGTATGAATAAACAGTGGAAAATGTGCAAAATTGACTGCAGAAGTAAAGCAAGATTCTGTTCCCACTCTAGAGAGTTTTGTCCTTGATTTCTTTGGAAAAGAAAGATTGGACTCTATTATTAAAGTACAGCATTGACAAAAACTCCAGGCACAGTAAGAGCGGTAAATTAAACATTGGTTGTACTTAAGTCAGGATAATGTATTTTTATCACTTTTCCTTCAGTTTGATATTTTTTTTAAACTTATTTTGTTTTTATGTTTATTACTTGTAAGTTTTGTGTGTTGCTTTAATGAAGCTATCTCTATAAACAGATTGCTGGAAGGAATAGAAATATTTATCCAAACAAGGCACTTCTCTTGTGTAGTGTATCAAAACCTCATTTACGACTTTTACCACAGCTTGACTTGCAACAGTAAGAGGTGATCCACTCTCAAGCTTTAAGGTTGTGGTAATAAACATCCATCCTAAACCTCTCCAGGTTACTGGGAGAACACATCAAAAAGAGGCTTATCTTCCCCACTTGAAAAACAGTGTATGAAATGCTTAATAAATATAACTTTAAACTAGAAGGATGGGAAAATGAGAGATGACACGTAAAGGAGATGATATGCAATAAGCAATTCCTCCTTTCCCAAAGTACAGCCATAACTATTTACAAATATCCCTGGTTTGGGCAGACTGTTCTCTACCTTCTGCAGGAGCACTTCAGGCCCAGGCTGGTGTCACCCCATGGCACAGCTCGGCCACCTGTGCAGGCAGCAAGGCCTTTCCCACCTCACACTGAGCTGCTCTGCAGCTGCTCTTGTTCCTGCTGCCAAGCCAGAGCCCAGCTAACACAGGCATGTGTGGCTCCAGTTGCTTAGAGCTGAATTCTGGGCTGCCTTCTCTTCACTTTTTTTTCAGTCTGAAATTCCCCAGAGCTTCAGACCTTGGTGGCCTTGATGCAAAAACCAGAAAAGATTTGCACTTCTTGGAGTGGCTCTGCACTTAACAGAAATGCCCCCAAGTAGAATGGAAAAATATGTAAATGTGACATGTCTTATTTTTATCTGCTGGGTGTAAACAGGATGCCCCCAATGCAAATGCAATGTTATACAAATTCGCTTTGGTTATGGTTTTCAGAGCAGCAGCTGCAACTACAGCTTCCCCTCTCTGCCTGCAGCTTATTTTTCTTTACCAGTCACCAGATTTTTATCAAACTTGTAGAAGTTTCATCACCTTGTCTATCAAATTTCGTTCAAAGAGACCTTAAGTTCAAAAGCTATTTGGAGGAGACAAACTGTCAAGTGAGCAGGTTGACAGTGTAGTTACAGAAGTCTCAGTGCTTAGGAGGCCTCAAGGACTAATAAAGGGAATAAAAAGGGTGTCAGTAATCCTTGTCTTGTCCTCAGTGTCTTTGGCTGCAAATTGCTTTTTAGAAAAAAACAGTCTAATTGTAAATTGATGACTGTAAGGATATGTTGAAAGACTGACCTTTTTGCAGAGGGGCTTGAGAGGCTGGGGGAAAAGTGAGGTTGAGAATTTGATGTTGAGAATGGAGTCAGAGGGAGTGCTGAGTCTCAGAGACGCAGAAGAAAATGCTTAACTATGAAGTGTGTGCAAATAGGTAGGTTCTGAAGTCAGACAAATAGAATTTATATTCTGTTTAGTTTATAAAAACCTTGTTTTTATAACCCATCTTAAGAACTTTGATGTCTAGGTCTTGCTTTTTAAAATACGTTTCCTTTGAATATTATTGTCCCTTTTTTTGCATTCATGGTGCCTCACCTATATTCTGAGGTAAAGGCTTGAAAATATCAGATAAAAAGGTCAACAGTCCCAGAGGTCATTGACTATCATTTATCTGTGCCTGAATAAAAAACATTGTTCATGTCAAATTGGAATGTTTGCTCAAATAAACATCAGACCAGATTTTAGCTGGACATTGCCCAGATAACAAGTTATTAATGGATGATATAATATCATAAGATCAATAAGTGTTGAAAAACTGTAAAACGACATTGAAAAGTGAATTGGGAATTGTCTGCCCAAATCCATCTGCTTCTCATCTGCAGTGACTCGATGAGGAGCTTCTTTGTGTCTCTGGCCTGTTTTCTGCCAGACAAGGAGAAGCAGCACTTAACAGTTCAGAGTCCTGGGAGGACTGAAGGGACACAGGGTGTGTTACTGCCCAGCTGCTTTGCTCGCGTTGGCTGGAAGCTGAGACCAGGCCAGAAGGTTCAGCACTACCTGGGCATGTCTTTAAGAGGACTTGCTGCAGTCCTGTCTCAGAGAGTCACTGTGTGGAGACCAGACTGTCCACGTAGGTGTGCTGGAGGGAGAATGCTGCAGTGCTGGCCCACTCACAGATTGGCATAAAGATGCTGAATGAGCAGGATTTGAAGTCCTGATGACTAAATGCTACCAGCTGTTAATAATATCAATTCCATATGGGAGTGCTGCAGCATCCAGGTATGTCCTGGGGACAAAGGAAACACAGAAACTATACAGCCTCAGTCTCCTACTTGTAATTCAAGAATTTAACCTAGGACATCAGTACCAGGACTCTATTATGGTAATCACTGGCGGTGGCCCGGGTGACACTGAAACTCGGTATGGACTCTGCTGGAGTGGCCACAGCAAATAAAGGAAATGCTCATGACCACTGGTGCTTTGTTGATCTGTACTGGAGGTGCCGTTATTGATAAACACCCCTTCTGCTGCTTATTTTTAAATCAGAGAAGTCTTTGAGCCCAAATCCCAGATCCAAGTTAGGGAAAACATTGATTCAAATGTCATTTCTGAGCCTCATCTGCAGAACAGGGTACACAGTATCCAAATTGAATGCTCAAAACTGTGGATCCAGATTTTCCAGTATCCCCTATAACTCCGCCTGCTTATGTCCACTCCATTTATCTTCACTCACTGTGGATGTTCAATTTACTGTTGTAAGGAGCCATAGTCAAGAAAAAGAACTGAGTGAAATGGGGTATTCTTGGCTGTGACTAGCAGCAAATGAAGCTGATTTCTTCCCCAGTGCTCCTTTGAGGGAGGAATCTGGTTGTGTATTTTGAAAGAAGTCTCAGTAGTGTCACTAAACTGATGGAGCCACGGTGAGAATAGAACCAACATGCAAACAGTTAATAAAAAGGACTGTGCAGCAGAGGTGAGAAGTGTGGTGATTAACTGAAACGAGGGGAAAACCCAGCATTTTGAAAATCCCTGAAGTGTGGCAGGCCGTGTCCCCAGTGCTCTGTTCCCTGACTCACTAAAGGCAGCCGTGGGTGCTCTGTGTGAGGGCAGGGAGCAGTGCCTGCAATCCCACATTTTGGCATGTGGCAGAACAGCAATTCCTGTCCAGGGAAGTAGAACACACTGCTTGTATTAGAGAAACCTGAGCTGGCAAAGGTGAAACTTCCCCAGGGAAAATCAAGATGCTGTAATTCAGTGACTTGATAAAAAAGGGAATGCTGACAGCCTGGAGCTCCTACTGCAATAAGAATTAGTTAGAATTTGAATTTTAGGGTTTTTTGAGAACCATCTGATTTTGAAAGTTTTTCTACTCTGAAATGAATGAAACCAAAATATATTGAAATGTCTCATAATGTGAGATTGAAATAGAATTGCTTTTGGCTCAGTTGATATGTTTCACACATCACTTTTTGGCTTATTTTAATCTCTGAAGCAATTAAATTACTTCTTTATATCAAATTTATGTTTGTAAGAGTTCTGCAGACTGAAAAAGCAAACATAGTTTCTGTGAATATGACTCCATGCAATATTACAATATTATTTTGGCCTCACTCAAAATAAAATAATACTTTATATTTTATTTATCATAATAAAATAATATATTTTAATCAACTTGCATAATGCCAGGATACTTTGACAAAACCATAATTTTTTGTTGGAAGACTCTTTAAATGTAGAAATTATCCAGGATCTCTAGGGATAATACAGTAATCATACAGGAATCATAAAAGCTTCAGAAACAATAATATTTTATTGATTTTGTTTTGAACAAATGGTTTTACAGATCTGGTGGCAACTAGAATTAGGCTTTGTGGTCTCATACAAACCCCATAATTATTGCAAATATCAGTGTACTCCTGGCCACAGATGACATTTCTTTCCTATGTTCATTGTTTTTCTTCTTGTCTTCTCATTTATTTATATTTGTTTTTGTCAGTACAATCACTATGTCTGATTTTAGCAAAATCGATTTTTCTTAGCTGCAAGCTGTCGAGCATCCCTGTGGCTTTTATTATAAAGCAGTTAACATGACCTATCTCAAAAAAGAATTAGGCTGATTTTTTTAAATCATTGTTTTTCCTGAGCAGCAGCATCAGTAGAGCATAAGAATCTGAATAGCCTGGACTTCATTCTCCACCAGCCAGAATTACGTGCAGAGGTTTCACGCATGTGTAGGCTCTTCCACATGCTTTAAAGTGAGGTATGAAGCATTGAGAAAAAAAGAATCTTTCTTGAGATCTTCTACAGGAAATAAAAAAATAGGCTAAGATCCTCACATAATAATTAAGACGTTTACCCACAAAATAGCAAAACCTCACTAGCTTCTAATGGTACCCACTGCTGAAGTGCTGATCCCTGTTCATGCCCTGTCACAGTGCTGTGACTCTCTAAGGCCCCGAGAGCGTCCCTGCTCCACGAGAATTTGGTGCCCGGTGCCAGGCCCAGCACACAGGGCTGTTCCCTGGTGACCTTGGGGACAGGCAGTGCTGGGAGGAGGCCACGGCCAGGGCTGACCCACCCCGCTCCCCTCAGGCGCTGCTTTAAGCTGAGCCTGCAGCGCTTGGGCACCTGCAGGGGACATCTCAGCTGTGTCCGTGCCTGCCGCAGGCGCTGCCGATGCTCACCTGCACTCAGAGCTGCAGCCCCGTGTCCCTCACAGCGAGTGTCTGCTCATTGCCTGCAGACCAGTGCGCTGGGCCTGACGCTGGCTACCGTAGCCAAACCAGCCCCACCATACCTCGCTAACTCACGTTCACGGCTTGACCTCAGACCTGCCTCACCACCCCTGAACTTATGTGGTGAACTGGCTTCTTCTTACAGCCTGACTCCATCCGGGGGTGTGCCCTGCTCACTGCCCTCAGGCGCCATGGGACAGACCCCTGCCCTGCCAGCCTGGTTGTCACACTTGGCTCCATCTCACCATCCTTTGGGGAGAAGGTGTCCTGCACTGGGCCCTGACAGACTTTTGCTACTGAGGATATGTTTTTCTGATGTCTTTGGGCTGTCCCAGCCCTGCAAGTTCTTTCATCCTTCACAGTTACCTTTCCTTCATGCTCCACCCGATGGGGGGAATTTGAGAATTAAAAGCCAAATACTTTTCTTGGAAAATTCCCCGGCTAAATTTCTTTTCCCAATCTGTTCTTTTGTTTTAATAAAACTGAAAATGCCAAAGATATGACTGAAATGGACAATTTATTTATTTGAAGATGTTACACAAATTGAAAACCATGTTGCCATTTTGGCTGTTACTTTGTTGCAGATAGTTGAGGTGCTTGGATGCTGGCTAGACTGTGGTAGGCTTTCTAGTTATCAAACGATGGAGGATGCCATCCATATGCTTTGCTTCTCCTGGACATGAATCTGATAGAGAAGGTTCTTCAGGAAAAGGGAGAATAACTGGTCCAGTGACTGGTTTGGTCAGGTCTGGTTTGTTTACTTGAGTCTTTTCTCCATCAAGGCTGGGTGCAGATCCTACAGCCTTAGGTGGAACTGGCTTTCTATCTTTATGTTTGTTTTGACTTTCTGCTAGACTAAAGAAAGTGATGTCCTCATTTGAAGGGGGTAGAACTTTAACCCAGCCCACTGTTTTTTCCAAGTGTGGAGGGAAAGGATTGGCATCTGAAGGGGAAGCCTCTTGATCCTGCGCGGGTTTTCCAGGTGTCTGATTAGCTTCCTGGTTTTCCTCTTCAGTGGCAGGATCCTAAATAACAAGGAATAAGCATTTTTAAATTGAAAAAATTCCTTCAGATATGAAGATTACCCTTCACACTAAGAATCTGCTGCATCTCTGGTCCTCCAAGACCAACTACAGAACAGAAGCTCAAAGGATCAATGGATGTAACTATTTCCTGTACCAGAGGAGATGGGCGCATAAAACTTGGGTAATTACAGTAATATCCCCTTGCATTCCATTTGTGATTTACAATTTCATTGTAGAGCATTCTGAACACATTCTGCATGATTGGCTCTGTACCCACTCTATTGCCTTTTTATCCACCCAACAACAGTCTGTTCTATCACAAGAGAGATTTCTTCCTGCTCTGGCCTTATCGCTTTCTTGAAGCACATGTCTTTGTGAACAAGAAAACTTAAAAATGGCTAGGCTTTCAAAAGTTCAAAACTTGTTTTGTAAAGGAGTATTACTCTTGCAATATTAAGATTAGATTAAGAAATACCTGATGACTGTAGATTTCACAGGATATTGTGACAAACTCTTCCATGCGACTATTTACTACAGAGCCTTTGCAGAAACCGATTTGCTGTAAGAAGAAAATACAAGCATTTTTTCACATGGAGCACTTATACTAAGCTCCTATCTTGTAAAATAAGTGATAATGAAAGGCTGAATAGTTATAGCTTCTGAGTGTATTTGTAGGGATAAACAGCTTGGGCAACCTTTTATTTTGGGATTGGCAGCCTTACAAAGGCAGGCAGCATTTTGATAAAGGCCTTGTGTTTGCAAAGGAAGGTTAGGTAACACAATAGCAAAAATAAGCTGGCTTCTTAATGCCAAACTACAACAGCTTGTTTAAGTTCTCCTGCAGCAGAATATCCCTAGGCAGGCAAGTTGTGTATGGAACATAATATAATTTTCCACACAGAACCAATTTCACGCTATACTAGTGAAAGAAACCGTGAAAAAAAATGCTAGTTTCTAGTAGTTGAGTTTGTACTGGGCTGCAGATATCATGTCTTGGATCTCACTAAAGATGGGGCTTGAAATGTTACCTCTCAAATACATGCCTGTGTAGCCTTCCAGTTTCTCTTACAAATTTTTCCTTAGCTCCTAAATGTTTTCCTTAGCTGACCTGATCATATTATGAATATACTCTTTATGCACTGGTTGGGATTTATTGTCTATGTCTGTTTCCTTGGAAGAAATCTTTAAGATTCATTCAGTTTTGTAAGGTGATGGCTACTCCACTTTTTTCTGGATGGTATTTTTTTTTGTTTTTTGCTCATGGACTTCTGGTAAGAATTCAGAACTTTTTCTGAAATGTTTCTCTATTTGAAAGCAGTCTGTATATTTGCAAGACAGTATACAGCTACAATACATAAAAAGATTACTGTGGGTTTTGGTTCTTGTCTGCAAAAAGCCAAGAAGATAAATACTAAATATTTACTGAGGAATCATAGCATCTGGAAAACTGGTGTTTATACAAGGGAAAGTACTTACAGCTACTTCCAGTGGAAGTGGCTCACACTTGGAGATGTCAGCAACCGTGTCATTTTTGGAGCAAGATGTTTCCTGAATTAAAAACTCTACAAAATATGCAGGACCAACGACCCACTGTAAATGAGAGGCCAGTGGCAATTAGAACTTGCACATGTGTCAGGAAGAATAAAGAATTTTACTGACCTTGAAATCGATGAAAAGCTTAGCTTCCTGCAGAAAGGCTTAAAAAAACCCAAACCAAAAAAAACCAAAAACTTAGCAGGAAAAGCTTCCTGCTAAGTCTGGAAGGAACAGGTGATAGTTGGGGCTTTACTGTTAGTTGTGTTACAGTGAATGTTTGTTTGCCAGTGCTGCTTTATTGTCTGGTCATTTTTTACTTCTTATATATCCACAATCTTAGTAACTCATGGATTGGCATAATGGAATAAAGTTTGGATTTTGTCATAAGTTAGCATCCACATAGAACTACAAAGCTGAAGACCTTCTTCAGTGTCTTGATGACAATTTCTGGTTGTTTCAATGAAAAGGATCATTTTACTTTTTCTGAAATTTGGCTTGGAAAATGGAAGTGGTTAAATAGTATATTGCAGTCATATCTGATGGTTTGAGACAAAGAAAAACCATTTTGCTATCTACACATACTGAATTTTAGAGAGACTGGATAATACTGTGGTGAACAGAGAGGACTTAGCCATGAGATCACTAACTCTCTGTTAGTCTAAAATTAGTTTTAAACCATGCTTAGACTCATTCAGTGAATTACAGGTATGTGTTGGAAGGTATGACTGTGCTTTATTAAATACTTTCTATTAGGGAGTTGCAAATTCATGGTCGTGGAAGAAGGAGTTAACAGTGAAGCTTTCCTGAACTTTGGAAGCAAGTTTGTGTCTTGACTTTCACATGAAGATCTTCTTTATGCAAGAAATAGAATCAGGAGATCAAAAGAATTCTGCATAGAAGGATTCTGTGCACTATGCAGATACAAAATCAAAATAACCCCTAAGACAAAACAAATTGTAGTCTGGATGATCCATATTTCTTGAGGGCTAAAACAAGTCAGATCAGCCTTTGCTTACCTGCATTGAAGCTCTTGTGACATTGAGGACAGAGAAGTAATGAGTTTGTTCACTCTCTGCATTGAACTTGGCAAGACTTCGAACAGCAGCCTCCAAGTATTTGGGCTCAGTTGGGGAATCATCAGTTGGGCAGTCAGGACATACTGACCAAATGTATCTGGGTGGAACTTTTTATTCAAACAAAACAATGTCGTTAGAAAAGGCATTGCCATAAATCATGTTGATAGTGCAGGTCACTGTAAATGCATCTATGCCCCCAACCCTGCCCACTTGTCCTCCACCCCCCTGGAGTAACAATATGTGATTTGCACCCCTCAATAATTTTGAATCTTTATGTATTTGCAGACCCATAAAAATGTTGCAGTGGAGGCAGACACTGAAGGAAAAAGTGCAACCTATTGACAATGGACATGGTGTTTTTCCTTGCCTTTCACAAAGCCATAAAAATGTTTTTTGGTTCAGAGGGTAAAAGCCCATGCAGGGGCTCTGCTGAGTGTCCCAGAGGTTAAAACAGTTATTACTGAGCTCTTTTGAGCTGCAGGACCTCCCTGGCCTTTTGATCACTGACTTGAGAAAATCAGGGCAGCTGAAGCTAATGGAGATACTGCAGTGTCATAATTACATTTAAAATTGAAAGTAATGCTATTTGGCAAAGAGTTTTTCCAGTTCTCTTATAAAGAGTATGTTAAAGACATACCTGGTTGTAAAGTGCACTCATAAGTATTCAAATGAGCAATATTTCTTGCCTGATTAATGTAGATAATTGCTTTGCATTGACCGTAAACCTAAAACAATATAAACATTTAGAAACAATTAATATTGCGCCCTTTACACTGATCATCTAGTACCTAAACAGGAATGGTTCATTTTCTTCTTGCAAACATGGAATTCTTTTCAAGACAAAAGTTTTGTTAATACTCAAATGACAATGAAACACATTCCTAAGCATCTCCTTTAGAAATAAAAGGCTGGCTCATCCCCTGGGGTGATTCTGAGATATACAAATGCAGTGCTTGACTGTGGGGTGGCCTGCCCAGGGCCACTCTTCTGGAAGCTGAGAAGTGCCCAAGGGTCACAGAGTGCTCCTGCCCCAGGGGCTGGGTCTGTGTCTGGAACCCAGAGAGTTTAAAACTCAGAGATCTGGTCAGAGTGTCTGCGTCCAGTCACCTGTTTTCCACCTTCCCTTTTTCCCCTATAATCATAGGGAGAGCAGTAGGAAGGACCATAAATCAGTTTTGTGGCACAGTGGGGTCACCCCTGCACACAAAAACTCCAACTTTATGGCAGTAAAAAATACTGCCCTATTAATATCCATTGTGCCTTTATATTTAAGAGTTGAAAGTATGCTCTCTGAGGTCTTCTTAGACATTCATACCTGTGTGATAAAGGCCTCTGGACATGCATTTCTTGGCTTCACGGAAGCCATATCAACCATATAGGCTTTGTGCCCTTTTTCTGCTGAAAACACTCTAATAGAAGTGAGCAGAATTTTTTTTTTGCTAGTTTTTCATTGAAAAGTTAAAATTGATTGACCTTAGAAGCAGTCCAGGACAGTTTATTAATAACTTCCTTTTTTGTTTTTTATATGAAATTTGTTTCTTGTAATTCTTCATTTTCTAAGGGTTTTTTCCACTTGTTCAGAATAGTTTTGGTCACCTGTAGCAACAGTATTCAATCACTTTCTGTCTCAGCTTGTCTTGCTGAGCTTTCCTTTTTCTCCTATTTCCGTGCAATTTTTGCAATTTTTCAGAATAAAAGTGGAATTAAACTAAACCAATAATCACATGTTATATAAAAGTGCATTTCTTTTATTCCCTCCTTGACAGGCTTTAAAATAAACTCTTACAGGGTTGCTATAAAAAGTAAACCATTATTCTAAATGATGTCCTAGCATGGCTATTTAGTTTGGTCTGTTTATTAGCTCTGGTCAAAAATTTTCTTTTAATTTTCTCTTTTAAAAAAAAATCTTACCAGTGTATTAGCTGATTAGAAGGTACAGAGTAAAATTTTGGATATTATAAAATGGGCTTCGATTTTTTTCTAAGCTTTGTTGCCCACTAAAAATGCAAATGTAGGGATTTTGGTGTCATCAGTAGTACCTGAGTAACTCATCATATGTGAGATTAATAAGAAAAATAAAATCCTTACAGTTGAATGAGCAGGTCTGGGGTTACAGTTCTTCCACAACTTCCTGCTGAGTACATGGCATTCAGTATCCACTACATCCAAGAGGAGATAGAATACAGAACCAGTGATCTCCTGAAAACAAGAAACAAAAGAGTCACATCCCAGTTTTGTATCAAACAAAGTATGGACGCATAAAAAGGAGAGATGGAGAAATGGAAAACAGCCAGGTGTTCATATATCCTGAAACATGAGCACTCTCTGTGACAAAAGTGGCAAATCAGGTGAAATTCAGGCCCGGTTAGAACAAGTTTAGTCATGCAGCTAGCCAGTTTTACATAAAGAACAGTCCTTTGGTCCGTTTTATCCCTCTGATTCTGGTACCATACAGAACCCAAGAATAACAACTAGAGATGTTGATGTTTTGATTGTCAACTTTCATTATCAGATTTGAAAGGTAGGTTATTTTGCCTGAAATAAGAATGAGATTATAAGTACCACAACTAATAAAAAACTGCTAACATGGAACACTCCCAGTAGGCTTTAGAAACAGAAATACCCTATTTCTTAGGGCAGTGTCTTCTTCAAGTGTGGATGCTTTGCACTTGCAGCAAAGAGGCAAAGGCTGCTTGATGCAGAAGCTTAAATATTCTCTCAGCTATCAGAGAGTGCTGTGAGAGACCTTGCATAATCATGTGGATGTCTCAGACTCACTTAAAGCTTCAGTCCAGTGCTTGAGTTCTGACCTGTGCTTAAGTCCAGAAATCTTTATTCAGTTCACTGCAGCACAGGGTGCACAAAGCAGTTCAGCCTCAGCTTTTGGGCAAACATCTTTCCAGGCGAAAGATGAACTAAAAGTACAGCTCTGTATGTCTAGTGCTTACATCATGTAGTGCAGGAAGATGAGATGCTGCATGGTGCAGCTCCTCATTCTGCTTCCACTGTAGATATGGGTAAGCACCTTTCCAGCATATTTATCAAAGATAGGCTTAGTTGGATCATGTTTTATTTATATCTTTAGTGGAAAGCTGGAAAGAGGGCAGCTGTCATTTATACATCCTCGAGAACTTAGATGTGAGCGTTAGCTGCGTGTTTAGACTGAGGTTATGTCTTTGCTGAAGGGGAAGGAAAACCAAAATTGAATGAGAGCAGTATTCATTCATCCCTGCTTGATTTCATTGGTTTGTGGAGAAAACATTAAATGGGGAAGTCTGGGGCCGGTATCTGTATCATTTTGGCTTTGGTTTTCATTTCTGTTTAACAGTGGCTACCTGTCAGTAGGGCTTATAAAGCTGGAGTTCTGCTGGCTTTTTTGTTTTTATACTGCTCAGAAAACCACTAAGTGGTATCTGCTCTGGAGTTCTGAGGAGATGGAGTGATACAAACTACTCTGATCACACCCTATAGAGCTCTGTGGGATGGTGATTTTATGTGAGCTCTACCATATATACTAGTAATACTAAACCCTTTAAATATGAAAGGGAAAAACGAATAGAAAATAAAGAATTATTAAATTGGTTTGTTATCATTGTCTCTTAGTTCTGTTCTTTTAAACACAACTTCTCATATTTTCTACGATTTTTTTGTATTTTCATATCGTCTTCTTTTTCCTAAGTGTTCTATAAAGTGATCTGATAATGCCTTTCACTGAGCTCTCAGGACTTGCTTACATTAATCCTGAGGTTTAATTATAAGTGTCACTTTGAAAGCCATGAAACAATCAAAAGCTGTTTTGACAAAGAGTGATGCTGAGGGGCAGCAGTGCTGTTTGTGCAGTGGCATGGCAGCATTCCCACACCTGGCTGCAGAGATCCTTCTGTGGAAGGAATTAATCATAATTTTCTGTTCACGTACAGGATATCTAAATACCATGATGGTATGTCTCTTTAATATGATAGCTAATATAGCTTAAATCAGAAAACACAAAGTAAGACCTGGCAAAGAGTAATTGCTATTTGCTGAAAATGTGTTTTTGAGTAGTGCCACATTTGGTACAAGTTTGTAACTTTAAATATAACTTCGGTAAGAAAAAAGCCATCACTAAGACTATCCACATGAAGAAGAAATAGCCAAGAAAAATGTGTATCTTT
Organism: Vireo altiloquus; assembly: GCA_013396875.1. Taxonomy (NCBI): domain Eukaryota; kingdom Metazoa; phylum Chordata; class Aves; order Passeriformes; family Vireonidae; genus Vireo; species Vireo altiloquus. The sequence continues at coordinate 519,138 of VZRF01005967.1, forward strand.
AAGGAGTGCCATATTTGGAATTGGTGACTTGAGCTTTCAAGCTGGTTGTTAAGGTATTCTGGAGGCAAAAGCACACATATACCTCATTAGAGAAATGTTCTTATAATCTAATGTTTTTGGTGTTAGATGAGTTTCCTCAGCTGAATCATGGATATTGATTATAAAAGTGGTGATCTTAGAAACCTTAAGGCAACCAGGGCAGACCAAACTGTATTTCTTGTTGCCTATAGCTCTCTTGTATAATACCAGCTCTAATAAGCAGATGAGGTTATTATAAAATCTACACATCTTTTGGTCTACCTGCTTCTGTATGTATCATCCTCCACTGGGGAATGGATAATTTGGGGCTTATTCAGAGCTCAGCACATCACTGAAGGTTTAATCATCCTTATTTTAATTTTCATTAAAAGACAGTTATGCAAAGGCCTTTTGATATCTGCTTAGTGTTAAATAAAAAGTTGTATATCTTTCCTGCATTGCCAAAAAGATGCCTTCCTCAGCACTGCTGGTGCCAGGCTGCAATGTGTGCTGGGCAGCCTGGGAGCCAGAGGAGTTGTGGCATCAGGGTGACCTGGTGCAAAGGAAAGAAATGAAATATTTTGGCATGTTTTGTAATTTTGGTTAAGTGCCTGTCAGTGAAGCTAATCATGAGTATCTTGTATGAAAGCAAGCTCTGTCCTACTTGCATATAAGTTAATAGCAGATGGCTCATTAGTTTCAATTAGAGCAAAGCTGAACCACAGGTTGCTTAAGGGCAGATTTGAATTTGAAGTAACTTTGAAAATGTTTTTATCCTCACTACTGCTTAAGAAAGTGAGAGGAAGGACCACTGACTGGTTCGGGAAAAAAAACTTCCTAATTTTTTTGAGAGGAATGGGAGATGGCATAAGGTTGTAACTGTCCATGAACCCCCTTGACATTGCTGACTGCTCCCTATGTACTCAGTCCCAGCAGCAACAATGGGACAAAGGGCTTAGAATGCCTAGTTTGTTATTGCAATGTCTTGAAACACTTTATTTACAGGATACAAATATTAGATGCAAAAAAACCCAAAAAAAACCCCAAAAAAACAAAACAAAGAAAGAAGTAAATTAACCCCCCAGATGAACAAAATATGCTTTCTCTAAAGCAATAAGTTATATCTTTAGGAAATTGAGTGACAGACAAATCACAACCAAGGACCAAAATTCTCCTGTGCTGAGATATCTTTTATCTTTGGCACAGGTGAAGGGAGAAGACTAGGTAGGGAGATGACTGAGGTGGTTTACAGCACATCTGCACCCACCATGCTGCACTCCAGGGTGGTCATAGGAGGCTCTAATTATTGTCAATAGGAAATTTTCCAAAGAAGGGGATCTGAGTATCTAACCCTATGAAGTAGCCCCAAGAAGGGGTCTGAGCACCTAACTCCATGACTGGTGATGTGCATTCTGGGCCAGCTCACATTCATCACGTGTGAAAAATTCTGAAGAGACCTGATCCAGTTGCTTAGTGGGCACATTCTGTCACCTGAGCAAGGCAATATAGAGAACACAGCAGAGCATCTTTAGCTGGGAGATCTTGGGTTGCTGGAGTACACAGTGTGTCTGCAGGAACCATGTCCTTGTCAGAGCAGCAGGAAGAATTGTCATATCCTTGCCAGTACAGATCTTTAAGCAGCTGGCAACAAGGCTAATTTTCTTTAGAGTTCAGAGCTCAGCCTTTCAGGTAAGCTTATGGGAAGTGAGCAGGCATTGCAGGGAATGTTAGCAGCAGGCTTCCATAGTGCCTAATCTGCTGTGGGCCCTTGTGAATTCATTTCAGCCTGTCCGTAGTTAGTGCCAGTAGATTTGGTTATTGTAACACAAAATAGTCATAAATTAAGCACACACAGAGAAATTTGATACTTGAGGAAATGTGAGTGATATTCTGTAGGTATTTCCAGTGTATTTTTTGCCCTTGAACTGGTTTCACATTTCTTCTGGAGAATGAGTCATCTTTTAGAGGTCTGTAAAGGAATTCCTTGGTCCCAAGCAGGATGTGTTTACACCTGTTAGTGCTCATATCTTTTGTGCAAAACACACGATGACTTACTAGCCTTTGCACTCCAACTGCTCAAGGCAGTGGGAGGAAGGTGTAAAATGAAATTAAATCAGAGTAGTGGTGTTTCATATCAAATTTGAACTGATGCCTGGAGCTATTCCAAGGGCAGGCAGCAGAGAGTCATGACTGAGATTTGCTCTCTAATTGCCCACAGTGTGATGAAATTGTTTCTAGTCTGTGCATAATGTTGACATGGCCTCTGGAGTCCTGTGAATAGAACTTTGCATTTGCCTTTTGAAATATTTCTTCATTCAAATAGATATTTCTAAGAAACAGACACAGGGAAAACATATATTGAGCAAGAGGGTGACTCACCTGCGGCTGTTCTCGGGCGCTGACAATTCTGTAGAGGCTGAGTACGTAGCCCTCTTCTCGGTCAGCATTGATCTGGCGGAGAGCCAGGTCTGCAGCCTCCTCCACTGCAGCATCATCACAGCGGGGGGAGAGCAGTGCAGCCCCTGCTCCTCGGGCTGGAGGGGCACCAGAGCAGGAGCAAAGCACCTGGATGCCAAAGAGCATCCAAACAAGCCAAACCATTCTGCTTAGAGAGGCAGTGCTGCAGATCAGGGTAGTCAGTCAGGATGGAGGGGCTGAGACCTCAGTGAGATCACAAACTTTTATAGTGGAGTCGTGTCTCTTTATAAACTTGTGCCCCCTTTTTATTACATAGTGACCATCACCTTTAGACCTATAGCTGCAACAGTAAATACTAAGTCAATGATTACAAGGTTTTACAGAAGTGTTGCTCCCTCTGAGACCAGAGAACACTTTTTCCTCCTGGCTTTCCGTCTCTAATTTGGACTTCACTCGGCAGATCATGCAATTTTGACCTTGTGGAAAGGGATAAGAATACACACAAAAAGGCTGCTTCCTTAAGAAACCAGATTTGCTTGAATAAACCTATATGCAGAACAGGTCTGGCTCCAGTTCTGTCAGTGATCCAGTTCTTCTTCCAAATAAAGCAATGACAAAGGTCTGATTAATTTGAACAGGAAATGGATAAATGCCACAAGGTTGACTGATTTTGCACTTTATATTTGTTAAATGCCAGTTGTAAACAAATATATTGACTCTATTATATGCAGTCTATTTGGTTGTGATAGAGAGCTCAGTTTGGATTCATTCTGTGAGCATTTCTACTCATCTGGATACCTACAGTTGAATGCTACCCCTTAGCCCTGGAGGCACTGAGACCTCTCAAGGGTCATGGAAAATACTGCCTGGAGAAACTTTAGTTTGAAATGACAGCGGTGTGCTTTGTGAATAACCTGTCAGGAACTCCGTGCTGGAGACAAGGGGGAATAACTTTACAAGTAGCTCCTATCTTCAAGATTTGGAGATGTGGTAGTGACCATTACTTGGGAAGAATCCCTAGGAATGTCACTGGTTTTCTATAAACAGGCACTTCTGCAGCATTTCATCTTGAACGATACCAGAAACTGGGTACTATTTCCCTGGCTCTTATTTTTTGTCATGGGACTCTGTGATTGCAGCTTTCTGTTGACGGGCACCAAATACCTTTATGTTTGAAAGTTATATTGAATGAGGAAGAAAAAGTGCAAGTGAAGGGCATAGTTGTCTCTTCAATACTACTGTGATGTTTGGGGTAGTTAAAAATTTCTGTATTGTCACTTTTTTTACTGTCTGTGTAAAGAATCTTAGCCCAGAAGTGTTTAAAGCATCTGGGATTCAGCAGAATGTGTGCCAGGGAATGTCCATAGAAAGCTGGGATTATACATCCAGCCAGAAGACCTGCAACAGCCCTGGAGCTGAAACTGTTCTAAGAAGACTTTGTTTGGTGGCAGAGGTGCAATACCCTGATAACAGGACATAAGGGGAACATGGCTGCTAGAACGAGCCCCTCGTGTGTGGGGTGAGGGATAATGTACGGACTGTATCCAGGAGGGAAGGGATACAAGGGGTGAATGTTGAGAAACACTGCTGTAGCCATAGTACAGGAACCGCAGAAGCAGCAATGCAGACTCTCTCACATTGTTCCTTGTGCCCGGGGATGCTTCCCCTGCGGCTAAAGGATAATAACTCATTTTCTTTATCCTTACAGTGCGTGGCATTTCTATGGCAATGGGTGCCAGTTAGTACTGGCTGTGTCGGTGCTTCTTATAATAGGGAATTGTTACATCCCTGACTCTGTTCTTTGTACTCTTCCTCTGCCTGGAGAGGAAAAATTTCTCTGCTGAAATAGCTGACCTCAAAACATGGACCCAGCTGGGAAATCTGAGCATGTCCAGCCAAAGCAGGAAAGTACATATGCTTTTGCAAAACAGAGCTTGAAAAAGCTGAAAAACACTGTCAGCCAATGATGGAGACCTGGCAAAATTCTTCATGCTGCATTTCAAGGGAGGAGGCACTTGTATTTTATGTGCCACCATTTCATATCTCTCATTGCCCAGAGAATCAATTGCTAAATACTGAATCTGTTACTAAGGCCCAGGTGCATGAAAATGGGGCTCTACTGGTGGGAGACAAAGTGATTGCTTCAAAGCAATCACTTTGGAAAACAGATCTGTAAGAGGGCATGATGTGTCCTTAAGAGGAACACTCTTCAGGAACTCTCTTAAGGAGAAAGAAGATGAAGTGCAGATACTAAAGTGAAACACATAGAGAAATTTTGTTTTTTTCCTGTTTTAGAAAACAAGGGAGTGGTTACACCAGGTGTAGGAGAACATCTGTGAAATATGGAGCCTGCAGATGTTTCTGCTACACATATTTGCTTTGTGTGGAAAGGCAACAAGAAAATGCAGCATTTCTGGATTTCAGAGATCCCCAGGGGCAGGGATCCTTTCTATAAACATTTTGTTTCGACCATCAGGAAATTTTCTAAGCGTGGAAAACACCCTCTCTTCTATAATATAGCTCCTATTTTGTTATATACAAGACAGTTTCTATGGTTTAGTTGTGGTGCTTCCTTGTTTTGAAATGTCTCATGTATCTGGTGTTACAGGGATGCAAAACATAACAGATGCCATTTCATTAAATCCTGTGTTGTGTCTCATGCAGTGAGATGGGAAGACCACCTATCTTACTGCATTGATAGGTTTCTACAGCTTAGTACTAGCACTCTTTGGAATGGCTGCATGCAGGATATACTGGAGTCACTGCTTTGCAGAGAACAAAACCTCCCTGAGCCACTGACTGGCAGTGGCTGGTGCAATTGCCCACAACACACTTCCTGCAAAACTCAGCATTTGCTTGAAATGTGAGAGCAGCTACCTTCACGGGCAGAACTTTCCCTCAGTGTGCTGCCATCACATTAGAGCATGGTTTACAGAGCCTAGGCTGATTTGCCTTTTCTTTACATACCCAGCTGAAGCACTGGTGCAAGTGCCAATGGCTTTTCCCTTCCCCATTGACACAGCAGAGCAGAACCTTCCTGTACTGTGAGCTGTTGCATTATCACCAAGAGCAAATGTTAGTTGTGTTGCTTACTGAGTACTGGAGGGTTGTAACTAGGAGATCAGGACAAGTTATTTGAAACAGTTCAGAAATTACATGTGTTCTGCAATTTTTTGCTGCCTGCATGATAATTATCTTGTAGCGAGTGCTGTTCCTGGTTAAAGATTCATGACTGTCTTTGAGACTGCTCCCCAGGGCCTGCAGAATGTCTGGCTGGCAGTAAAGATCCTTCTGGCCCCAGCCCCTTATTAATTTTCTACCTAGAATAGATTTTGCCTCTAACATGTGCCAGAAATTCAGGGAAGATTTGACTGCTAGGACAATAGTAAATTGCCATCACTGTCTGGGTCCTGTTATATGAGATACATGTCTGTCATATATTTTTTATTCCCTTGAATTGGCATTTCCTTATATGCACAGAGACCATGCAGGACCCCATGACTGTACTGCACCTGTGTGTCTGCTGGAAGACAGACAATACACATGTATTTGGCTGCAGGGATTGATGCCTTCAGCTGGCCAGCAGTGAGTGTGTCCTGATTCTCTGTTCTTTTCATAGACATGGATGCTCTCGTGCCATGCCCAAAAGTTTTGAGGTATTTCTGGTGGATATCATTACATTGGAAACATTACAGGTGGAAGGGAAAAATACATTTTTTCCTGCCATTTCTTTAGTGTTATTGGTGTGTGATCAAAAGAGAGGACTGACCTGATTTTCCGCAGTGCTCAGCACCCACACATCCCAGTGAAGCTGAAGAGAAGTGCAGGAGCTTAGTGTTTTTGAAATCAAGCCCAGAATATGACTCATAATGCTGTGAAGGAGATACTTGACAACTAAATGAAAATATATACAGATAGAAGGTAGCAAAGCATTGAACATTTTATTGTGAACTAACCTTTTGGATGGTGTTTCTATCACAAAGCTACAACTGTTGTATAGCTCTTACAACAGTTCACAATAAGAAACCATATTTTCTTGTATTTTAACTAGAGAATCCCTGTATGTAAAGTAAACTACTGCTGTATGTTGTAATCATCTATATTTTGGAGCAGGCCTTTGCAAGACCCTGACTACAGTTCTGCTCTCTGAAGGGTAAAACTCATTCAGGCTCCGAGTCAAGTGTTCTCACCTATTTGGACTTGATGTTGTGGTCTGTGTGTTGCTGCTGCTGCTGCACTGATCCTTTAGTTTGGCTGCATTGCATGTCTGAAACACAGCCTAGATATCAAAATGGCGAATCTTCCCAGGGCAGGGAGGAGGGAGAGGCACAAAGCCAACTGGGCGAGGTACTTTGTCATGCTGAGCAGCTGCTGCAACTGCTCTCTTTGTTACCGATTTTGCTGAGAGCATGGAACGTAAAATTTCTGAAGAGCTGGATTCAGATGCAACAGGGTTATTGTGGGAAAGCCCAAGATTATGGTTGGTGAAGCCTACAGCACTGGGCACCAGTCCTGCTGATGTGTCTTGACCTGGATGAGCATAGGTAACTCCAGGCTGGAAAAGAAAAACAGTTTGTGTTGGTTTTCAGTGATTTGGGGCTTGTGACATTCAGGTCATTGATACCTTAACTAGGTACCCTGCTCCTAACTAGCTATAGACCTGCAACCCAGGTTCAAATGTTCCTGACCATCACAGAAGCCTGATTTGCGTTTGAACGCATGCCCAGGAACCCAGGAACAGTTTTTTTGTAGCCAGTGAATCATTAGGTCTAAATTCTGTGCTATATAAACTTTCAGGGCCACCTGCACAGCTGGTGAAACATTCAAGACCAGCTGTCTCATTTACTCTTTCATATACCTCTTAGACAGCTAATTACTATTGAGTTACCAAGAGTTGTTGTCCATAGGAAGTATTTAACCACCACCTAGTCCTTCTGAGACCAAATGTAGGCTAAAATACCTGGAGAGTACTCAGGTTAAGTGTGTATGTTTCACTCCCCTTGCTACAGCAGTGGAGGACAAGGTCCCTGAATTCAGTCACATCTAAGGACTAAAAGCCTCCAGCCTCACAATGCTGATTTGTTTTACATTTATCTGCCCCATCCCTCTAGCTGAGCAGAGTTTGGTTCCCTTTGCCTTGCTAGGCATGTCAATCTCCCAGGCAGTCAGGAGGACAAATTGTGTCAAGCATGGATGGCAGACATGACATAATTCTGAGCACAGAACTCTATAGGATAAACAGGAGCTACCTTACCTTGGCTTTTAGGATACAAAGTTAAACTCAAGTTATCACAGATAGCTAATGCAGTCTACAGTGAAAGAAGTAAACTCAAGATGATGGCTTGTAACAGTACCAGTAGGCTGGGATACCCTGGCAAGCAAGGGAATATGTGGAGCTGGTACCTGGTGTCCGTACAGCTGGCAGTCCACCTGAAGGTCTTGTGAGGGTTGTTTTACCATCACTGCTGTGCAGAAACCAAAATTCTGGCAAAGCAGAGCACAGTCAAGAGAAATAGTTAGAAAATAGAAGGGGCTGCATTACAATTTTTAATTTCAGCACATTTAGAAATGGCTACTTGTTCTCATGTTTTATCTGAGCAGTGAAGTGCTTGCTTCTTAGCCTGCTGGGCTCAAAAGCCAAGCTCTTTAAATGCATAAGCAGCAAATAAATGAAACTCCTGTATTCTTCTAGATCCTTCATATATCTGAATATAAGGGAGGGAAAGAATATATAAGAATACAGGTAAAAAGCCCCCGCCCCCTAAAATTGCTTAGGACTCAGTTTCATCCAAAACAGAAGAATTTGAACACAGTAAAGTATACAGTATGATTCTCAAGAGCCTATATATCAGAACAAATCACACTGAGAACACTGCAATTGGAGGAGGAAGAAACAGTCTGCTTTTTTTTTTTTTTAATGTGACTGTGTACTGTCCAAACCAAAGAGCCTGATTGTCTCAGGTGCTCATTTTAAGAAGAGTAAACAATAATATATATTCTCTTGCTTAAAAATATTTTGTCTCTAGTCCTCAAGACTTTTTCAAATATATTCAAATCCATTAGAATTCAGTCCAGATACCTCAGAGAGAAGAGAAAGGCGTAATACAGCTTTAGGAATGAAATATTGAAAAGCATGTCATGATGGTACATATCTCTTGCACCTTGATCCCCACAGGGGTCTGTTCCTGCTCCAGTGCAAGCACATCCCAGCATGATGCTGCTTTTCTAGCTCAGGGCTGGGGAGATTTGGGCTAATGTGCTGCCATACTCACAGACTGATCCTCGGGCAGCAGCTGACAAGCCCCGACATTGGCTTTAGCTTCTGCTGCAGAGCAGTTCGTGGCACCCACGGCAAACTCAGCAGTAACAACTTGTGCTGGGTGATACTGATAAAACAGGAAAATTGTTTAACTGACTTTGCACTGGGAAACTGCAGAGCTGCTGAGAAAAGATAAAAGGCAAATGTTGTGGCTCCATCTCCCACAGGAGTGAAAGGGAATCCTGTGGCTAAAATGACACATAATAGTTGGGAAATTAAGAACAAATCAGGAGGGCGAATCAGAGCAAGCAAATTGCATCTGTTTGCAAACATAACTAGGTAGCAGTGCACAATTACTGTAAATGAAATATTCTCTTTACAAGAAAGGCTAGACATAGTTCTAGAAATTACCTGTATTTTGGCTCTTCCGATCTCAAGGAGTCGGAGGTAAGAATCAGTGGTTTTGCTGTTGTAGTCATTGAGTGCAGCTGACACCACTCCTAACACCTCTGTATTGTTCAGTCTGGCCAGCGGGGCACAGTCAGGGCAGACTTTGAGAAGGTCTTCACGGGAGTCTGCAGGAGGAACAGATCATGTTTTGATCAGATTGTAAATTGTTTAGAAAGGCATTACAGACTTATTCAGTAACACAAAACACTGTTTAACAGTCTGTCCCAAATTACAGTGGCAGGAATTTTTCCAGTGCAGGCTATAGATGGCAGTGTGTCACACGACTTGGCCATTCAAATCTTTCTGCAAGGAAAAGTGCTGTGGACTTCAAAAGCACATTTTATATGTTCTTACTCAGTTTTTAGTGAATTTTCTTTCTGGCAACCTCTCTATGACACCAGTGAAAAGGTGCTTCACCTCACACAAGGAATGGTAGGAAAATGAAGATATTTTAACTTATTGGTGTTGTGTTTGTATGTGTTAAGTAATCGGTTTTGACAATAGCACTGAAGACATCTTGTACAGAGCAAAGAAATCTCACACTGAGCACACAGAATAGACAATCTGCTTTCTCATGGCAGTATTGAAAATGCTGGATTTAGTAAAGAAGCTGCATCTGCCAATGGGAATCTGGTGACCAACAAGAACAAGTAAACAGACCAACAAGGAATCAAATTCTTAAGGTTAAGCTGCTGAGTGAAGACTCAAATCTAGGACTTGCTCCCCAGTTAGTCTTACGGTATCTGAATTGTCACAGTAAAGAGGAGCAAAGATTGGGTTTGTAAGGCCATGAAACCAGAAAAGGGGGCTGGGTTTAGAAAACCCATTATCTGTTGTCCTTTATGCCGTATTTATACCCAGCAGTTTAGAATCAGAAAAGCCACTGCTATAATAATACTCCAGCCTCTAGATTCAAACATACAGAACAAAGCCTTTACCTGCATGTGAGTGGCATTTGCTAGCGAGTACAGATAATGTCCCATCCACCTTCTGCATTTTGACATCACAGTCACCCTCAACTGCCTAGAGAGAGACAAAAATCAAACGGTTACATTGTTCAGATGAATTGGATTTTTTGATAAAGGGCCACTTAATTCAAAAGAACAGATCCTGGCTGACCATTCCTGGCAACATCAGTCTGATGGCAAAGGCACTGCTAGGTGTGTCCTGGTATCTGTTATTTTGTAAAAGGCAGATCAGAGCTACAAAATCTGGATCCAAATCTGGATCTCAAAAGTATCAGAAGTACCAGGGTAGCAAGATTATGGACATTTAGTACAGGTTTGTCTCTCATATAGAGCAAAGGATATGAATACTTATGAATTAAGACCATCCACAGAGCTGTTTGATAACACTCTCACTAATCTCAGCTGGTCAGTGGCCATGGTAACAGCAGAGTGTGCTACCTTGTGTGAGCAACATGATCCAGCAGGGAGGACATGACAAAGGCAAAGCTGGTGTCACTGGGAAGAGGGAACAGTTAGAGTCACCTCCCTCCAGATGGAAAATAGAATCTGAGCCCTGATGAATACAGGGGTAGATCGTGATTCATATTTAGTGAGCTCTGTGAATTGGGCCCCATTCTAGAAATAGCAGGCTCAGACAACAGTTCACTGCTTTGGTCAGGGAAAGCATCTCACAGCTGGATCACACTTGCATAAGAACAAAATGTCTGAGGCCAGTAAATTCCAGAAAAGCATTACTTCAAAGGCAGAGACCTATCAGAAGGGAATAGCTCATTTGCAGTCTTAATTAGGAAGAGATGGCTTGGTGGAATTGCACCAGGTAACAACCCACATGTAGCCAATGGAAGGGTATTTTTGCACAGATTCACAGCCTGCCCTGTCTGTGGTTTCCAGTGGGGCAGTTATAGATGGGCTGACCAAAGCGACTGGAGCCCCGAAAGAAGGCCCCATGGCATTCATGGACTTTATGTGGGATGTTATGTTGGCAGAGATCTGTCCTGTTCAGATAATAGGACATGAAAGAAATCCGGGAGTGAAATCTTACGTGACATGAAGGCAGTGAGGTCAGCAAGGAAGTTACAAGTGATTGGGTGGTTATAGGCTGTTACAGTGATATAACATTTACTTGGGAATCTGCCTGGCCTCTGGTATCAACATATTGAACATGTACCTTTGGACCCAGCTGGTAGTGTTGAGGTACTCACATGTTCTGCAAAGCTCCTCACTGTGCAATTTGCAAGAGGTGTAGGGCTGAGAATAGGGCACGTGGTCTCCAGTAAGTCAAGTTCAAGAAATATGATGTCATTATTTGGCCCCTGAAAGAAAAAAAAAAGAAACCATTGGAATTGTCATAATTTCTTCACAAAACATCACCAGATCTCTTCCCTGGGGCTGCACTGGGGTCTCTGTTGCTGACTCTCATGGGTAGCTCCAGGTATACACCGGAGTAACTGAAAAGGTCCTTACTATTTAACTTCATAAAAAAACAGGGCTACAGGTCTGGAATAAGTCAAGACAATCACACTGATTTTATTCCAGCTAATAAGGAACAGGCTCATAAATTCTGGAAAGTCCAGCTTGTATGTAGTGAGTCAGTTCTCTTAAGTTAACTTCATTTTATTTTGTTGGGTAGTTTTAAAAAATCAACTGCTTGTTTTTGATGAAAAAACTTCTTGTTTCTATAACCAGATACCAAACAAACACCAGCCAACATTGACGTGTCTCATTTAGTCCATTGGAATTACACTGAACTGCCCCAGTTCCTTTGCATCTGTAACATAAGACTCAGTTCCTTACATTCCCCAGGTCCAAGATTGATTCTGATGTTTAAGTCATGGGTGATTCCATTTAAATCAATTAAGTCCCTTTAGTGTAAAAGCATTCATATGAGCAAAGCAGTGTCACCAGTGTTTTTGTGTAGGTAACTCCGGACACACTTCTAATCTCATTTACGTCTGTTGTAGTCTTTTCTAAATGACTTTGGTACCTTCTCTTTCATAACAAGTAGAAAACAGCCATGGAGTTTCACTCATGTCATTGTTTGGGGCTATTTTCCATGTTGTAAGAGAATCAAAGGTTCTGAATTGGCACATAAATTGTATTTGTGACCATTTTTATGGCCTTTCTAGATGATGGCAATAGATCTTAGGGAAAATAAGATACTGTTATTTCCATTTAGACCCCTTGGCAGCTCAATGGGACATTAGGTAAAATTAATGCCTACTACAATTCACTAATAGCATGGAGTTTTGATAGGTATGTATTTAGCCAATAAATAATTATCTGCATCTCAAAGATTATCCTCAGTTTTTCTCCAGATTAGCTTCTGGGCTCACGAATCAGCACCTGGAACAATCTGCCCTAGCAAAAGTGCTACGTTTGTAGACCAAGCCCTTTCTAGCATTGTACAAAAACGTCTGAACATTTCTCTCTCCCCCTCTGCTCTGCTCTTTGAGAGATACATTTCAGTGACCTGGATTCTCCACTGCTACCAGGTGTCCTTGCCCCATTTAAATCAACAGAGCCATGCTGATTTCCCCATGTGAGGATACAGCCCTTGGAGGCCCTTGTGCTGGTGATTTCCAAGCATCCCCAGGTGAACGCAGTGTTCTGCCTGCGAGCTCCTCACTTACCTGGGGTACCACGCGGATATCCTCGACTCTGTTTAAGGCAAACTTGTATCCATGATGACTGTGGCCATTAATATAATTCACAGCAGCTTCAGCTACTGCTACAGATTCTGGGTCATCACAGCCCAAGGGAGCAGGGGGAGCTGCTGGTACAGCTTTGTGAATTGGAAGCTGAACAAGCAGTATTAAAGCTACTAGTGCCTTCATGGCACCTGAGGAAAACTGATCCCTTTCAGAAATAAAGATCTAAGAATACAGTTCAGATGATAGCTAGGTAGCAGGAACTGGGGCCTCATTTATATAGTACATACCTCAGATTTACATGAGCACACGCCTGATATTTGTCCCAGTTCCAAGAAGCATTGCAAACAACAAAAGAGAAAAGTAAATGTTAGGACATCGAGCTGACTGATTAATATTGGCCAAAGTAAATTTTATCAGGTAGGATATTGCAAAGTCTGCTAAAGTGGCTTAAGAAAAAAGTGTCAGCAAAAATGTAACACAATTTTTAGACACCTCTACCAACCAAATACTGTCCATGTAAGAGGAATATGATCCCTTCTGTTAAATGTGTAGAGATGCTAGGGCTAATTGAGCTTTCTTGTAAACAGGACACATTCTGTTGGGGCTCAAATCTCACCAGACACTAGTTTAAATTGTGAGATCAGTAACATGATAATTTAGAAAATGGAATTTTAAGTAGTTCTAAGGATCACTTTCAACAGTAAATGTAATTGAATAGCAACTTTTGCTACTGAATTTATTTGGAATAGGAAATGAGGCATAGTTCCTAAATCTTTTGCATCAGCTCTTTCTTTCTCTGAATAATCTGAATATGTCCAATAGTTCTTGGAGTTTTATTTTGCAAAGCAGGCATTTGGTAGGAATGTTTCTGGAATATGTTGTACAGATTTGAGGATTTGGCAGAAGATCCTAAAGAGCACAAAGTGTTTTAAGGAGAATGTAGAGGAAAATTAGCTGCTTAAATGCTTGGGAATGCTGGATCTGATCTTATATTTACATTCACAGTGTACATATTTACAAAAGAGTAACTGCTTAAAAAATATATTCTATGTCGCAGAATATAGCATCTATGATGTGTCCAGCATTTACTGTCTTTAATTTAAGGTGAGATGACTTTAGCTAGATAGATTCTAGTTAGAAAGACTGGCTCAACCCTTGGAAACGTTTTTCCTGCAGGGGTTTCAGAGTAGATTTCTACCATCTCTGTTATGGCAGTGATCAGGCTGCAGAACAGTAAAGGTCCCTTTTGGCTTTAATATATCTGAATCTCTGTTGTCATTTTTAGAGTTGAGGATCTAGCTGCAGATTTGAGATGAATAGAAGAACTTTGGCATAGCTAGAAGTTGGGGTTTTTTTACTTTAGATAATAAATATTTCTCCTCAGCTTGCATGATATTGGGAGAGACTAAAAGTTTTGGGAAAAGAAGCAGTCTTGAGTCATGCCTCTCTGTTCTAGGATCTGTGAATACAGAAAACACTATAAATAGAAATGGTTCACTTGGACAGATTACGTGATAAAGAAGGAGAATGGGAAGAGACAAAAAAGATTGGATGATGCACTTCAATTGTGTGACGTGAGGTGTGTTTTGGATGCATGGGGAAAAGAAGGGCTTTTTCTCTCTCTTGCATTAAAAATTGGTCTGAGCATGATTTGTTTCTTCTCCATGACTTGAAGCAGGTGTTATTTGGCATTGTTCTGTTTTGTGGATGATCATTTGTTTTCCTGACTTTGGCCTGGAACAATTAAAGATTGAGGTTTGGTGTCTCAAAAACACACTCTAAGTGTTCCTTGTGGGCATCTTCTGAATCACAGCAAATTTATTTAGAAAGATAGTATTTTACTCTTTACTGTTAATGCACAGTTCACTTTTTAACCAGTAAATCTTTTCATTCCCTTTTTCCTTTTTTTTGGTATGAAACATTGAGGTGAACTTCCACCAGGTGCAGACTGAAATTGTTTTTCACCTGAGTGATATATAATTATCCCAGCGAAGGATTTAGAATATTATTTATAAATTTTGTGTGGTCATTACTCAGTTTCTTAGGTTACATCTTTCTACTTCAGAATTGCAAATACTGTAGAATGTATAACATTTCTGCAGTCAAGCTCCATGTATTCCTAAATATAATATATAACCCAGTTCAGTCAACTTCAGGTTCCAGTTTCAAAGAACAACTTAAAACCTCAAATAGCAAACAGGATTTATTATCTTCTTTCTTCCCTCTTCATCGTCACTCACATTCCGTATTCCATTTATCAAGCAGGACATAAAGGAAATAGTTTGAAGCCTGCTGTACCTCTCCTTAGTTTCTCAATAGGCTTACTCAAGCCCTTCCCCTCTTGGTGACTGTGTGAACTTCCTTTGTGGGCATACAGAGGATCAGAAATGTGCCACATGATTATTAATGCTCAGTACAATGCTAACTGCAATGTTAGCAGTTAGCAGGTTTGGGGTGATTTGTGATATGTGTGAGGAAATTTGTATTTGGTTTTTATGTTTGGGAAAGGAGTAGTAGTTTGGCTAGAGGTAATATGACAAATGAGCCTTTCACCTTTTGGACACAGACTGACAATCATCTGCCTAATTATTCCCTCCGAAAGTGGGATTGCTGATGTCAGTTCCCTGCAGGCCTGTGGCCCATCACGACTGGCCCTTTTACAGCACCCTCACTCAAGGGGCAATAATCGCAGAGATAACTTCTCGATGAACTCAGTGCAGATCTGTTCTGTCCCTTTCATGCCTGAGACATAGTAACACATTTTGCAGTAGTGGCTGCAAATAGTTCTTAAAGCACAAGAAAATGAGCTGAATTCCATGGGCTCCAGCACAGAAGATGACCTCTCAACCCCACTGAAGTGAAAAAGTCTTCCACAGAATCACAGTATCACTGAATGGTTGTCTTTGGAAAGAACATCTGGGGGTCACCTTGTCCAACCCCACTGAACAAGCAGGGAGGGCCACCTTGAAACAGTTGCCCAGAACCATGTCCAGGTGGCTTTTGATTATCTCCAAGGAAGGAGACTACAACCTCTCTGGGCAACCTGTGCCCATGCTTGATCACCCTCACAGTAAGGTGTGTTTCCTGATGTTCAGACAGAACCTTCTATTTCAGTTTGTGCTTGTTTCCCCTGGCCCTGTCACAGGATACCACTAAAGAGAGTCTTTCTCCATTCCCTTTGCACCCTCCCTTCTGGTATTTATATCCATTAAGCCCTTCCAAGCCTCCTCTTCTCTGTGCTAGGTAGTCCCAGCTCTGTCAGCCTTTCCTCACAGGAGAGGCTGCAATACTTTACTGACCTTTGTGGCCTTTGCTGTGCTGTCTCCAGTATGTCCTTGTTTCTCCTGTATTGAGGAGCCCAGAACTGGGCACAGAAACCACAGGTGTGGCCTCACCAGTGCTGAATACAGGGGAAGGATCACCTTCCTAAAGCTGCTGGCAGTACTATGCCCAGTGCAGGTCAGGGTGCTGTTAACCCTCTGTACAGCAAGGAACATCATTGTCTCAACTTGGTGCCTGCCAGGACCCCCAGGTCCTTTTCTACAGAGCTCTTTTCCAGCTAGGTGGACCCCAGTATATTTTCCTACGTCTTCCTCCAGGGGCAGGATTTCAGACCTTTTGCTGAACTTCACGAGGTTCCTGTCAGCCCAGTTCTGCAGCCTGTCATGGCCCCTCTCAATGACAACATGAACCTCTGGCATATCAGTCACTTCTCCCAGTTTTGCTCATCATCCAGATCATTGATGAAGATGTTAAACAGGACTGGACCCCAGTATTGCCCCCTGTGGTGCACCACTACTGACTGGCCTCCATCTCAGCCTTGTGCCACTGATCAGCACTTCCAACCAATTTTCAACCCACCTCGATCTACTTTTCACATCAGTGGTGTGAGACTTTGGCCCTGGTGATTTAGGTTGCTTGAGAGACTTGACAAGGCTTCACTGTGATGGAAGCAGAACAAGCTGGGTTTACTGCCCTTGTTATATAAAATATAGTATTGATTCTGTGCTCAAAAATTGAGGCTCCACTGAATCTCAGTTCTTAATAATTCATATAAACCACAATGGAAAGGTGAGTTGATGGTTTTCTTTTTTGCTTTCTCTCTTTTTTTTTGGTTGGATGCTTGGAACGACCAGTGATGATTGGACACTTGCTGCTCCTGCTCAACCTCATCTGGAAAAAAAGCAAAGAACCACTTCCCTGGATGTCAAATTGACACCTTCCTGAGCTTAAAATTCAAGCAAATTAACCAAGCAAACAGATAAATATCATCTTTTTAAAGCTTCAGATCAAAGTTAAACACTTGTGGGGATTTCTGAGGCTCTCTTTTCAGATTACTAAAATGTCACTTTTTGGTAAAGCAGACAGAACTGGTCCAATTCTCTGCACCACATCAAAAGATGCATTTCTGAGCAGTGAGGCATTGTACAGTACTGCAAAACTTAATCACCTTTTGCTTTACACTTGATTAAGTACATTACTTTTGGATCATCGAGTTCACAAGATATTGGAACATCAGTGCTGTCTTCTATATAGCCATCACCTACTCAGAAACCTGCACGCAAAGGCAAGAAATTGTCTGCAGGGAAAATGTCAGAAAGTTAAAGTCACCAGTCTTGTCAAGGCAGCATATTGCTCCCTTAAATGACAGTATAATCAGCATTTAAAAATAAAGTGTGTGAAAACCCATAGAGGTCTGAGAAAAACCTCAAGACAAATTAGACTAATTGATTTGCATAGTCTTATTGGCCCCTTTCCACTACATGGGCAAATCTTCAGCAGATGTAAATTGGCTCAGAATCACTTCAGTCCAAGTCCCTCAGTGTCCCTATACCAGGAATTTCAGGCTGCAGAAAAACTGTGAAGTCTGAACAGTTTTACCAGATTGTAATAGTAGAATGTTATATGTAAATTAATTTCTTCTTATTTAATATGAGAGTTTTTAGGACAAGGAAGACTGACCATGTGCCCTAGTTTGCTGTGCTATTTGCAGTTGAGAAATTTCTTACAGTGAGAAATAAATGGCATCTAATTCAGGAACTTCTAGTCCTGGATGTCCAGCTAGAGATTCCTTTTCAGTCAGCTTTGCTGATCTCAATCTGTTCATCTCTATTTTCTTTTAGCTGTATGATGAAAATAAGTATTTTCCCTTTTAATTCTGTGATCTGAAATAACTCACTGAATTTTGTAAAAATGTTTGCTATCACTGGGTAAAAGGATATATTCAAAACATTAGGGGAATCCAAGAGTCAGGAAAACCAGATGACTGTTAGTAAAATCTTAGATAAGATGATTTCCTGGTCTTATCAGAAATGTAGTAAGATTGAGAGGGTTGAAATTTGGTCTTCCAGATTTAGTATTTATTATTTGAGAGATATTTTTCACTGGTTAGAGTTTCTTTTAAAAAACTGTACTGCTGTTATTTTTCTTTTCCTTTGAAAGAGCATAAAAAGTTGTCAAGAATTTTGAAATTTTTACTGAAATGGAAATTTTAATTTTTGACCAGCTCTCCCAGACAAAACCAACCAAGTCTATTTCTGTTCTGTTCTCTCTTGTTCTATTTTGCTCTTCTATTGTCTATGCCACTGAAATACTTGAGTGCCTTCCAGAAGTACATCAACTGACAAAACTAGCATTTGTTACATGAAAGTCTATTCTCCTTCTCTTCCCAGTGGGAAGATTATATAAGATGTTTTGTCTTAGTGAAGTTTTTGATTGATTTAAATTTTCCTCCCCATTTCCGCATTATCCCTGCTCTGTGTTTTGATGTTGCAATCAGTAAGAAGAGCAGTTTTATGAGTTGAGGATTTTCAAGCCCCTGATTGACTTATCCTGTGTTACACTGACCTGGAATGGGAGACCCCCCCTTCCTAAATTTGTTATACTTTTTTACCCTTTTATCGAGGTCAAAGATATTTACGTTGCCATGCAACTCTAAACAGTGGGATATTTTTGCTTCAGCCCTGCAGGGATGTCATGGTTCTCTCAGTATCATTCCTGTGCAAATTGATGGGTGTGGGAAAGCTGTGCTGGAGATGGATAGGTGGCAACTGTGAAATCAGAGATTAGCAGTTACAGAAGGATTTGAGGGGTTTGGGCTTTATGTTCTTATGCTATAGTTTGTTCTTCCAGCTTATATGGGTGTTTCCCTGATCATTGCTTCATACCAGAACCTAGGACAAACAGACCAGGATACCTGGGAGGAGACTGCAGGGCTGAACTGCAGGAGCAAACAGTGGATCAGAAGCAGAAACAGGGTATTTTGCACTGATTAAACAGACGCCCTGCAGTCACACTGACCTCTCCTCATCTCCACGAACAGCAAGGAAATTTCAGCTCCACTCACTGGGAGGGCTAGTGGCTGTCCTGGCATTACCAGGGTATCCACAGACACATGGGTCCAGTTTAAAAACGCAAATTGAAACATGCCACGTTAATTCCTTCTACTTACAGGAACATTTAAAGATGTAAATGCACACTTTGTCTGGGTGCTGTCATGTTCTATGACGCTGTTAGTTTCTTTGATGGAGAACTCCACATGATAACTCCACATGTTATCTTCTTCCCTTGCTGAGTTAAATGCTGAAATTTAGTAGCAAGTGTTGGGGAAGCCTGCTGTGCTCTCTGGATTCCCACATGCTCAGCTGCAATGACATATTTTTGATGTGAGAAATGAAGTTCACTCTTGGCACTGTAGGTAAGTGCTTTTTCCACTAAGTCTAATAGAAAAAACTGCACATTCATTCTTATGCTATGGCAGTCTGAGAACATGAAATTATTCCCTACTTATGCTGGGCTACTATTTTGAAAATAGTGCATGTATTTCCATGTGGAGGCTCATTGGCATGAGTGACATGAGGGTCCACAGTATTCCAGGCAGGGCTAGGGAGCGGCAGGTGGTAGGATGGCAAACTGATATCCTTTCTCACCTTGGAGCATTCCTTCAGGGGCATGACAAACTCAGTCAATATCCCAGCGAGATTTACATAATTCTGACAAGCAAGAGAGTTTTAAAAAAATTAAAGTTATTTATTTTTAGTGAGGCAGATGATCAAGTCTTTTGGGTTTTTTTTTTTACTGCTACATGTCCCTAAATCACCCATTTAATTCTACTCTCTGCTGCCTTCCAGCCACATGGCTAAAAATCTGGAAGTAAGATCGGAAACATGAGGGGGACATTTTAATTTAATAGCGTGGAGGCGATATATTAATAACACATTTGCAACAGGGGAAGTGGGTCTTTCCAAGTTAGTGCAGTTTGAAAGAATTTATATAGACGTTCCTGCTTAAGGAGTTGAAATTTTGCATGTTAGACATAAAATACGGATGACTTTTATGACAACAAAGTAACAACACTTACAGCTTTCCTTGCTTAATTTACACAGCCTTGGATTCTCAGCAGACAGGGACCCCAGGCTGTCAAGAGCAATAAACACGAGGCTCTCTGAACAGACACACCAGTGCCCAGGTGACCTCCTCCTTAGTGTTTCAGAGAAAAGGAGATGTGAATGTGAGCATCATGGGCTGATTAAAAACATCCAGTGTCACATTTCTATAAAGAGGTGCATGTCAACACTTTTCCCCGATATGTTTGTGAATTTATTTTGTGAATTTTGTTATGCCAGAGGAAAGAGAGCCATTGCTTTGTTTACATTCAGCCCAGAAATTCTGAACCAGTGATGTTAAATGCTACCAGTTAGAAATTGTACATGTAACTGGCAAATGAAGAACACTGCTTTTGTACTCAATGATTTATGAATAAAACAGGCAAAAAAACCTCACAGAACTGCTTTGGTGAGGCTAAAAGGTTCTGTATTGGGCATCTCAGCCTTTGCCCCTGGCATATCTCCTCTGTTGTTCAGTTGAGCATCGTTAGTCTCAGTGAGATTTTAATTTTCCACTAGTTATTTCCATTCTTCTGTCTCTTGAGTGGGATCTTGGGTCTTTTTGAGTCCTCTTGTCTAACACAACTAGTCTGGGTCTACATCATAATTTTCTTCCTGTCAAATATATCTCAAATCCCTGTTTTATCTGTCGCTGTAGCTCAGTATGTTCATATTATGATGATCTTCATATGATGACCCCCTGTATGTTCATATTATGATGATCTTCATATGATGACCTCCTCTACCACTGGTCCTACTCCCTAAGCAAGGCTTTATTTCATCATTTCTCCAAGTGGTTCCCCATTCACAAGAACATCAAGCTCAATTTTCTGCTCACATCTTCAAGCCCCTAGCCAAGACCAGACTTTCTTGCTCAACTTTCACCTGGATCTAACCTTGTCCCTTCTGCCATCACCATCTCTTTGAGCCATTCAGCCTTGTGACTGACAGATATGTCTCTTTCACTCTCTTCAGAAAAAATCCTACTTCTAAACTTGTCCTTGAGGCCATCACCTCTCTGAGTTCTCACAGGGCCTGAAGAGCTGCCCCTTGTCACATTATCTGCAGTAAAGTGTTATATGACTTTTAAACCCGTGTTTGTTATATGGGTGGCGGCATACACTGTTCCATTTTACACTGGAAAATTTTTAGGACTTCACAAGGCAAAATGCCTGAAAACCACCTGAAATTGTGAATTTAAATGCTGCATTTCTCTTTTGACAGGTATTTTCTTAATCTGCCTTTAGGAGCACACACAGCAATGCCACTCTAGGGACAGTCTTATCTTTGCTTACCAAAAGCAGTTTGGTATGAAACATTCCTATGAAAACAGTCTTATCTGGCCCCTTCCTAACTCTTGCCTTGATTTTGGGATATGTAAGGAGCAAAGAAACCATCCTGTAGTTCACACACGGGACTCGCAAATGAGACTGTCCTTGGGGTTGCTGGATGAAAGCCTTTCACAAAAGGGAACATATAATATTTACTTGCTATAGAAGAGGAACTGAGGTCTAGTTCATACATTTCGAAACTTTTGCATTCCTAAGAGAAAGATTGGTAATACTTGGTGTCAAATATTGTTATTTGTCTTGTTATATAACTCACCTGGAGCTCAACTGCAGTTCTAAGTGTGCATTAACATGGGAGTGTAAGGTTTGGCTAGGATTATGGTGTTGCAACTCCCCGGTACTTTCTGAAAGGAAACAAGATCTTTTGCAAACTTTGGACCACTAAAAATATAGTAGTTGTCATTTGTATTAAGTTTCTTGACAATTTATTTGCTTCATGTGTGTGAAGCTTCCATCTAATGCTGCAAGTTAAAGATTCGGGTTTTGAAACAACTGCTGGATGTTGGTTAGAAACCTTGCAATCTAAAATCTCACTCAGAAGATATTTCCAGAAAAAGTAATTTCTTCAGTACAGCTGAAGATGTTAAAGATGATTGTGTGATGTTATGTGTGTATTATAGGAACAGGTAAAGACAGACCACTAAAGGGCATTTCTTTCCTTGAAATTCCCATCTCTTGGCAGTGTTCATCTCTTTCTTGGCTTTTGATATAGCCCTGCAAGTATTTGAGAGTCAGATACTGGGGGCAGGCTCATGGAAATGCCAGGACAGATGGACAGATGTGCTACATGTGCTTTGGAGAGCTAAAGCACTGTTGCAAAGAATTGCTGAGACGATTTGTGCACAGAGAAACAAATAACTCATATTCCCAGCTCTGTAATCAAAAGCCATTCTTGGCTGGGGGAGATCCCTGCAACAACATTCTTGTCTCCCCTTGAGAGAAGGAAGCCAATGATTATTCTGTTACCCTTCATTATCATTCAGTGTGGTATAAACTGCCCAGGACTTGAACTCTCACGTGCCCAGGAGGGCCAGTACATGGATATACCTTGTGTCAGCAGAGGCCATTTCAAATAATACAGATGATGACAGATTGATGTTGGTAGCTCATTAGGCAAAGCACTGACCGAGACATCAAATTCCTTTCAGCGAGAATACGACTGCAGCGTTTGCTGTTGTGCATTAAAGGAAAGACACATTTTTCTTCTTTGATTTCTCTTGCTTCCTGCTTCCCATGTTTGCATCAGACAGTGCCAGCTATCCCATCTGTCATCATGTTTGACTTTCCTAATGTGAACAGCTGTGCCAGAAGAATCAAGGTGTAAAGCTAAACCAAATCTACAGATATAGCATATATAGTATATATAGTATATTTCAACAAAAGACCTGTGTTCACAGGCCTCCTGTGGCACACAGATTTTAATATAACACTTGGGCTTCTAGCTCATGCAGATCCAATAGTACAGTCTTCCCACCCGTGCATGAACAGACAGAGAACAGATTTCTGAAACAGTGTAAGGTGTATTCAGATTGCTGTCTCCTTGATATGCTAACTCCTGCTCTTCTGGATTATGCTTTCACACTTTTGGGGCATGCCTTACCCCACGTGATTTAGCTGGTAGCCTTCTGCCTCTTCCTGAAGAAGATGGGGAGAAGTTTTCCAAGCAGTAAACACTGCCACAGTTCTCTACCTACATGTCACAGTCTAACTGAGGAAGCCAGGTGACTTCTGCTGCTATTGCATATCCCCCCAGTGATCTGTCTGTGGAGGAAGACAGAGTGCACAATGTGCTGCAGAGAAGAGAGGGAGGTCCAGGATTTAGTGGGAGAAGGAATCTCCAGTCCATGTTTGGTCCTTGTACCCAGCAAGGATAAATAACTTCTTAGTCTGGGGGCTGAGTAAGGGCAAATACACCTGGCACTACTTGGTCATTGCTGTGTCAGTGCAGAAAAGAGGAGTCCACAGCTGCTGAGAGGAACCACAGAGATGAGATGGACACCAGAGGAAGAAATCAAAGGAAGGAGGGGAGGAGGGGAGTATTCAGCAATTGAAAAGCCTCCAGGGTGAGGATGGGTGCTGAAATACCTGGGGGTCTGTTGGCTCCTGCTGCACATGGCAGCTCATCAGCCACTTCCAGGCAGTCGATTGAGCACCACCACAGAGCACACGGATCTGGGGCTTTGCATTCAGTAGATGATCTTACAGTACACTGGGTACTTTATCCCCACAGTGCTTTTCATATCCAAAATGATTGTACAAACTGTACCACTTGGAGGTACGAAGAGACGAACATTGCGTTTATACAAAATACAGTATTATTGCTGTATAATAGGTCTTAGGTCCTTGTCTGCTCTTAGGTCCTTGTCTTTCAGGTGTGGCCTAAGGTATATCCATAGAGTAAATTGCAAGAGTCATGATGAACTGCTTTAAATAAAACTGGCTTTCAATTAAGTCAATGAGAAATGACCTTATGGGGCAGGAGCCTGTCAGACATTTCCCACATCTCAGCGTTGTGCTAGACTGGCATGAAAAGATTAGCATTAACATTATGTCTAATGTTACTAGTCTGATGATTCACATACCTTTTATTGATTTTGTTTGAATTTGAGTTTGTAACTGTTGCTTTAGTCTTAATTTATATAACCAGTGGCCAAATGCACTGTTTTCTTAGTAATTCTTGCCTTACAGAGATCTGGATGCAATGACAGTAACTGTGCCTGGCAGTCTACCATCTGGGTACAGGCTAATAAAATAATCATCTGCATAATTTTGGAAGTCATTGCAGATACTGGGGGGAAAATGTATTGGGTTTGAGATGAAAATTGCAGGCAGCTCGGTAGAATAATAATGATACAAATAATTTCCCCTAAAATCCTGGAATGGTCTCTGTTGGGATTTGTTTTACATGCATCATGAAGCTGCCTATGTTAACTTTGCTTTGATATGAAAGGTAAATAGAGGATGAATGATTAAATAATTTCTATTCAGTTTTGTTGAAAAGAAAATTTAAGTCAGTAAGAAATGAACAATTTCTCTGCTGCATTATGACAGTAATGAGGGAGGAAACTCTTTTCTCCTTGCATCTCTAAGTAATAAACTAATAAGGACTACAGATCTCGGTCACAATTGGGTCCCACTGCTAGGATCAATATGTGTTTGTCAGTAAAAGACAGTTTGCTCTGTAAGGAGTTTGTGCCCTTTGCTTCTTCTGCATTCTGAAATCAACTGTAACTCACCCCAAAGATGCCCCCTAATAAATCCAGTAAAAGTAATAATTCCATAAGAAGTATGTCTCTGTGAGAAGAAACACATGGCTCCAACAGATTAGTACTGTATTCAGGAATAAATTCCCCTATTCCAGCCCAAAGGCCCCTTCTGCACTTGAAGCTGATCACAAAACATCTTTTTGGGGGGGCAGGAATAATTTCTGAAATAGCTATTTTCATCTTCAGTTCCCACTCTGTCCCCATCCAGTTTATATTTACCAGAGACACTGGAGAAGGCACAACAGTGCCCATGAAAAACACCGGAGCAATGAGCCAGACTGGTTGGTATCTTGGGTAGAGCAGGGAGGTGGAGTGGAGATCTTTGGATATTTACCACCTTGGATGTCACAAATTGAAACTACTCAGCAACTAAAACCTGTGAAAAGAATTGTGGGAGGGAAAAATAGGAAAGCCCACTAAATTCCACTGAAAGTGATCAGGTTAGAAGAGCCAGCATAGAAAGTTTTGTAGATATTTAGCAAAACATTACTAGCCTGCCCCTTCAATCTAGGGACAATGTGGGATACTTAACACTGAAGTTTGTACTCAGGCTTTTAGGTGATTGATATTCAAATGAAAAGCTTGAGATAGGAAACCAGTTTAGTCAACTTTGAAGGGATTACAGAATGGAAAATATACCAAGAGCAAAAGAGATAACAAGATGGTGTTAAACAGGCTTGCAGAGTACTACGGAAAGCTTGTGGAAGAAGAGAGGAAGAGATGAACAGACTTTCTTAGAGCAGAAGTTCAAGTTTGCTGTGTAATAAAGGTCAAAGAAACTTAATCTGAAATAAGAGCATGTTTTTGAAGATAAGCTATTAGGGCAGAAGAACTTGAGCCTACAAACAAAACATGCTTCAGAGTACCTAGGAACTAGAGGAAGTGCTGTGCATGAACATTTTACCTGCAGCAAACTCTCTTAATGCTTAAATTTTTTGGTGTTCAGAAAACTGTGGAAAACATGCACAAGTGGCACGTCCCGGAGAGGCATATTCTGGATGCAGGGGTTTGTGCCTTCAGCAAGATGGTGAGCATGCTGGCAGAAAATTAAGAAGATGGTGCCACTAACAGGTTTTAATCACGGGGCTCAGGGACTGCCCCTGCCAACTGTTTTCAGCCACGGCTCCGTGCCTGCAGTCCCAATGCCAGGATCCATGCCTAATGCTTCCCAACCGCAGGAAACTCGGGGCAATCTGGCAGATGTCCATCAGAGGTACTCAACCACACCTGTGGCACAGTGACAGGTCGAGGAAACGGGGCAGGAGTGGGGAATGGAGCAGGCTCAATTCCCACGTCTGTCCCGAAGGCATGGGTTGGCGTTAGGAGTCGGCTGATGTAGCCGCGAGCTGCCCCGGAAAGGGGAGGTCCCATCCCTGCTCCTGGCCACAGGCTCTCACCCTCCCCTGGCATTGCTCCTTCATTCACCCAACCATGCAGTGAGGTGATGCAAGGAGTTCTGCCACCAGAAAATGAATCATTGTGGTGAGGTTGGCTCTTTGGCAGATTAACTCCAGGAGTTGGGTTAACACAGATCCTGCGAGTGGCTGTGCAGCCGCATGGGAAACAATAGCCACGAGAGAGGAACCTGGATAATCTAACCAGATGAGTCACTGAATCATAAAAATTTATTTGGAAGGGATCTCTGGAGATCATTTGGGCAAACTGCCGACACAAAGGAAGACTATCACTGGCATTACAGCAGTGGCTGGAGGCACCGGCGGTTTCAGCTTCAGTTTCTCTGCGTGTGGAACAAGAGTAACACCACACTGGGGAAGCTGAATACCTGTTTGGTAAAGCATCTGGAGATCCACAGGTGACAAGCGCTGCCTTAGCTTCAAGGATGTACAAGACTAGTCAAAGCTGCTGGGGGTCAAGGATAAGAATTCTGTTTTTCTGGCCTTTGTAAAAGGCTTGTGATATGGATTCATGTTTTAGGCACAAGAATGCTGAATTTGTTCAAATATTAAGGTTTCTAAGCATAGTTTATAGAAAAAAATACAACCATATTGGTACATATGCCATTGAAGTGGGGATGATACAAGCCTAAATATTCATCTGTTTCCCAGTAGATTTAAAACCAGTGACTGGATGGAAGCTATTCCTGATGTGATACTGGCTGTCATATTTGTTTACCTAAACTGAATGATGCCAGAATAGAGAGACCTTCTTTGCTCCTTTATAGTAGCTTCCGTCTTTCAGACTGGATCAGGTATAAACAGTCCTTCAAAGAAAATATTTACTTTTCATCAGAAGTTTACATAATATGTCCTCCAAAGGAACAAATACTGTGTTTCAGCATAGTTGGAAACATGGGAGATGGAAAATAAGTTAATGAACAACATTTAAGTCAACACCAAACCACTTTCTTTCTCTAGTAAATACCCAGACCATCGCACTGTGGTGCAATAAGGAGAAGTTCACGGTCAGTCTCTTTTAACTCACTCTTTATTATATTTTTAGGACCTCAGGCAAAAATTCTACACTGGCTTTGAAAGAGTTAACTGCAGGCAGGGACAAATAATGCATATATATACTTTAGGTGAGCCTGGTCTCACTGGAGAAGTCTGAGGGAGAATTATATAAAAATATTATAAATAAATGAGAATGAGTGGAGAAAGGCTTAGAATCATCCCTAGAGGAAGGAAGCACCTGGTGATAGGTACTGTCTGGCAAGACAAGAGAAGGGGAAAATACCAAAAGTTTGTGACCTCAGCCTGTGGCAGGGGTCTTGCCTGCAAGTCCTGTGCTGAGGAAGAAAGAGAGCTTGATTTCCTTTCTGGGAATCAGGATCTCCCCAGAACAAGCCCACGCTATTTGGGTTCAGTACTGGAGACTGCTGGCTGGTGTGAGGATGCTTCAACAGCTGAGCAGACCCAAGGCTGGATATGACTTAAATAGAGGAGAGAGTCTTGGAAAGAGCTACATCTTTGCAGACATGCATGAGGAGTTTGTGGTTCATCCAAGAGACAATCCCAGTCCATTTAAGCCAGATGAAGATGGTACATAAACCTTTTGCATCTTTGCATTTTATGACTATCTGTAGCCTTGTTCCAAACATAACGGAAATTAGCAACAAACTGCCTGCTTCCCACTTCTCTAAAAAATATAAAAGCCTTTGGCAGAGATGGAAGAGAGAAAATGTCACAGAAAAATCTGTATTTGCACAGCAAAATCTGTACACTTTTATGGAGGGAAGTGGGCACAGGGGACAAGGCACTTTTTGTCCTAGAATCCTTTCAGACTGGGCACGAGAAATGAGCAAGCAGAACCTCAGACTTGTGATTGGAGAAGAGCAAATAAAAAATGCCCTGAATTTGCAAGCAGTAACAACAGGGTTACTTGACTTGTAACAGTAGCATGTAAGACTTATGAATAGGCTTTGGAGGGAAGAGTAATATAAGAGGGAGGATAGGAGGGACAGAGAGAGGAAAGTGGAATAAAATGTAGCAAGATTTTACTAATGTTGAGTCGTGTCACACTACTATTTTTATGATAATCAATTTTCATAGTCAGGAAAAATGTGGTGGATCTCCAAGGTTTCAGTACCTGATAGCTGCTATATGGGGAATTACTAAAGATGTTACTTACATGTTACAATTCTGCTGGCTAAAGAGGAGACAAAAATATGTACTATAAATAGGGAAAGTATCAGCTTGGAGGAAAACTGATAGTGACATTTCCCGGATATCTTAGGTTAGTCTTAAAACTGATCCTGCTTTAATATATTGCTTCATGTCCTCAGCACACAGGTAGGGACATGGTTATGCAAATTGCTGGTAGCATTTAGAGGACATCCTTAGTAAAGGAGGATCAGGATGTGCTACACAAAGGTCCAGAAGTGTACTCGAGAAGTGGACTAATAGAAGTGGAATGAAACGTGACAAAGGAAAGAAAAGCGGAGCCATGTGGCTGGGAACATCGTGCTGTAAACTCATCAATAGTATAAAAGAGAGGACAGGAAAATGTGGGCATTTAGCCTGATTTCTGGATAATTGGACTGTTAGCATGAAGCATCTGGGGAAAAAATTCAGTGTCTGATGGTGAGGAGCAGCAGGACAGGGAGGTGTGAATGCCTTTGCCCAGGGAACTGGTAGAACATCTGCAGTGCCATACCCTTGTCTGGCACCCTGCTCAGGAGCAAGCTTCTGTGGAGATGGTGTAGGAAAAGGTTTCTAAGGTGAGCAGAGTCCCTTACACAGGAGTGTACGAGGGAAGAGTAGTTCTTTTATTCTTGGAAAATCAAGACTAAGGGGAGTTAAGAGCAAAGAAGGCCTTTTTTGTTTTTAATAGTGCAGTCAGTCATTATCAGTCACTAAACCCTGGACAGATGAAACTGTCTGTCTGTCTGAAACAGAGCAGTTCACCCAACCTTCCCCTTGCTATTGTGCTTCTGATTACTGCATTTTGCAGTGATCTGGAAGCCCCAGGTACATGCCAGTCCCTGCAGACCCAGCAATGGCCCTCCTTAGGGCAAAGACAGCCTAATCAGGTCCATCTCAAAAAAATAAAAAAAAAAAAAAAGGAGAAATTGCAGAGGTGAGGAACGATAACGTGGAGATAATTCCATCTCCCCTGTGTGGGAGGTCGGTATGCACTGACTGCAGAACTGTTAGACACTTGTCTACATAGCCTTTAAAAGGGAGAGTTGGAGGATACTGATAAAATAGCTAAATCTTGAGATCTACTGCAAAGACCTGTTTGAGATCTGCCATCACAGGTGGATAAAACAAATGGATGTGAAGTCATGAATGTGGATGCAGACTCTCTGGCAAGGCAGTGTTACTCAGGAGTGCCAGTTAGGACACATATTTAAGTGGCTTGGTTGGAGGGGGAGGCTGGGTTGCAGCCTCCATTATGCAGACCTGGACCTGGAATGACTCTGCCTGAGTCACTGAGGTTTTACCAGTTGGCTTCCAGCCCAGTTTGGTTCACTTGACCAACTGTCTTTTCACCTTTGCTCACAAACAGCAGCAGATAAAAGTTGGCCTTGTCTGTGCTCTTTTGGGTGACTTAATCCCCAGCACAGGCTTACTTATCAGACCTCTGTACACAAGGCAGAGTTAATTGGCTCTGATCCACCCGAGTGGAGGTCCCTGGAGCTATGCTGATTTTTACCAGAAAATCTTCTGACTTAGACACTCGATTTCCTTATGTAAAAGAGACAGTTGGATTTTTCAGTGAGCTTAAATTATTGATAAAAGATAAATCTTTCCCCATTTCATGAGTTGGAAATATATTTATTGTGTGAGTGCTTGCTGGGGAGGTGAGAAAATTGTTCCCAAGCCATGGGGATGTATTTATTCCATCTCCCCTGCTCTCTAACACCAGACTGTGTTTTGGCTGCAGCAATGTGTATCCACCTGTGAGTTCCTGAGCGTTGATGTCACAACCCCTGCCTGAGTGGCCTCTGTTTTTATTCATCTTGCCTTACAAGACAAATAAAGGCTCTCGAAGGACGGATAAGCAGAAGCCCAGGGAGCGGGGAGGCGGCGGCGGCGGAGGGTGCAGTGCGCGGCTGCGAACGGCAGGTGGTGCTAGTGCATCTCCGTAACTGCATCTTCCCCAGGGACTGGAGAGGCCGAAAGGGGCTTAGATCCGAATCCGCTAAAAATCACACCAGCCAAAGGCTGGGGAATATCATCTCCTCAGCATCAGAGGGTGTTTAGCAGCCCAGTCACGGCCGTATGTCAGTCTGTTGAGCTTTGCTGAGTTCTCAGCTGAAAAACGACCATAGAGGAGAGTGGCAGGAAGCATAGCGGTTGTTATTAGACTTTGTGAATTTTAGATCTATTTTCAGGAGTTCATAAAAAATTCTCTCTGGCCTATACTGAGAAGGCACTCTGAAAATTATTGCAAAGATATGAAAGGCTAAGGTGCAAAACTTGAGATACAGGAGCATAGATTTTTACTTCTTATTTTAACCTTTTTTTTTACCCTACTGATGTCTCTGTTCCTTATCTTAATTATCTCCGAAGGAAATCCTATTCTTTCCTCCCTTTCTGTATAGGATCCTGCAAATGTCATTAAGTCACATTGTTTCATTGCACTGGGGAGCCCAGGGAGCGTTTCTATCATCCTTATGCATGTGATTAACACAGATTTTTGTAATGGGAAGCAGTTCACCTGGACTGGTTTCCATGGTGCCGCTAAGCTGGAAGCATGGGATCTGGCACTCATTTGCTAAAAGCTGATGAGAAGTCGAAAGAGAATTTTCCCTTTGACCTTTTCTGGCAGAGGTCACTAGTGCTAATCAATATCCTTATTGGATTTCAAGCATTCGGGGACTCTTCTTAGACATACCCTATGAAATTGCCATGAGGACTGATTACAGGGAGACAATCGGGTCTGCAATATGGCAATTCCTTTCAGCAACCAGGGAAAGGTCAATCAAATACTTGCGAACCATTATGAACCACTGGACTCCTCTTCTTCTTTAGTGATAAGGTGAGCTTTGTTTTGGTTTATAGGCAGTACTGCTACCAGCTTGTGCAGTTCATGCACAGCATAAATAGAGAGATGAAGATCTTAAGGAGCAGGTTTAGTTTTGACCAGGGACGGTTTGACTAAGACCATCCCTGCCTTTCACTAATGGCTTTATATGAGGTTCATTCTTTTATCCTGTTTTATAAATTTTATAGTAACCTTCCACTCTTCATTGAAATGTCTGGGAAATTAGAAATCTACCTCTCTTTATTGTGGCAGTGACAGCAACAGAAAGCATATTTTGTTTACCTCTTTACCACTGTAGTCTTATACATCTTGGCACGGTGAAAGGGTGCATGACTTCTATGCACAATAATTGGCAAAGATATCATAAAAGTCTATTTGCCAATGCCTAGTAACTGACATTTTCATCATACTTTTGTATTGCCCTTGTTAAGTATTAGTTCCTAATCAATACTTACATCCAGGTACCCATTACTAAGAATTTTAGTGATTAAAATCAAAGCTAACAATCAATCCAGAACAAATCAGCAAAAGCTTTCTGTAAGATGTGTGAGCAAACAGGTCGGTATAGTCTGACCAAATGCCACTGATACCAGTGCAAGGATGCTTATCCAGTTTAGTGGATGAACAGAGTCAGGGTCTTTTTTCTCTCATACACAGCCTCACCTTTACACCCACAGCACGTCTGTGCATGCACAGAGCTACAGAAGACAGATCCCTGTTCAAAAACATTTTTGAAGTTAGGACTCGTCTTCAAGGAGTTTTGCTTCATCCTAGAACAGTCAAAATTAATAAACTTTTTGTGTAAGTACATACACCAGGTTTCACTTTAGAAGTATTGGTCAAAAACAAATGCATTTCATTAGGAATTTAGGGGATTTTTTTCCCAGATAGATGTGAAATAAATAATGTGAATATTCTCACTTCTAGACAGGCAAAACATATTTAAGAAATGGTTAAAAATACCCGTGAGAGAGCTAGCAATCAACACTCTTTTTACTAGTTTTGTTTTGTATTCTTTTCTGACTAGTATGTTCATGACCAGCTGTTTTTAGAGCTAATAAAAATTCTCAAGCTCACATTAGGAAGGTTTTCAGTTACATGATCTGTAGCTACAGTTGTTAGAATACTTGGCATGGCCTTTAAAAATGAGAAAATTGTTTTTGTTGAGTAAAGCACCAAAGCTCTGAAATAATATTTCACTGGACTTACAGAAAATGTGTTTGAACTTTGCTTTTAATGCCCAAATGACAGGCAATTTGGTAGGCAGGGAGTTTCCAAATGTGACTTAAAGCGATATCCATTTAATCTGTGTGAACATTAGACATTTCTGTGCATTTATAAGGGAAGAACTTGTACCAAATCAACCTTGACCAATATTTCTTTGTCCACACTAATGTGCTATCTCGTCTCACCCTGGGTTGCCTCTGCAGTGATGGTGAAGTGCTGCAGCAATGGCATCTCTTGTCTTTGGTGATCACCTTAAATTGGGAAACTGCCCAAGTTTAGTTAAATCCTAGCAAGTTTTCCTCTTAAATGTGCATTGCCTAATAATGCTTCTTGTTTCCTGGGCAGGAAATACCTATCTTGTCTCACATCAGTCTCTGCCTGGCAGCTTGTACAAACCTCTATTACAGAAGCAAGCACAGTAAGAAGCATATTTGGACTACACTGATAGAGAAACTGGGGCTTATAATGGTGCAATGGCTTGTTGCTCTCTCAGATTACTTCAGACTCCAGAGGGAAAACAAATTCTGAGAGTAAAAGGAATGTGTGAAATTCAGAAGGGTTACAGGAAAAACTGTAGAGCAGCAAAACTAATGAAATAAGGCTGGGTGATTGGATTTACCACTAAGATTTATTAGGTAGGATCATTCCTGAAACAAGGTGAAGGGCATAAATGCCAGTATTGCCTGTAGCCCTGCTTCCCCAAGTGCCCATGGGGAGAGAAGGTCTTGTGAGAGCACCAAGATGGGCCAGCCTGCTTCCTCCCTTTCATCTGGGTGTTTTTGCCAAACATGGGAAAAGCTGTGTCTTTCTTCCAGCTCCTGTGACATGGCAGGGAACAAGGAAGACTCACTGGCCCGACTTTGGCTAGGTCAGGAAAGAAACTCAGAGCCTGTCTCTGGTCCCTAGGACCACCAGTGTGGAGAGGGAACAGCCCTGCACAGCCAGTGTTCATGGCAGGGAAGAAGAGCTTAGTCGCCCTTCTCAAATGTCCTGTGATTAATTCCCAGCCCTACTATTTACTGCTTGAAAATCATTCCTGGCTATATGCTATAGTCACTGTCTCCATATGAAAATTCAGAAAATAAAGTTACAGAGCCAAAACAGATCAGCATAAGTAGTGTCAAAGAATCTGAATGAAAGATTTTATTCTTAGGGTAGAAGTGGCCATTGCTTTGGCTATGAGTGGACAGAGGATGCAAAATGAATAAGGAAACCAAACACTTGACTTCACATCCAGGACATCACTCTGTGCCTCCTCTCAACCAATATGATGACTAAAAGGATCAAGGAAGTTAAATATCAGTGGGGCTAGTTGAGATTTCGTTGTGGTTGTGTAATGAGAAATATGGCATATTCCTGCTTTTTTTGAACTGAGAGTCAGATGGAGTGTAACTAACATTTGTCATGGTACCACTAGTCAAGTTAAATACACTGGAGTGGAACTGGAGGGGAATTGGGAGGAATGATTTGGTCCCACAGCCGTGACTTATGGACTGGAAGCAGGACAGTCTGGAGATGTGACAGCTCCCTGACAATTACTTTTGTCCTGCCATAGATAGTTGTAACAATTGAACATACACCTAATTACTGCATTTAGACTGTGGTAGGCTAAAGCACTCCATAGGATAGGAGGTGTTAAGAAGCAGAATGCGTTTTAAATTTAGAAAATCCCCTTGAGAAATATCCTTATTTCACACTTATTATTAGCAAAGCCAGCTTTGCAGTAAAAATCTTTGCTTCCATGACTGGAACCAGTGTCTTCAGCAAGAAGCAGGTGTATAGAAATCTCTCATATGGAGACATCGACGATCCATCTGCTCTGAAAACCTAGGAGCTGCTGAGTCATCTCCCATCTCAGGTGTATTTGACATAATTTTTAAAGGTTATCAATACTGGGGCACTGCGTGCTTAACAGAGAGAGGTTTTTATCTTATTTTATTTTCCTGTGAGCCAGAAAGTAAATACCTGCCTGATCCTGCTACTGTTACATTCAATGACTAAAGTCCTTGTTTGTTCCAATGGTAGAGGATTTAATGTTGCTAACTTAAATAATTGAAATAAGTGACCCGTAGTGATGGGAGGCACACATCCAACAGGCAGAAGGTCATTTTCTTCTTAAGCTGTTTATAGGTGTGAATTAGTATCCCTATGAAAAATGCTTTACCATTTCTTCCGGATTCACCCATGTAGCAAAATACATGCAGAGCAAGCAGAGTTTATAGGGGAAGGACTGGAGCAAAAAATTACAGATAACGTTGTGCAGCCCCCAGTCTTGGCTGAGGCTGTTGGCACCCAGCAGTTTCTGTTGTGCTGCTTATGGGCTGGGATTTTTGGTATCCTGTGCTCACTACGCACCTTGTGTGTTGGTTTCCTTTGAAAATTTAGGTACTTGTTTTCCTGCCTAATTGGAAGCAGAACTCATTTGAAAATGTATTCGCTTTCCCTCCAGGGATGGTGCTATACCAAAATACAGTGTATGCTTTGGCTTAATTTAATAAGTCATAATCTCTTCTCATATTTTATTACGTCTTAGTGCGAGGTGATTTTTTCCAGAGATGACTCAAAATAATACAAAAGAAAAAGCTTGTCCTGTGAACAAAACATGAATTATAGCTGATAAAATCAAGATAGTTTGAAGGCTTGCCAGCACAAAGAATAAACTCCCTCAGATTCCTAACTTACAGAGTAATGTTAGCAACACCAAATTTCCCGAGTAATTTTGAAGTCTAAAAGAACCTTAAGGACAGTCTAAGGAAATCAATAGAAAGAAAAATTTTTCTGTTAATGCAAAAAATCACTGCAAAATGAGAAAAAGAACAAGGTAATTTCTGCTGTTCTGATGAAGACTCACAGCTTGCAGTGCTCTTGGACACACTTAACCCGTGCTTTTTGGATGTGGATGTTGTTATGCTCATTGGGAACTGCCATTTCAAGAAAGTATGTAATGCTGCCTGTGGAAATGTCAGCATAAGCAGAATGAGGTGTTCACTTGGTTTTCTGAGCTGCCTGCACAGGGATATTGTGCTGAGGCTCTGTAGACTGCACTATCTCACAGCTCCTTGCCAGGTGCTGTTCAAGATGTGAGCTTTGGCTCTAAAGCCATTTATGGGTGGAACACAGCACTGCTGGCTCGGGCTGAGAGCCTTCACAGAGGGTGTAAACTCAGCAAGCAGCACAACTGAGCACTCAGAGATTTACACTCTGAGTCCCATAGGATTTGGGAGTCTGGTGGAGCTGTTAATTTCAATCTTGAGGAGCATCTTTCAGTCAGACCTTTCTACTGAAGGAAGTGGAACTTCAAAGAAAGAATATGTTGGATTTTTTAGTATATTGAACTCGCATTTAACAAATAAATTAATAAAATTCATTCTCTAAAAATGTATAGAAGAGCCTCTTTGTCTTCATTATTTTCTCTGTTGCAGAATCCAAGAAATGAACTGATTTCAGTGGAGACTATATCTCACGAGCTGAAATCAGCCCTGGTTCAGTAAAAAATAAAAAAATGTGTGTAAGCCCTTTTACATTAAGGCTTTGGATGTAGGTAGAGTTGTGACTAAAATGAAACTCATTTTTGTTAAACACTTTTAGGCGTGAAAGAGGCAATCACACAAAGTGTGTTAAACTCTCTGTCTCTTTAGGATGTCTCACACGGGAACTTTTCTCTCGGTGCACATGATGTACAGGCTTGGTATTTTTAGAATGACAAAAGGCTGTTCTTTCTTCATCAGATCATTCACTTTTCTAGATGCCTGAGACCAGAGTTTTCAGAAGGTATCCACTGACTCCGGACCTCTGCACAGTTTGAGAGATTTATAATCACTGTGCTGCTCTGCCTCATGCTTTAGAGAGACGTTCTTGAACATTCCCCCAATCTGATCTCTGTTGGTGTTTTTGGGCCTCTCTAAAATCATAATTCTCAGAAATTAGACCCCCTTAAGCCACTGGAAATATTTTAAAATGTCCAAAGATCATATTCCAGACTTCTTTTGTGGCCTTGGGCAAGTTGCTTAACCTCTCTGTAAGCTTCAGTTTCCTCACCTGAAAAGAAGGGAGAATATGTAATTGTGCTGTGCCTCTTAATTCAGGAATGTGAGCAGGAGGAGCTCTGAACTCCTGGGGGCAGAATGCAATTATGTTACCAAATATTATTAGTACTTGTATTAGTATTAAATAATTATACATATTTATTCTAAATATACCCTTGTTCTATTTCATGCAATACCATTTAAAAGACCATTCACATTACAAAGAGACATGTCGTGTGTGGTATGGCTCAAGTCTGAGCTTCAGGAAAATTTTGCCATTGGGTGGTGTGGAGCCAGAATTCCACTTCATGGTCAATCTCAAACCTGAACAAATCAGTGCAAGGACAAGACTTCTACGTTGTGAAAGTATAAGTGGTTCTTCATTATTATAAATACTGCAGAAACTTTTTTTTTTTTGGCATAAAATACATTTAAAAGGAAAAACCCATAACTATGCATTTAAAATTAGTTAAATATTGCTGGCATTAAATATACTTTAGTCTTATGAATAATTTGGAAATACTATTTCAGAGAAAGATTAATCAAGTTTCAGAAATATCCCAGAGTCAATGATACTCATTGCAACTGCTGTCTGAAAATCAGTACGTGCTTTCTGAAATCTTCAGAGGGCTGGTCCCTGCCCCAAAGAATTCAAAATATAAGACGGGAAAGAGAAGTCCCTGAAACAAAATAACAGCCTCACAGTGGTTTTGGGATGCTGGGATTGAAATTGGTCAAAGCTGATGGCAGTCTACTAACGTCCCTCTTATTCTTAAGGATTTTGTTAAAAGCAAAGACTGCAACACAAAACAGATTGAGAGAGTACAAAATCTGAGATGAGGAATCAGTTCCCCATTGACACATTTTTTGCCTGAGGAGTACATAGCCTCAATTTGAGTCAGACTTTTCAGTTCTCCTTGTATAAGTGTAAGAGTGGTTATTTTAAATGCATGCATCATACTGAAAGGATGGTGGAATGGATGCTTTCTAGTTCAAGGTCTGCTGCTGAAAACATTTTCTGCTTTATTAGCTGTTTGCAGGCTGTGATGTCTCACAGTGAGAGTACTCTTGGGTGCCAAGATTTGCAGGGTTCAGGCCAGAACAGAATGTAAGATTAGGCTCTGAACTGGTACAAGTGGACTAACTGCAGGGGTGTAGACGGGAGCAAAACTACACTTGTTGCTGCCCACTTATCACTTCCTGATGCCACTTGGAGTTTTCTCTTTCAGTCTGTTGCTGCAACATGTAGGTCTAATAAATCACTTGTTTTACACCATATGCACCATGTGGATCTCTGCTGCTTTTAGCTCACTAACAGTTAATATCTATGAGCCATTTTCTCCAGCAAAGAGAGCCACTCTTTCATGGAGAAACTCTTTATCAGCCTGGCAACTTGTGAACTCCTTAGCATTTGATCTGAAGCAGACAGTGCTCCTGATTAAATCAATAGCTGCATTGATTAACAACCTGAGGGACTGGGCCCTGGTCTGGGCTAGCACAGCCAAGCGATGAATTCAGTGATTGAAATGTTTTCAGTAGAGTTAGGAGCTGTCTCCTAAGACAGGAGATTTTCTGCAGACTAGAGATTTTAGATGTCATCGTATGGACTCTTGATATATGGACAACTCACCCCTTAATCAATCTTTTCATGGTATAAACATGTCTCTCCAAGTTCTCACTGTGACTGAACTCCCAAGAAGGACCTGAAGGTGCTGCCTTTCGTGCTTCCACAGTTGCGTTCTCCATGAGGTGAAACATTGACTCCCTTCAGTACAGAAAGTGCAGCTCACTGATTCCACAGACAGAGTCTCCTTGGAGTGACTGAGAACAGCAGCACCTCAGAGCAACCCTTGGCTGTGCTGCCAGAGCCATTCCAACCTTTTGCTCTCCCAGACATGAGGAAAGCTCTAATTGCTTCAGCTCTCCAAATCCTTTCAATGCCTCTGTGACACTTTCACCTTCCAGTCTTTCAGAAGTAACTCTGAAAATGGGCACTGGCAACCGAGAAAAAACGATGTGTTAATCTCCACAGTCACCTAAGAGGCAAACCAGACATGGAGCACTTCAGTAGCTGGGCTTCATGAGCTCTCTGCTTCGTGCCAGTGTGACCAACCTCTGGAGACCTCACAGATTCATTCCTCACCTTGGTTAACCAGCTTACCCAGCAGCATGTCTGGGGTCAGTTACACTCACTAAACTCCTGACCTTGGATAAACCCTCACTGATCCCCTCAGCAGGACAATACCCTTTTGCAATACTGATAAAAGACCTGGTTCTGTGCACCTTTGCACAGTTTTTCATTGAGTTATTCTTGACAAACACCAACATTGGAAAAACACAGGAAAGATTTCTGAAATGTTTACATGGAATATTATTTTGGCAGGGTATTTTGCTGTTTGGTTTTTTTAATTGATCAACACTTTTTCCATGGCTCACTGAGGATCAAAGGCAGAAATGGGTCTGCATCTACTTATCAGTGCCCTTTTGTAGTGGAAGACACCATAATTTGCTGCAAAATATGTGATATCTATAGGATAACTAAAGCTTTGTCTATGTGGGAAAAATACAGTGGATTAAACTGATGCATAAATTTAAGGTTGGGTGAAATTTCTGCTTCTGGTGTATGAGAGGTTTGTCAGAGTTTAGCTTAAAATAAAGCTTAGAGAGACAGCATCTCTAGGTATTTTTCTATCCTGAGAAACAAAACCACAAAAAAACTCACCCCAAAAAAAAACCAAAACCAAAGCCAAACAAAAAATAAACCTTAATTAATTAACTATGTTTTCTCTGTTCAGTGTGCCAAAAAGTTTAACCTGGTGTGTGGGCCATAGGAAGTGTTCTTAGGTAGGTGCTCAAAGAAGCTTTCTTTTCCTCTGTGGGACCTTTCTTACCAGATGATTCAGGTGATA
This sequence comes from Vireo altiloquus, assembly GCA_013396875.1. NCBI lineage: Eukaryota > Metazoa > Chordata > Aves > Passeriformes > Vireonidae > Vireo > Vireo altiloquus. Next base: position 558,513 of record VZRF01005967.1, read on the forward strand.
CTGTGATAAACCAGCATCAGATACCCATCTCTGAATCCAATTCTGTTAAAAAAAAGGAGTTTTGTCTCCCAGTCTTTCCTCCTCTCCCAGCTGTTTGTCCATTTCTTCCTGCCAGATGTTATCACATCCTCAGACTGTTTGCAGAAGTGTTCAGAAGAGGGTCCTTAAGTTGCTTCTGACAAAAACCTCTCTGTTGGCAAAGAGCTATTACTTAAACCATTTTAAGTAAACCCGTCTTGTTTTGACTGATAGGATTTGGAATGCTTAAAAGATCATCCCTTAAGAGGCTGTGTCCTGCTTACCTGCTGATTTGATGGCAGGTAGCTCGAGACAGTAACCACTCATTAATTTTTGGTCAGTGCATCTGCCCAACATCCCAGGGTAACCCCTCAGCCGATGCGGTGGGCTGGGGCTCCTGGGCTCTGTTCCTGGTTGAGTGCTGACCCAGTACAGAGTCTTAAGCACATCAACCATTTATGCTTCAGTTTCTGCATCAAGGCATAATCATCCTCACAGCAGGAGCACTGTGAGAGTTAATCGTAGAGTGATTTGATCCCCTTGGTGCTGAGTTACAGGTGACTGCTGCTACTTCTGCCTTTCATAAGAATTAACTTTTTTTTTCTTTCTGATGTCTTGAGTAAATTAAAAGCCAAATTTGTGTTCACAACAGGAAACTGTGCTCCACTCTGGAGAACGTTGTTTATTCTGATGATTCACTATGAGAAATGTTGCTATGTTAAGTGGCCCAGCAAGGAATCCTCCCTCTCAGCCCTCATCAGAACAAGCACACAATTCCCAGGAACAATGCATCAAGCTATTCAGCTGTCCACAGGGAAGGCTAAAATCTGCTCTCTGGGTGCCCCTCACATGCAGTTCAACGTTGTATTGCTGGGTAAGGTTAGGTGACTGCATTCTTGTGTGTATTCAATTAAAACTCACATCAGCTTCTCAGGGAGACCAACACAGCTATCACTGGAGTGTACAGTGGCACACCCAACACGTCAGGGACAACAGCAGGAGGGAAGACTTCCCTCCCAACGTTAACACAAGACAGGAACACCTCTTCTCCCAAAGACAGGCACATAAAGCCATGTGCTGTAATGCCATATGAATCTAAGGCTATAGCTCTGCAGTGTAAAATACTTCTCAGCAATGCCAGCTTGAGGAATTCCCATCTCTGGCTCATTCCAGTGACAGCACAGACCCTCAGGTGATCATCTCTGTTGGCAGAACACTCCTGTGCAGAGGTGATAATAAAGTCAGAGGTCATTTCACTGCTGAAGAAAACAGAGAATATCACTACACCTGAAAGTGCCTGCTGAGGTGGGGCATGGCTGGGTTGCTCCTCAGTTTGCTCCTCCTTACACCACTCCAGCTTTGTAGGGCAGTATGGCATGTATGTGGATATATATTTATATAATCCATAATATGGTCTGAGTATCTCTTCCAGTGGAATAGCTGGGGTAGGGAGTGCAGCTTCCGTGGCTGGAAGAATCTGAAATTGAGCCCTTAAAATGAAAATTAACGACTACTCCTTGGTGATGGCAGAGTCAGTGTGCAAAGCAAGTGATTTTGTAAAACTGCTATTGCCCAGGAGTCAAAAAGCTATTTTCTAGCAAGTATCCTTCCAGAAAATTCTCACTCTTCAAATTATTATAAGATGCTTTCAGCTCTCCCGAGATGATATGATGGATGGTGAGAAAAGCAAATGAAACACACTGAGTTTAAGCTGGTTTACTGAGTTTAAGCTGGTTTACTGCTTAACTGTATCCTCTACTGGGTTTACTTTTTTTTTATTTTAAGCTGCAAAAGGTTATTACCATCTTAAAGCTGGGAGCTCCAGTCTCCAAATCCCTATAACATCATGCAAAAGTAAATGGGACAGTGAACTGACAGACACTGTCATAACTTACCTGCTGGAAGTTCACTAAAATCCTGCCTGTGAAGGCCCAGAACCAAATCCCATCATCACCTGAGGCTAAGATAGTGTGACCATGGCAGCTTTGGGTGGAGCTTTGTCCACATCACCAGATACAGTTAAGGGCCAGGCCTTACCTTCTCTGTATTCCAAGGACATCTCTTCCTCTTGTGTCCGCCTGAGCAGTCACAGTGTGACAGCTCCTGTCATGACTGAAATCTTTAAGAGGAAATATGGAAATAGTGCGGGAAAGTTGGGAGATTGGATTTACCAGAGAAGCCTGACCCAATTCATTCCCCCAAGGGTGGTTTGGGATTGCAGGAATATCTCCTGTCAGCCTCCTGCAAATAGGGACCATCCACCCTCGTCCTTGGAGGCCATCTCTCCTTTCCTCTCTTCCTCCCTCCCTCATCTCCACCACTCCAGGGTTCCCTTGGAGCAGTATTGGCAGACATCTGTGAGCTGCTGCTACCTCTGATCACTTCTGTGCTTACCACCCAGAGAGCCCTAGGAGCAGCTCACACTCTCTCCAGTGACATTCATTAACTGCTCTTTCTTCCTCTCTCCATGGCCGCTGCTACCTTTGCCTGGGTTCCTGATGGCACCAGGGTTCCTCCTTCCCCAGCAGGATGGAGCCAGGGGACAGGACCTGGGGCAGGGAGGGCAGTGTGAGAAGCCTTTCCCCCTCCTGCTCTGCTTCCAGGCTCATCTGTTTTTCTGAGACATTCTGCTTGCTGCCTACAAAAGGCTCATTTTCTCTGGCTGATTTCGGAAGCAGTGGGAGATGCAGATGCGAAGCCAGCGTTGTAAAAGCACACTGAAACCTAGCTTAGACTTGGAGCCTGGCCTAGCCAGATCAGCAGTAAAATTTTCAAAAGGAAAGAGGAAAAAAGTTATTTCCCATCACAGGAGCAGTGGGGTGTTTTCCATGGGAACAATGATGTTCTGGTTAAGTTCTAAGAACTTTTCTAATTATTAGGCCAAACCAATGAGAAAGCTGATGTCAGCAGGAAGAGCTGATGGGAGGAATTATAATTGTGTCTGGGGCCATATGAAAGCATTATACCATGTCTTGCTCCAGACTTTGCATGAGTCATTTTCCTCCTGGTCAGGATTGTGTATTGAAGTGCAGACTGGCAGTTGTCTGGATCTTTCCTTGTGCCAAAACTGCTGTGAAGTTGGTTTTGTTTGTTGTTGGGTTTTTTTCCAGTGCCACTGTGAGAAGTACCATCAATAGAATTAGTTTTCTGTGGAGGCAGCATCAAGCAAGGCATCACACTGCGTGGGGCAGTAATTGCAACACTTGCTGCTGATTTATTGTCAGCAACTTCTCTTGTGGAGAGAGTGCTTCCTCAGTTCCATCCATAAAACTCCAGTGGTTTCAGGAGGAATTATGGCTGCTTGCCACTTCTGAGTATCTGCCTCTGAGCACTTAGGTCTTTAACTGTATGTAAATTTTCTGTTGAAGCCTATTTGCAGCAGAGACCTACTTTTAGACACCACAGTGCAGGACTCTTCCCAAATCATACTGTTGTTTCCATCTGTAAAGCTGAGATAACAGTTGCGCCTCTCCCTTGATTAGAAGGCATTTTAAAAAGTAGATCCACCGAGCAATCTACCTCTTTCCTCCCCTTTCAGCACATCCCAGCTCCTCCTGGTGTCGCGGGAGAAGTACCTCTTGTTTTCAGATAGAGCAGGATTGAACTTCAGGATACTCTAAGGAGACAGTCATCAATTTATTGATGTTGTCAACAAGTGAAATGTGTTACAAGACAATGTAAATCTTAATTTTGTGGGAAGCAACAAAGCAAGCACTTATGTCATAGAAAATGGGCAAAGCCTAAAAATTATCTGACAGTTGTGCCAAGCACTTCCTGCTACAGTCTTCAAATCAGAGAGAAAAAGCCATCAGCCACCTCGTGCTCTGTGTCTTTCATGTCCATGTGATGAGTTAAGCCACCACAGCAGCTTCAGTGCCTTCACTCACAGATCTATGGGACCTGCTGAATCCTCATGCAGTCTTTCCAGGGCATAATCTGTAAGGCTTCATTATATGTCAGGCCTACTTAAAGGTTCATGCACTTGAAAATATGCAAAGGCTTCTGTCATACCAGCAAAGCTCAGGCAGAGCTCCCCTTCCTCAAACCTCTCCTAGGCAGCTCTGGGAGAAGCTTGACTTTTTAGCTGCTGTGGGTGTAAATGTGTACTCTGAAGGGTCTGTGCTCAGCCCTGGTTTGAGGTCTCTATTCACAGTGGAGTGTAGATTTTCCCAGACTCAAACACAGGGATACTCAGAACTTTTCAGTTTACGTATGCAAGGATATTTTCTTGCACAGAATGCACCTGCTTTGTACAGAATTTTAAAGCACAATTGCTTTAGCAGCACAAAAATAGAGAAATCGACAGGAAAAAAAAAAAAAGGCAAAAAAGCACCAACAAAATATCTCTATTTTCCACCTCTGTTTCTTTACCACCATGGGCATTATTCAGATAATTACTTGATAGCTGATCAGTTTTTCTTTGCAGTTCATCTTATGACTTTTGAGACCTGAAATCTGTTCCTAGCTCTGCCTTTTGGCTGGTACCTCATCTAAACCAGGATGGGCCTGCTGGAAAAAAATATTTCCTTCTTCTATCTCATCTCCTACTTCTAACCTTGTGTATTTTGCTGGAAGTATCCTTCTATATCCCAAAGACTGATATATCTTGATTTATGTTTTTGTTTTCGATGCATTTCTCTGCTGCAAACAGCAGCCCTCTGCACAAGGGCTGGAAGAAGTGACTTTCCTGCTTGATCTTATCGTCTTCCTCCAGATTAGCTTCCTTCTATCAGTCTTCGATGTTTTCTGATGCAAATTTGTAAAACTGGAATTAAAATTCATCCTGCTGCAGTATGTGGTGGTTTCCCTCTCAACAGTTTTCCGAGTGAGAGCAGCAAGTGTGAAGGTGTTGAAAAGCAGCCTGCAGTGCTCCATGTCAGCTGTAGCTCTCGAGCAGGAAACGCTGCTGTACCAAGATCAAAAACTGCTATTAGCACGGTGTCCGGGGCAATGCTGCCTATTCTTCTTGTTCTGTTAAAGAACATGCTATTTTCTTGCTTCATTGCTCCATCTGTAGCGCACTGGCAGTGGTTATTGTCATTATTGTTATTAAGGGAGAGCCTATCATGCTTTTCAGTGGAAAATTGGATTCTTGACAAGATCGTTTTGCTTGAAGTTTAGTCTTTGGTGGGAAATTTTCACTTTTTTTATTAAAAACCATTCAAAGAATATATTTTTTTGCCTGGAACTTTTAGAAAGTATTTCTTCAGTGCAATGTTGTTAATTTTTATGGGAGATGGGGACAGATGTGTTTATATTTTCTGTCTGTTTTTATGGCTCACTGTTACAGCGCTGACTCTTGTGGCTCCTCAGAAAACCATTCAAGTGCCAAAGAATGAACACAGAGCCAGTATCTATTTCACAGTTTTATCAGGACAAATCCATGCTAGTGCACTGAAAGCAGGGAAGTTTCCTTGTGTATCTGTCAGTTTATCCACAGGGCTGCTTGGCTGGTTGAGCACTGAGGTGCTCCCTAGTGCAGACATGGCTTATATTGGCAAAATAATAGTAATCTTTTGCCAATATACGTCAAAATAGTTTCCCGTACTGCATAAACCATGCCTGGAAGAAAACTTGTTTCTGCTGACACTGCTTTTGTCAGAAGAAGAAAAATATCCAGCTTCTGATCAAGACAGTCGTTTGACTGGACCCATGATGTGCAGGTGACGACTCAGAGGCTGGACCTGATCCTGACTGTCACCTGGCTCACCCTGCAAAGGCCCTTCTGCTCTTGTTGCTTCCTTGGAGTAAAACTAAATAACACCACTTGCCACCTCCTTGACTTGGGTCAAAACTGTAAAGGTGCAGGGAGATTTGGAAGTAAAGCAAGTCTCCCCTCGCAGGCAGTGACTTTGACACGAAGGGCTGGGCTCATCGCCGTGACCTGCCAGCAGAACCATGCTCTGCCTTCCTGCTAAAGCACATAAAGCCACAAAGCCCTGGAGGTACTCCTGGCACCTCCTGAAGTGCAATCTAAGGTGCATGTCAGCACTGATTAAATGGAAGCTTTATAGAAGGTGGTTTGGACCTTGATTATTTTAGAAGCACCAGCAGTCAGGGAACTGGATCACTTGAGCTGTCAGCTGGGTGATTTAGTGCAACTCCTAGAGGGAATAATGAAGGTTGTGATAAACTGCAGTGTAAGAAGCTGGTAAATAACTTTTATGGAAGAACCGTATTTGGAAACACTGAATAATGGCAGCTAATGTCACAGATCTTATGGAAAGGTGCTTTCCAGAGTTATATATTTAAATGGTCATAGTGGGTCTCAACTGGTCCTTGGGAAATCAATAGAATTACTTCAGAGTTGATTTAAGAAAAGAAAACACCATCAATAATGTTATATATTTATTGATAATGTGAAACAATTAACTGCTTTGGAGAAGAGGAGTAAATGTGTTTATGTTAATGCTGATTTATTACTTTATTACTTCTATAACACAAAACAAGACTTCCAAACCACAGCATCCATTTGTTTTTTTTTTATCTTGACCTATTTATCAGTTCTTTTTATCATGAAGCCCACACAAATAAGGAGAGGCATTTATTATGTTCTTTTATTTCACAATGCATAATTCAAATCTGGAAAAACTGTTTTCTGGCATAAATACACATTTATTTTTAACACTTTAATGTGATTTAATTTTCCACAGCTTATTTTAAGAACTGGTCACATTTTGGTCTTAATTTTTATTGTTTTTAAATTCAGAAAACTCTCTAAATTAATGTCCAGGGGAAAATTAGATCTCATATTCTGGTTGTAGACAGAATTAAATCAATAAATTCTAACTAAAAATTATACATGAGATTCCCTTTATGCTTTCATGAGCCAAATTTCTTTGCTACTCCAGCAACATTTGCAGAGTAAATAACTGAAGTCACTCTGAAATACTATTTGCTTTCTGAGTGCTGTCCCATGGATGCTGGACACTGAACAGGTACTTGTATTGACTGTAATTAGAATTTGGCTTGACCATACCTGAAGCATCCATACACATGGAGAGAACTTTCCAAAAATCTGTCTGCACAGGTCACAGGGATCTTTTCTGTGTTTCTGTGCACTTTGGGAGGGCAGGCAGCTGACATTTTACTGTGTTAGGGCCAGTCCTGACTGGGTGCACAACTGTGACATGGTGATGGATGATGGAGGACCAGGTGTGTGCTGAGCACCAGACCGATGCTGTTCCTGTTCCAGCTCTTGCCCAAGTCAGCTCTGGCTGCAGAGTGTGGGTTCCTGGCTGCTGCAGGGAGCAGGGGCTCTGCAGGTCTGAGGATGAGTAAGTGGCCGTGATCCCCACTTGATCTCTGGACACTCATTCTGCCCACGGGCTCTGTAAATCCTCTGCAGCTCTGGTTATTTGAGTCCTCATTACCTGCCTGAATTTACCACCAGGTTCAGCTCTTGTTCTGCCTGCACCACACACTGACATCCAGCCCCTGGGCAGCTCTCAGGGGCTCTGGTGTACCCCACGATGATCCCAGAGATTTATGTGCTGCTGGGCCCTCGCATTTCCAATGAGCTCTTGTCTCCCTTCACAGTGTGTGGCACAGTGGAATGTGCCCCCATGAAAGAGGCTGGAGACATTGGGGGCTCCAAGAGCATAGTGACACAAGTACAGTTTGGGATAGGTCAGACAGAAGCCTTATTAACTGTGATCAGCAAGAGACCATTTGGACAGCATCTCCCCCTCTGCTCCCTCTTCCTCCAAGAGATTGCAGAGATCCAGCCTACATACTGGTTCAGAAAAAAAACAGGTGAATAAAACATTTACGCAAACAAAGGCAGGAAACGATCCCTGGGAGGGAGGGACTCCTTAAATAGCTTGTTAAGTGCCACAATTCTAAGAATGAATCCAACAGTAGATAATGAGACTTATGGAGAGATGGCTCTTGGTGGAGCCCATACAAGTGGCACAGTCAGTATTATCTTGCCTCAGAAGTGGGGAGCTGGGAACAATCACAGGCTGTTAAGTCAAAGGGAGCATTATTCTAGTTAAGATAAATGTCTTAGCCAGACCTCTCAGATCTTAAAAATAATAATTTTACCACCACAGAGGTAATGTGAGGTGAACATTGTTTTTTTCAGGTTTCAATGGATCTGCAATAAGTGTTGAAATGCCTTCACTGTTTTCCCTGCAAAGAAGAAATTTCAACACCAGAATTATGAGAAGTGTCAGAAAACGTGAAGAGCAGCAGGGAGCTGCTATGGCTTGTAAAGTGGCATAAGGAGAATCTGAGGGATGCCAGGAGAGTTGAAAAAAACAGTGCAATGCCTCTTCTCTGGCTTTTGAATTTCTGGGTAACAGCTGAAGTTTGGGAACATGATGGTCAGTTTTGTGACCCGTCACTGCATCTCTGTGGGTTTGACTTTTGGGCAGCTTCTAATTGACTAGAGACAGCTATGATAAACTACAGTCAGTAATGATAAAACTGTTCTTTTCTGCAAATAGACAGCATCACTACATGACAACCTTGGTGAACTTTTGTTTAGGATCAATCAGGGATCCTTTTGTGATTTTTTTTTTCCTTTCACTATTTTTCACCTCTTAAAAATCCTAATTTTTGAAAATTGAAATGATTCATGAACCAAGATCCTTTTCTATCTCAGCCAAAGCATGGAGCTGCTTTTTCAGAACGTGTATGACAGTATTTTTTGACATTTTTAGCCTGAAATCTTAATATTTTTATTTCAATTTCTACTTTGACATTTTAAGGTAATTGAGATCAGAAGATTTAAATGAAAAAAATTTAAATAGAAACAAAATGTTTAAAAATTACAACAAAACACTCTGAGTGACCTAATCTGAACATTTTGCTCCGCTTTCAGTTTGCAAAATTTCCAGGTTTTCCTGATTTGACTGCACCACAGGAGTAAAGCATTGACAAAGCAGGATTGTTTGACCAGTGCAGGGGTTCCTCCTGCCCTGCAACAACCACATAAAATCACGACATACCAAATTCATCCCTGAGCAATAGGACTTTGGGTGGGGTCCACAGAGTATTCTGACATTTCCGACAATTTTGTGAAGTAGCAAGTTTTCCTTCTATTCTCTCTATTCCTGCCTTTTGGAAGGAATACTACTGAAAACAATTTATTTGGATGAAATTAGCAAAAGGCTTTTCATAGGAGCATGAATGGGTTCAGGTAGTAGCATATGTAGCATATATAATGTATATGAGAACATGAGAGAATAAGAGCAGATCAGAATCAGCAATTGCAGTCCTATCATTCATTCATTTGGTTTAGTTGTTCCTTTCTAGAAACTGATTATTCCCAGTCCCCTCTGCCTTGCCTTTCCGTAATGCTGCTGCTGTGTGGAGCCAGTGCCATCCCTGACCAGCCAGGATTTCTGAGATCCCATCTCAGCACCAAGCAAGGGCACTGCCCCTCACAGGGAGAGGCAGCAGGTTTTGGTCCTGTCTGGGTGCAAAGTGTGAGTGCAATGCTCTAGTGCTGCTCAAACCAGCATGGGTATACTTGCCAGCCCCAGAAAACCTGTACACAGGTAAAGTAATGCAGTTATCCACTGCTCTGGGTTATGCTGTCATTCTGTATCAAGACAAATTAGTGTACTCGGAAGCAATCAGAAGTAATTACTCTTTAAGAAACAATAGGCATCACTCTGTGGCTTCTACCTGACAGCTAAAGAACTTGGCTTCCTGTGAAAAACCCATACAGCTTAATCTTCTTGTGTCAGATCATATTTCCTTGTCTTCTCCTGGTAAATGTTTACATTGCTGCAGTAAAAGGGGCACTGCATGATCTCAGCTAACAGGGGACTGTGTGTTTAGAGATAGTAATGGAAGCCTGCATCTCTCTGCTATCACGAGATGAGTGCAGAGGAGGTTTGCAGGTACAAAATAGCACCTCTGTGGGGGCTTGAGTGGTCCCATTCTCAGGAGTAAATCCTCGTTCCACTAAGTCAGTTCCTACCGTTAGATGAGCTGACTCTGTGGCACAACAATGATAAGGAATAAAATGATAGGAAGTGAGCACCGAGACCTGGCTGTTCTTTTGCTCTTCAGGGAAGACGCTCAATGACATTCCAACTGATTCATTTTAGGAGTGTAGATATACACACTGAACCCTGCTTTTGCTACCCCTACTGCTGCATTCCGGTCACCACTTGTCATTTTTAAGTGTTTCTTTAAAGACTGAACCCTTCTCAAAGGTTCCAGTGGCATCTCTGAAATCTGATAGAAATCTAAAGTCAATGTGTGCGCCAGTCAGTGACTTCAATTTACATTCTCCAGGAGGAACTGCAGGATTCATCTCAGTGAAGATGAAGTGAAAGAGTGGCAGAGAAAGAGTGAACTCCATACTTATAGGGACAAGGAAGAGTGACTTTTTCTTAGGTAGTAAAAAGAGGAATTCTACATTTCAGATCCTGACCAACGCTGTCATATTTCCTGCTCCCCTTAGACACTTATTTCAACTTTTTGCAATTTACCTTTGCAGTAGCTGGTGGGAAAAGAAAGCTAAGTAACAAGAAAGTGATTGTGTGGTTAACTCAGTTACGCAGTGCATAGGAAATCTGGATTTAGCTCCTGGCTTTGCTTTGGATGTGCTGTGTAATTGAATGCACAGTGTCTGTTCACCTCGGTTCTCCTTCCATCAGATAAAACTGAGAATATTTCCATACCATCAGAAGGTGATTTTGAGGATATATTCACTGGTGGGAGATCAAAATAGACATAGGTCAGTTAAATACTATTCTTTAACTGGGTTTTACTCTTTCTGTGAGAATTAACAGTGAGACAAGGCTTTTAGGGACATTCTCATTCTCATTCTTAAGAACAAAATTTAGTTGACCTTCATTAGTCTTTTACAAGATACTCAACTCTCAGCTGACTTTCTCATGCTTGATTTCTCCATCAAGAGGGTGGTGTAGCACTGGAACAGGTCACCAAAAGTGGTTGTGAAATTTCTGCCTTTATATATTTTTAAGAGGCTGTGGGGCCAAGCCGTGGTTGACCTGATCTGGTGTTGGCAGCAGTCCTGCTATGAGTGGGAGGCTGGACTGCAGATCTTCAGAGGTCTCTTCCAACCAGCATGCCTGTGACTCTGTGAATCTAATTAGCTTCGTCCTACATAGAAATATCAAAGTTACTTTAGGAAAATCTGTATCTTTGTGCAGTGGAAGCAAAGAAGATAAGTGTTTATTATCCTTTATTACAAGGATTGAGTAAGTATTCTACCAAAGGCAAACTCTTGAGTAGCCCTGCTTTCTAGCTCTCTCAAAGCAAAACTAAAGGCAGATACTAGATTAGGTTAGATATGCTATCCATTTTTCAAATTAATTTTTCTTTTGTATCCATTGGTTATGTGTCTTACATAATAATTTATTTGACAACAGCACCCTGGTATCACTTCTGTATAATAATACTAAACCAAAAAATTGTTAGGCATTACCTCTACAAACATATTGCAAACTGCAGCTTAAGTATGTCAGTGTCTTATGAGGATACTTGAGGCTGAAATATCTTCCCTACCTACAGATTTTTTAAACTAATAAATACATGCTCTACAGAGTTAACAGCTGCTGCTATTCCACTAATGGGAAGTATTTTCTCCCTCTTATATTCCAAATAAATCATTATTCATGTCTTTCTGTCTTATGTTCAAGGTCCAAATAGGCCCATCTCTGTAATAGAAACCAGGAGAACTTAATGAGTTCTCTCAAAACTCAGAGTGACTTGTGTGTACTCTCTTCTAGCTATTAATGCTAAAAGCTCTCACATAAAGAACTCTAGTGTAGTAACAACATGAGGTTCTCATTTTATATTTTTGCGTTTACTACTTATTACTATTTCACTTATATGAACTGATATAAAAAGAGTGTACATGAATATTTACAAGGATGTACAATGCAATGAATTCTGCATCGTTCTCTTAATCTTGGTTTTGTTTTTGGAGGAGAAGTGTCATTTGGTCCTTATGCATATATGAAAAAAGTGTGAATGACACGTGCCAGGAATTAGGGAAATGAAAGATACAGAAAATCAAGGCACTGAGTGGATGTTTGTCTTGATTTTCTCCTGCCATCTTACTGGTATCTTACATGCATATTGAATACCTAAATTCTTCATTCCTGCAGTTTTTGTCTTGAAAAAAAAGTGTAGTAAGTGTACTAAACAATAATTATTTTCCTTCGATGCTCATTTAGTAATTTAAATATTCCATTAAAGCACAAAGGTCTGGCTTGTTACTCTGTATGTGTGTATGCTGGAAGAAAAGGGTAGGAAGAGAAGCAATGACAGCACTATTTTGACTGGGACTTTGGGAGCTCCATCCTCACAGCTCCCAAGGTGAACAGGAGCTGATCCATTTTATCCATACTTTGGGCTGGTAATGCACTGCCCTTGGGGCCTAGCCACTCTGCTAGCAGAACACATGGAACACAGGGAAAGGTGCATGCTCTGCTGTTCTGTGAAGCATCTGAAGGGAAGTGCTTTTCTGAGGATGTAGATTCCCTAGGAGGGATACTTGCCCATGAGAAAGGTGTGACACAGGGCTCCCCGAGGTGCAGCCAGGTGCAGGGGCACACGTGGGCAGTGAGTGCCACAAGTCAAGAAGAGAGCATATTGTGACTGGGGTCTCCATCTCCTACAGCCAACTATTGTTGTGGGACTGGGGAGGACAGTTTGCCTAAATGGCAGAAGACCAAGCAGAAGGTACCAAAATCAGAGTGGGCTCTGTTCTTCTGACTTAGATTTTTAAGATTTTTTTTTTTTTCTAAGGTGAGTTCAATGAGCTGATCCTAGTTTCAAGAGGCAAACAGCAGAGAAGGGTGCTGTGCCTGCCAGAGCTGCTTGGGCTGGCTCTGGAATAATATCTGAACACAGACACTCAGAGAAAGTTTCTCTTCCTTAGGAGTCCTTGGACTGTGCTTTTTGCCATGATATCCAAAGAGTGTGGATGCAGGGATGTAGCAAACAGCTGCCTTGTGTCACTTGCTGTCTCATTCTCTGCCTGGGAAGGGAGCAGTGCAGCCTTTCAGCGGGGGATGTCTGTCTAAATCTGTACTCTGCTCTGTGTTTATGCTGGAAAAGGAAAGATCAAAGCATGTGCTCAGAGTTAAAAATGGAGGCAGTGTAATTAGGGACGTCGTCTCATTCTGAGTCCCATGAGCACACACATGTACTTACATACATGAGGTACTCCTGCCCTCATCACTGCCGCATCCTGGGGCAGGACACAGCTCTGAATCGAGCTGTTCCTTGCCATGGCCATCAGAGGTCAGGGCTGCCTTTGAAGGGAACTGGCTTAACCTTATCTGTGACTAAGATGTTGTCTGCAGAGAGAGACCCAAGATCAGGTGATGATAGTGGCTCTGTGGAGTCAGAACAAGGTCCAGCCTGATCTCCTGTCTCAGACTGCAGTGCTGGAAGTGTAAGAAAAGAGCATAAAATGGTACTGGAGAGGACTCCTTTTTCTGATGTCTTTTCAGCTTCTGGTGCTCAATGTGGAGGCACTTTCTGAGCTCCAGGCTGGATCTAAATTGCAGTATATAGTGGCCATTACAGGCTGTAGCGGATTCCCATGAATTTTTCTAATTTTTTTAAATGCACTTATTCATTTGGACTCTACATCTGTGAACATCTACATGAACTACCACCTGTGTGAAAGGTGTTTCCTTTTTATTATAAGAACAGCAATTACTCCGTTTGGTTTCTCCATCCCACTCTGTGCCTCAATCACATCCAAGTTCAGCTATTCTTTGACAAGCAAACAAGTCCTCATGTATGAAGTCTCTTCTGCTGCAGAAGCCATTTGGTACCTCTGGTATTCTTGCTGCTTCTCCTCACTCCAATGTCCCTTTTTGAGATTGCACAAACAGAATTGCAGGCACACTGGGGATTGACAAAATTGCAGAATAGTATTTTCCATTTTGTTGTCTCTTCCTTTCCCATTTGTCCTTAGCAGTGTGTGAGTTATCAAGTCGCTCTGTTGTTAGAAGAGCCTACAGGGAGAGCCTCGCAGACTCCTTCTGGAGGAAGGATGTGGATAACAGGACATGATTTATCTGTTTAATTTATGTTGGACTGTTTGATTTTGCAAAATTAACCTTCTCCCTGAAGAAAGATGTCAGATGAAATTTTCAGTTGAAAGGTGCAAGGGGAGAGTGAGAGATTAGTGTTCAGAGCAGTGCAAAGTTATGTGCTTTGATCCTTCTGCACACTTACTGCTCTTCTCCACCGTGTGCCTTGCCCACAGAACACAGTTTGGGGGCAGGACTGGAGGACTTTTCCAGAAACTGCCAACCAGATTGTTTCCCTTGGATCAGACCCTATCGAAGCAGTTATGTCCTTGGCTTTTCACATGCAAAAGAAGCACTTTATTAAAAGAAACAAGATACTTCCCAGAGTCTGACAGCTTGCATTTTAACTATCACCCCTAACAAGGGACCTTAAAACTGACCCCAAGACTTAATTTAACCATTACAATTCCATTAGTCTAATTTGTCATGAAACGTCTTTAACTAATTACCTGCATTTGTAAGTTAGTCCACATGTCATGAGATAAGAAGTCAAGCATAGTCATAGGTCACTGCTCTGGGCTGCCATCACATAACACAGACCCCAGATGAAAGGGAATTCAGAGCTGATAGGAAGAATCCAAATGACAGCTACTCAGCCAGTACAAGGCAGACATGGCTGTAATGTAAAAATTGCACCATTGTCTTAGAAGTGGTGTTTTGGAAAAGATGGGGCATGCCCTCATTAGCAGAATAAGGTCTAGGAAGACTGAGTATTCCTCGTAAGCATTTGTCTTGAAGGTGGTAATTTGATAAATACAGGTCCCCACTAAAACCATTTGCTAAATTTGGCAGACAACAGTATTAAATATTTATGACTGAATTTAGAGCGTCCCTTTTCAAAGAGACCTGATTATGTCCTGAATGGCACTTTAAAAAGCTCATTTGGGAACTTTTGTTGGTTTCCTCAAACAACAAATGTTGAAACAGAGGAAAAGACCAATTAGGAGTCTGATTAAAGGTTGCTCAAGCCTTTCACTGAGTAGTTTGGATTTGGCTCCATATTACTCGTTGGAAATCTGCCCATGAATTTATAGTGGGAGCTACAACATGCTGTGTGCCACAAACACCTCTCTCTCTTAGATTTAGGCAACAGTAAACTTCCTCTCATTTCTCTTGTTCCAGTGCTTGTGACATTCCCCTTGAGACTAGATGAGGAAAAGGATATGGTACGTGATTAATGCAGGATGAAGCATTCAGAAAATTTTCTCATTCTTGTTCCTGTTTCCTTCCTCACTGAGCGGAGGTGCAGAGGGAGGTCACCAAGAGCGACTCCCCCCATCAATACAGAGTGTCACCATCACACTTTTGGCTGCTGGTGCTGGGTGTGAGAGGTAATTAAATCCCTGCCTCCACCCCAGCTCCCTGTCCCTTCGCTGATCCTGACAGACAGCAAACGCCATTGAATTCTTCACTTCCATCACTCATTTGATCAATACAAAGGGCCGGCAACAACACAGTTATACTGGTCAGGCCAGCCCTACCTTTGTACTCCCTAAGTATGGGCTCTGTCCAAGCCATAAATCACAGCTACTCTAAATTATAGAGGCTGCCAACACATCAGAGGCCTGGAGTGGGAGCTCCCTGTGATCACAGCAGGGAGGAGAGGATAAGGAAGGCCCTGACCAAGCTGTCTATTCTGTACTCAGGAGCTTTATTCAGACAGCAAGGAAAAGTGCCTGGGAGCCTCTGTGCTCCTCTTGCCTGCCACAGTGGCTCAGCAGTGTTCTGGGGTTACCTGCTGTCCTCAGGAAAAATCGAAATCTTCTTTCTAATGGCCATAAGCAGTCACTGGGATTAGGAGGAAACTTCCTTTGGTGGTGTATTACTGCAGACTTTATACCTGCACGAACCCTTTTTTTGCATCCCTATGGGAAGAGAGGACTGACTCATTTATTTGCATCTTCAGCACTGGGAGTGCTCAGTCGTCTGTGAGGGGGAGGAATGGCATCACCCTTCCGTCCCCAGCTCCTGCCACACAGCCCTGAGCTGTCACACTGCTCGGTGGCGTGAACACCATGGCACTTCTTTCTTTCCTATGTGGAAGTTCACCTGTTATTTTCTACCAGTATTCCTCCAAATCTTTCAAGATAAATGAAGCTTCAGATCTCCAAATCTTTAGCCTGTCTGAAACCAGCATAAAATATCTACCAGTCTGCAATGAAAAATCACAGACAATCCATCCTTCCGATCTCTTGCTTTTATCCTAAGCTGATAAGGGAGGCCCTCCTGTGCTTGTCAGCTTTGCATTCTTGGTGTTTGCAGCATAGCTGAGGATTGCAGATTAAAGGTGAAGAGTTGAACAGGGAAAAAATGCAGGAGCAAAGCAGCTGTTTAATGAGATAGAGGGGCTTTCCTCTTGAAAACTGCTTATCCATATCCTGTCTGTTGGTAATTGCAGGGTATTTTCTTTATGGGGCACTGTTTTCCTGGTTTAATATATCTTACCCCCTTGCATGATCATCTTTTCACTTTGGTAGGTGAAACCATTCTTTATGAAATTGTGAGTGTCAACAGCATTTTTTTAAGCTGCTTAGTTCTGTCCCGTGCATCTTTTCTCTTATAGTTAGAACAAAGTTCAAGTGTGCTCAGGAGTTAAAACTCAGACAGTCTCAGTCTGTACCTAAGTTTGTACCTTGCAGTTCCAGGATTGGAAACTCCTTTCCAGGCAAGTCTGTCGCAATCTGTAACAGAACATCTAAAGTTACTAATCCAGATATTGTTGAATTGACTTTCAGTGGTAGGATGTGCTATGCTGATAGTTAGAACCAAACATTTAAAAGACAAGCTTTTGGCAGCTGTTTTAGCCTGCTCATGTAACCGTCTGTCTTTCTGCTAGAAATATTTTAATTTTTGAAAACTCTTCCCTGTGCCTTGCTTTGTTTTTCAGGTAGACCCTTCACCTCCTGGTGTCCCTGAGGGTCTCAGGTGGTCCTGGTGCCTTCATCGGTGCTGTAACTTGCTGGGATTCACCTCCAAAAACAGATCTAAAAGTGATCTAAGAATCTATCATTACAAAATCTGCATAATCTTACAGAGGCCAGAGCAGCTAATAAAGATCACTTGGAAATGTCTAATGCATGTGTGCTACCACTGCACCTACCACTGTCTTTGCTGGTCTCCAGAGAGGTGCTGGGAGAGCACAACAGCCACTGGAGGAAAAAAGCAAGAGAAGAGAAAGGATTCATCTGCCAGGAAGAGATGCAGTCACGACTCTGGCTTGGTGTGATAAACAGCATGTGCTGCTCAGAGATCTGGCTGTGGACAGGCCATATGCCCCTGATCTGTCTCCAACTTGGAGAGCCTTCTGCTGTGGTTGATGTGAACAAGTCTCATTCTTTGTATCACCTCCACTGCAAATGAGGTTAGGAAATGGGAACATTTCAGGGTTGGAAAGAGTGATCTGCGAATTTTTCAGATACCAGAAGTTCCTGATCTCTTTTGTATAGATAATGTCAATGTTTAAATATGTATAACTGATAAAAGGGAGGTTGGAGGAATGGTGGGATTTTGAGTTGGGATAGGGAGGGGTTGCTGGGAGTTGGGGGCTTCTGAAATGGCAGAGACTTGGGATCATAGTTTGGAGAAGATGGATGCCTTGGCTTGAAGTGCATTGCCACAGTCTGGAGCAGGAAATCATAAGGGATTTGAGATGTGGAACAGAAGAGAGAAAATCTGCCTCACAAGGGATTGAAAGAATTTATTTGAGGGACTTGAAGGATTGAAGTAACTCATTTCACATGACTTTTCCTCCTCTATCCCATGCTCATGACTGCATGAAACAGTCATTTTTGCTGATGGAAATGTGGTTGCTGTATTTTCTGTCCCACTGTCATCTCCTTGTCTCTTTACTTGTCCATACAGAATCATATACCCTATGGCATCATATAATTAAAATAGATTATTATGCAGATGTAAGTGGATCCCTAAGGAAACTTAGCACATGGACAAAACACCACAAGCAACTTTTAACTGATTATGCAGCTATAAAGAAGTTTCTTCTTTTTAAAATTAAAAACACCTTAACTTTTTTCCCTTCTTTTTTAATGCTAACAGCCTAATGTCTTCCTCTCCAGATAAGCTCTGAAATGGAAGAGAGAGAGCAGAATACCTTATGGAAGTGAAGGCTGTATGTTTATGGGTTTAGAAACCTCTAAAAAGCCCAAAAATCTTTCCTCGCATTTGCAACACCCCTCCCCCTGCATGCAGAGTGCAGGCCCTGTATGCATTTGGTTTCCAGATCTGTGATTCCCACCCTCCTTTTTATAACCTGTGAATTTTTTCCCTTTCATAGCACAGATTTTACCCCCCTCCCATGCCCCCAAGGGAAGCTTTTGTCCCGTGAGTGCCCCTATGTTTTTAAAGAATATGGAAAGCCCTTGGTTTATTCTGTTTCTGTATTGCTACCTCCAGTTCCTGATTCCTGTTCCTCTGTGGCCCCTGCTAACGCAGAGTCTATCCCAAATGGAGGATTTCCATGCAGTTTCAGTGAAATGTGGCTGTGTGCACAGGGACTGCAGCCCTCTAGCCAGCAATCCTTCTTGTTATTTAGTAGAGGAGAGGTATCACTTTTTCCCCCTCTCCATCATCAGCCTGATTTTATTATAATCACATAATGCCAACACTGTTCATGTTTCCTCATCCCAAGACTTGGTGGATCCATTCAAACACTGTGTTAATCCCTCTCTACTCTCAGTAGCACCTTTATGATGGTATTGCCTTTCCAAGCTACAGTTGATCTTGCAAGCCTTCACACCAGCTAATCCAACCTCTTTTGGCTTCTTTCCCAAAGGTGTAGAGTTCTAAGGGGAACACCAAGCAAGGATATTTTTATTCAGTATCAGTGGATCCAGAATTTCTTCCTTTCTTACCTATGGGGCTGCTCACTCCTCTCCATTACTAGCAGCAAAGAGGGACAGATACTGCTTACAGAATATAAAAATTTTAAGGGAAGTAAGACAGAAAATAAGGAATCTAAAGGCTGTCTACATTTTCTATCTGTAGGTACAAGTCAGGTGGAGCTGCCCTAACATTTGTGCTGCTGATTAAGGAACAGCCTGTTATGTAATAAGCAATACATATTCTTCTCTAGGAGCAATCTTGCAGTGAAGCAGGAGAAACCACCCAAGTGGAGGGACCAAGGAATTAGCTGGCGCCTGAAGCTGAGACTGTATGGACAGCATCTCCAACAGTATTCCTCAGAGCAGCTTGAAGAACTCTGGCAGATCATAGCAGAACTCTTCTACTTTATTATGTGCTGAAAAGTAACTGGATTTTACACATTAGACACTAATCAAGGTCACCCCTTTATTGCTGAATGCGCTGCACTCACTGTGCTGTTGGCAGGAGGGCTTGCTCTGCTTCTGTGTTTTTAGAAAAAAACCCAAAATAAAATAAAAGGAGAAGAAATCCTTTGGCCAACCATCTGTTGGAACAGAGGCCATGGACACAATGCAGATACAAACACCTGGATGCATTTTGCAGGTGTGCCCTGTGACCCATCTTTCCGTGGAGAAATTCACAGGGAAAATAGATTGCACTAGACTGTTCTTGCAACTGCAGTTAATCGTCCCTTTTCTGTATTACTGCTACAGGATTAACACAAACATTGCTTCTATTTTCAGGCTTATCAAAGGCAGCAGCACATCTCTCTAATCTCCTATTTCCCTGCTCTCTTTAAAGTGTTTAAATGAATGGAGCACTGATGAGCAGGGATGTGGTGCCAGCAGGGATGGTGTCATTTAATGCCTCACTATTTATGCTATTTAATGCCTGTGTGGCTTTATGTGCCCTGGGTGACTTGCAAACCATCTGGCACCCTCCACCCTTTCGCAGGACAGACGGAGGTGTAGACAGCACCTTCATTTATCTCTGGTTCAGATAGTGACCAGCAGCAATAAAACAGTACAGTTCTGATGTGCCTGCTCTGACACAGCCTGCACCTGCTGTCACTGAAGGATGAAGCTTGGAGGCCATGGATTGGTGACCCTTGAGACCAGGCAGTTTGGATCTCAGCGAGCTGTGGGCACTTACCTACATTCCTGTTGGACTGGTTGGCACACACAACCCGGATTTTTCTTACAGCTGTAAAAAGCATAATGATATCTGATCGGCCCCAGCACCTGTTTGTGCAGTGCTAACTTGTCAAAAGGTTTCAGACAAGCTGGAATCAGCAGAATTGCATGTGTCATATCAGCTCCTTGTCCTAAGAGTCCTACAGCTGGATTTACAGTATCATTGAATCACAGCCTGAATTTTTAGCCGTATTACTTACACAAATCACAAATACTTGGGTTCTGTCCTCCACTCTGCTAGGAAGTGGGCTGAGATCCACCCTGCAGCTTTCACACCACTGTCAGCTGGCATTAACTTCCAGTCATTTTTTCCTTTGAGGCCAGATTGAAATCAGTGACCTAGAAGTAAAATACTCTGTATTTTGTTAGCAAGCAGTCCCTGGAGTTGTGCAGTCTAAATTGGGATGTCTTCTCTTTTGTATATCTTCTATGGCAATTGTGCTGTAATTACCACAATCCTCTTTCTAGTAGCAGAATTTATTAATTGCTTTCCACTTTCTCCAATCCATTTCTGCTCAGATCACAGTGAAATAAAGACTTTCTTTAGTGTGTGGATGGGTTATGATATCCTACTGTAAAGCATTAGTTTTCTATGGTGACATAATCAGAGATTATATTATGGATTCACTGATATTCCTGCAAGAACAAACTGGAAACTGTGTTGGACACTTAGTGCACTGCATGTTAGCAGTACAGCTTTGGGATCTGACCCTGAAAACGCTCATGTCTGGGAGAATATTTGCAGAAATAAGGACTAGTCATGTGTAGAAAAATTTCACAATCAGCCTTCTTGTTTATGGGATGGATCAATTGTGGACAGTGGTGAGAGTCTGCTGGGAGGTGCTGGCTGTCCTTGGCAGTGCCATTGCTGGAGGTTCATTTTATTCAGCATTTTAAGGAAGTTCCCAGCTCACACTGTAACTTTACTGCGGTCCACTCATATAAATGTTATATTTCCAGTTTTTCTGGAGTTCAGATTCTGTGTTCAGATTCAAGGTCAGATCCAGTTGGTCACTCTGTGGCACTGTGTAATGAATTGCCAGCATCCCAGAACGTACAAAATTGGAGATAAGAAGCAGCTCCACCTTATTACCATGATAGCCAATTGTAAGTGGTAGTGCAGTGGATAAAGGGCAAGGTAATGTAACATGTGAGTGGAATAGCTCTCAATCTGTGTATTATGAAATTGTCATTCTGTGCCACTGTTCAGCATAAATGGACTAATCTTCAGTTTGAAAATGAGGAGAGCTTGACTGTTAAAGAATAGGTCATTTGGCTTCTGGCAGCAGCAGAAGATGCTGTAATATTAGCTGTAAGAACTTGTGCATTCTTGGTAAGGAGATAAAAATGATTAAATTGCACTTCTTGCTTCTCTATCTTCTAAAGTAATTCATATTTGGACCCGGATTCATCTAAGCATTTGCATAATTCCTCAGGCCATTCCTATTCAGCCATGCATTTCAGCTTGTGCTTAAGCTCAAGCAAGTGCTGAAGTTCTTTTCAATTCCTGGGGCTTCAGCCTTGCAGAACAAAGTCTGGGCCATTACTTTATAATGTTTCAGTAGCTTCTGAGGTTGCTATGCTCTAGCAAATGGAAGTTTGCTGTATTTGTTGTATTACGGGCTGAATACTTTTTATTGACTCAGAAAGGTTAAGGGTGAACATGTTGGGGCCCTGGAGAGGATAATTTTTAACAGAGTCCTCTGTTGGAAATCCAAGAGCCAGAACAGGGGTCATGTCTCCAAAGAGTTTCATGGACTCTGCAAAACTGGCAGTCACACTGACTGCCTCCCTTCCTCTGGGCTCTTCCTGAAAAGGAATGAGCAGAGCCAAGGGGAAGGTTTTGTTGGACTTTTTGGGACGTGGAGCTCTTGAGGCTGAATTCTGTTCCAAATTATGCTCTATTTTCCAGAGTAACTTCTTAACTTGGTAGGGTTGTGGTGATGTGAATTGTAGTTTTAACATATCTTTCAAAACCTGCAGTATTATCATATGTATTTCTGTGCAAACTTGGGACGGAGGGTTGGAGAAGAACCTTGATACACTGATTTTTTTTCTTTTGTGGGCCTGGAAAGTTCAAAATATTTTGCCTGGTATTATCAAGCTCTTGTGTGTCAGTTCAGTTTAGCAACAGAACATGTCAGCCAACAGACATGAAGATGTGTGTGGGAACTGGAAATTTTTTAATTGGGATTGACCCCAATCTAAAATGAAATGTTTGGTTATGGCTTTTTATAGAAAATACAATGAAACAATTAACTTTTTTTTTCCTTTGAAAAAAATAATTTTCAGACATTTGGTAGGAAACCCTTTACAGAACAGATTTATGGCCTGAAGTCTTGCCCACAGTGAAACTGGTGGGAATTTTGCTGTTGACTTTCATGTAGCCATTTTACTGAGGTTTTCTTTGCAGCAGGAGGGATTGTCTGACTCTCTATCTGGAGGTATTAATGTAACTTCAAAGCTACTTGGCCTGCTTTAGAAATATAAAATATTCTTTATATCCCATTGACTTGTTGGAGGTCTTGCTTCATTGAAGGTAACATGATTTTTGTCTCTGTCCCAGAGAACCACAAGGAACTTAACCTATATTTGTTAAAATGGAGACCAATAACATGTAATGGAGACCAGTAACTTCTAATACAACAGAAGCAGAAAAAAGGGCAGATGTCCAGGTTAGTGCTCTGCTTTGCGGGGCTGTCTTCACATCATTGCTTTAAAATGTGCGTTCTGTGGAGGAGATCACTGCAGGTTCCAGATGTAGGTGTTTACAGGGGGATTCTGTTTCAGTGCAGTGCTGTGCATGATGATGCTGTCTCTGTTTGCCTCTGTTTGTCTCTGTTTTTTCTTCCGGGATGATTCACCTGGATTTTTCTTTCTGTATAGCAGATTTATTAACCCCCAGAAAGCTCTGTTTGGAAGTTGGTTTTCCACCCTAAACTGAGGTCTCACTTTTAACAATCTTCTATGAGCATGGAGCAGTTCATTCTATTGTTGAGTCCTTCATTACTTCTTCTTCACCTGGGACAAAGTGTTAACAATAGTGAGAGAAGGAAGAGAAAGGACCAGAAGAATCAGACAAAAGGGAAAAGGAGTATTCTGTGATCCCTTTGCATGAGATACACACATTTGAAAATTTTCTAAAATATGTTTGTCATGTTTTTCATAAGAAATATTAAATGAAAATACAGCTAGTCCCGGACTCAACCTACACATTTTGACTGGGATGTAGGGCTGATTCAGGGCAATCTTCCAGTTTTGCACTTCCAGCCCATCTCTACCTGCTTTACTGGCAGGTTGCACTGCACTGAGGACAGCTCTGTCTAGCTCTGTGTGGTAGACACAAAAAGAGCAGGACCTTCCATGGAATAAGTGATTCCTAGGAGGGGCCTGAGAGCCGAGTTTCAAAAGCATCATGTTCCCAAAGAAAGGCCAAATTTTTCAGAAGGACTGAACAACAAGCATTCCTGCTGTGACAGATGGCTGAGTATTTCAAAAGAACTTGCTATTAAAGCTGGCTGGAGATTGTCTATTCTCTTGTTTTTGACAGGAACTTGGGTTTTCTGTTAAACATAATAATAGTGCAGAATGGACCGATTTTCCTTCCAGCATGCTATTTTTATGTGAGAGTTTTAATTGTTTGGTCAGGGAAACTCTCACTCCTGTAATACATTGATTTCCAATCACTGTGCTGGAAGCCATGTGAGAGACACTTCCCAAAGTCTGATCCCGGGTTCTGACCCCCCAATGGCAATGAAGCTGTTCTGAAGCCCTGGCTGAACACAAGGGTACTGTGTGTGATGTGGTGGGCAGAGCACTGGAGTGTGCTACTTCCAGACAGGTTTTCTTGGGTTTCCTTTTATATTTCCTAGAGAGAGTTGAGTTTTGAGTTACTTGATTTGGGATCCTGAACACACGATTTCCAGTGTGTGAATGCCTTCATTTGTGGCTGCTCACAGGTAGGATTGGGGGTGAAAGACAAGCTGTGCCTGTATGTAGCTGAACATGCAAAGTGGGATCTTGGAACTTGAGGCCGTTTCTCAAAATGTGTGCTTTAACATTTCCATGATGTAACTTTCCCATCCATAAACAGTGAAGGACTTACAAAGTTCAGTGTTTATACACACAACTTTGGAGAAGCAGAAATACAGATAAATCCTTTTCTTCAGCCTGAATGTCTCAAAGCTCTTTTAAACTGTTAATTAATTGAGCAGTCATAATGATGTGCCAATGGGGATGAAGGGGGAGGAATAATTTACAGGTGGGAGAAATGAGGCATGAATGACTTCCTAGCCTTACCTGAGCCATGCTGTTAGTCTGTGTCAGATCCAGACAGATACCTTCTGTCCTGTCTCCTTTTGCATCTGTGATGAGTGCTGGGAACATCAGCTTCTCCCCCTCCCTGCTTCCTCCTCTTCTTCTGTAGGGAACTCAACTCCTTATCCCCAGGCTGCTATTTCAGGGAAGTACAAGGAGTCCATGTGGCTCCCTCTCTGAGGGAGCAGCCCTGGAAGCCAGGACATTTGTTTCAACTCCCAAGTTCCACCTAATGAACAGGACAGGGCCAAAGTCAACCCTGCTGCATGGGAGAGGGAGTAAGGAAACCAAACTTATGGGTACTCTTAGAGCAATGGCACATTCTACCCTGCCTTCCTCCTCCTGACCTTGTGCACAACTGGATTACGGTGTGCTGTCCTCTGTATACCTTCCACAACAATTCAGTTTATACCTTTGCTGCACCGAGCAGAGTGGCTCTGAAATACCAGCTCACCTCTGAGAAACGACAGAGCCCCCTTTGTCACCATGTCTTTCTTGTCTGAACTCCTGTATCTGGGGTCAGTACACTTTTGTACAGAAAACATTGAATCTTCTGGCATATATAGAAAAAATGAATGCAAGGTAAATTCAAGTTGTTTAAAACTTATGGAATGGGCAGGATAAAACAACTGCTTAGGAAAATACCCATTGCACAATTTCATCTACAGTTTTTCTGAGAATCCTGTTTAAACTCAGTTCTTAAACACAGCTGTGAAACTCATGAAGATGTCACAACAGTTGCTCACCCAATAACCTTGAGAGCCTCCTGGGAAGGTATTGACAGCACCAACAGTGAGCAGTAATTCTAACAGGCTGCTTTGCTTCATTCCTCTGGCTACTCCTTGTCGAGCTCCTGTAACTTCAGACATGAAGTTTTTCTTCTACCCAACGTGGTTCCAACTGCTTCTCCCTATCAGTCATTCATATCTGAAAGGGAAAAGAAAAATACTGACATAAACTGCTGGTCCCTGGAACACAAGCTTTTTTATTTAACTGGCAGGGCTTATGGTTACCTTCAGACATAGCTTTTAAAGTAGTTTTTAGCTGGATGACAGAGATAAGCCCTCCAGGAAAAAGCAGTGGTAAAGTGGTGGGTCATTATAAATATTTTGTTCTCTCTGTAGTCGTGTTTTCCATTCTTTTTCAGTTTATGTATCTTGTAAAAATTTTCCAGTAAATCTGCTACCTTCTGTATGGTGAATTTAAGCCTATTGATTTGTAGCTGTCCTAATTGCATTTTACAGAACCCCTGCTGCCTCTGGGACCAGAGCTTGAAAAGTCCTGTTTAGTGAAATGGATTGTCTTCCACAGGTCATTGACACCCCATATTCTGCTTTATCTAAATTAGGCAGACTCCAGTATTCTCTGATCTAATCCCAAAAGTAAGGGGTGTGTGTTATGTGCAGATATAAAGCTTACACATAAATTTCTATTGAGAAGTTATTGGAAAAGGAGCTGAAAGCAGGTAGAGCCTGCCCTCCCAGCTCAGTGTGAGCACAGGGATGCAGTGCCTGCTAACAGCTGGCTTTTCTGCAGCTCGGCAGGTGATGGAGTTCCCACCACTTCAGGAGCCCACTGCCAATGGTTAGCACATGCTGCTGAGAGAAATCTCATCAGTTAAAAATGTCTCATAAATAATTTAGAGGAAAGCAATTAGCACACACAGCTGTAGCTGTTTGCAAAGTCACAGTTATACCTGCCAGGGCAATCTGGAAATGGAAATTTCAAGCCCATTTCTTTAAGTGGCCAGAACGGTCTAGCTTGGAGCTAGGGCTGATGGGTAGTTGTTGATGAGTAAGGAGTAAATTGCATTTTCACGTCTTTTTATGTGTAATGAATTCCAGGAGAGCATTTTAGTATTTTGTGCATATTGGGAAAGGAATCAAAGAGATGCATAGTTTTAAAAACCCCAGCAGTCAAGCCCTTATCCTTTCAGAGGCTCTGCAACTCATCCAGCTTCAGAGTGGGGGGGAGAGATTTTAACAGAGACTTGGACATGCATTTTGAAGGCATCAGCTAGTTAGAATTTGTCTATATGTACAGCCTGCTCAGAAAGGACAGGCAGGAGGAAAAGGAATAAAACACTGTTTGAAGTATCTCATCTGAGTATGCTTGCCTTGACAAATCGATGAGAGCAAATTGTTTGAGGACTTCTGGGTAATGATAAAAGGGAAGGGAACCTGTTCTTTAAGAATCTCAAACAACTGCAGGGAAGGTGTGAAAACAGGTTTGTTTGCGCAGGTGAGTCCTGAGAAGGGGTATCAAACATTACATCTAGAGATGACACAAGGCTGTGTAAATAGGGCACATATATTCCAGGAAAGGGTTAGAAGTCACCTACCATGACACTATATTGGGACAAAGGGACAGACAATGTAACGTTGCAAGATCGTCTCAGCATTTCTGATAGCTGTGCATTCAGTCATGATATCTCTGCTAACTGAATGCCTAAAACATGTTCATAGGATCCCCCCTTGGCTAGGGGGGTTCCAGGTTACCAACTGGAAACTAAATCACAGTATGTTACCACATGAGGCAATCCCAGTCCTAAACTCTGAGATTCCTTCCTCTTCTAAGAGGAAGTTTGACACTGTGTTGTGAAAAAAGCATTAGAATGTGGATTGTTCATAGTATGAATGATAAAAAGCATTTCAACTATGATTAAAGACCATCTGAATTAGAAAAGACTGGAGTTAGAATTTGTAGCAGTGGCATTATTTTATTCTTCAACTCTCCTATGCAAAAACATGTCCCAGAGAACCACAAGGTTGTCTGCACCATTTGACCCATTCTTCTAAATCCAACTGCCATCACCTGGCGAAGAAAGTAGCAGAGAAGCCCAAGAACCTGCCTGCCACTTTCGGGTGGTCAAGGCCTCCTTCCAAGGAAAATTCCATGGGTGAGCCTTAGACAGTAACCAAAAGCAGCAGCTGCTCATTGACTGTGAACTGGATGAAGATCCCTGCAGTCCCATCCCTTTAACACAGGGATGAAAATCCCTGCAGTCAGTCAACGGGCTATCAATATTTACAGCTGCCCCAGCTGGTCTGGCCTCACAGAGACAAGTAAGACCTCCTGTAAGTGATATTAATTGAAGTCTATCTAGAAATCTCTTACAATAGATTTTGTTTGACTGCAATGGGAACTTTAATACATTACTGAATACATTATGGCAGTGCACCTTCCTGGACTGCATAATGATTAGCTGTTAGTGTGTTTTGGTAAGAGGCTCAAATATTTCATTTGCTTATTTTTTTCATTTTTTTTATACTTAATAGCTTTTAGTAGAAGTGGGGAATGTGAAGAATGTCCTTCAGAACTGCAGATGAATAATTGCTCAACAGCCAGAATTTCAGTAACTTTGAAAATCTTCCTTGAACAGAAATTCAGTCTGGGGTGAATCACTGGTCACTGGGGCGAATCTGGAGTGTTTTGTGGTTTTTCTCCTTGTGAGTTAATCCAACTTTATTCCAATTTAATATGTTAGCTAGATGGGATCATTGTGTGCCTCTTAAGCCAACTTAGCACATTTTATAAGATTCTAAATCACATTATCTTCTGGACCACAAATAAGTGTTCAAGAAATATAAGTTAAAATAATTATCTAACAGGTTTTAAATGAACATCTTTCCCTCCTATCCAGAGAAAAGTTAATGCAGAATTTGGATCTCTATCCATAAAAGCCTGTAGGAGTATTTACAGGTATCCTTCTTGAAACAAGAATCCTTCTTGAGTCCATGATCTTTATAACATTATTGCAGGTATATGTTAACAGCACTGCAATGCAGAAATGTGAGAAACTACTAAAAATCTCAACTAGGTCAACTAAGGATGAGTCGGGATTTTGTTCAAAACAATTGGCATAATGTTTTCATAATTCAAGAAAATATTCATTGTACAGGAGAGATGACATCTCTTTTTAAAAAGGGGATTATCTGGTTACAGGGTTTGACTGGGCTTTGCCAGTGACTGCACTGTAAATGAGGGTAAAACTCTGCCTTAGGTGGTATCTTCTGGGTCCAGAGGTTATCACCTGAAGTCTCCAATCACATCCCCATTCTGGGAGCGCTGGAGTCTGAATTGGGATGTCTCTCCATTGTCTTTGATGATAAGTTAGGGAAGAAAGAAACTTTTTCATTAGAAGTAGATTCATCTCCCTCACCTTTAACTTGTAGGAGCTGTCTGGGTATGTCCACAATGAATGGAGAAGGAATGATTTCTTCACCTGAAGATTCATCTTCTAATCTAGATTTGATGACTTGCTACTGGAGGAGGATATACTTGGCTGTTCATTTCAGAAGTCCTGGCAGCAAGGTCAGAATGGATGTCTCCTTTTACACAGTCAATTTTGGTTAATACCACTACGTATTTTAGCACAGTAGGATCCCTGATATTTCTTGTGCTAGAACAACTCCAGTAACACTGTACAGGTTTTGCTTGGGGTTTGTTTTTGTGGGGTTTTTTTGTTGTTGTTTGTGTGGGGGTTTTTTTGGTTGGTTGGTTGCTTGTTTTTTTGTATACTCAAAGAGCACAAGGAATCCTTTAATGAAATCTGTTTTCCCTTTTTAGTCTCAGACATTAGCAATAATCCATGATCTTAAACCTTCAACATTTATCAGTGTACAGTTCAAGTGCTTACAGTCACTAGCCATAGGCCAGCCACACTGAATACCTTTCAAATGCAAACAACTGATGCTTCAAACTGCCAAGGCTCCTTATTCACCTGGGGCTCAGCCCAGAACACAGATTTTTCATTGGACTCCAATATGAGCATTTAGTATGTTTTGAACATTATGTATGTTTTAAAGACACATACAGAAGAGATTGAAGAGGTTCAGCTCTTTTGGCAGTGGCATGTGGCTTTTTTTACAGCTCTTCCAGGGACTGCATGGAAACAGAGGTTGTGTCTGAACACTTTCAGATCCCTCTGTGTGGTATGGGTATTATCTGCTTGGCTTTTAAAAAGTCCAAGGACACAGAATGAACTGATGTCTCTGAGGCAGAGGCTGACAGTAAGTGCGGATCTTCTTGAAATACCTAAATCAGGCCATGCCTATGGTTGTGAGATGATAGTTCCTGTGGAGTGGCCCCTAGCTTGGGTTGAGGCACTCCCCTTTCACTTGTAACTTCAACTCAGAAAACAGGCACAGGTCTGAATAACAATCTTGTCATCACAAACATCTTTTTGTAGGTGCCAGGGCTCCAAATATACTGCCTACATTTTCTTTGTGGGTTGTTTTTTTTGTTTGTTTGGGTTTTTTTGTTGTTTTCTGGTTTGTTTGGTTGGGGTTTTTTGAGTAGAGATGAATAATCTATTTTATTTGTCAGTTCTAATTTGGAAAGCAAAGTTCATTCTGTGTCAAAAGCCTTAGGTATGGCAGCCCAGCTCCAGATGATGTTGCATAAATGTCTTGATAGGACACTGGGAAAGGCTGACATCCTTGCCTATGTCATTTTGAACTCCCCATTTGACCTTACTTTCTCCTAGTGGATTCTCCCAGGCTAAGAAAAATCCATAAGCACAATTGCCTTTCAATGGTCTGAAAACACGTAGAAAGGCCCCTCTAGCA
Source organism: Vireo altiloquus (assembly GCA_013396875.1). Taxonomy (NCBI): domain Eukaryota; kingdom Metazoa; phylum Chordata; class Aves; order Passeriformes; family Vireonidae; genus Vireo; species Vireo altiloquus. The sequence goes on from VZRF01005967.1 coordinate 588,531, forward strand.
CTCTCATTTCTCTCTGAAGATGGTCTCGGCTTCTACAGCCTCTCCTGAAAACAAAGATTTTCACTGACTGAAACATCCTCATTTCTGTCCTACAGTGCATGTTCTGTATCCTTCTCCATGTACAGTTCTGGTGCTGCAATAACTGTAGCTATATCCTGCTTTAGAAGGAGTTTGGTAATTACAATAATAGTATCATTTGGGGAAGCTGATAATCAAATCTCTGCCAGTTTTTACCTCTTTTTCTTTCAAGTTACAAGAATTGAAACAACAGCTTGGTCCTTCTTTTAATTTATTCCTTATTCCATTTCACTCTCTTGTTTCTGATGAAACAACCCCTCACAATCTGATATCAGTGAAAGCCAGGACAGTGTCAAAAGCAAGTCCCACGTCTGGCTGCCAAGCAAAAGACAAAATGTACCAGTAGGATGCTGTGCAGCAGCAGTACTTCCAGGAGGCAGCCTTCTTCCAGATCTTGTCCCTGGTGTGTCACTGCAAGAGAGAACACAACCAACATGTTTTAATGAAGAGTACTGGCAGTTGACTGGAAAAGAAGAAACTGTGTTAATTCCTTCTGTAACACCATTTGGACTAGTGCCATTTATACATGCTCACAGGGGATTCCCACCTACACTTGCAGCCTTGACCACTTCAGCCCCTGCCTCCAGTGGTCCCTTTGCAACCCCAGAGAAAAACTGGTGGGTATTGGTTTTTTCTTTTTCTTTTTCTTTTTTTTTTGTTTTGTTAATTAGGGTTTTTTATCCATGTGGATAAATTCAATCATTCAGTTTCTAGTGAGCCTCATGGATAGTTGTAGTGGCACCACAGGAGGCAGTGGAAAGGAACAGAGATGCAGGAGCAAAAAAGAGTGACTGGAAGCAAGAACTTCCTCCACTGGTTTCACTACTTAAAAAACACATGGAAATGTAATGCTTCACATTATCTGCTGAGCAGCTGGTGAGCTACAGAGCACAGCAGTGCTTACCTGCATATTTTCTAGGTTTCAGAAGTGGGCTCTGCAGCCTGTGTTGGTACCATGACGACACTGCCTCTGGTACTGGAATAGCTCGTTTAAATATAACCTGTACATGGTCTCCATGAGCTCTGGTCTATGCAGACCTACAGCAAGATATCATTACGGATTTTCCAAGTCCAAAGCTAAACACTATGTTAGGGCTGCCTTTCTTTCACTTCCACCCTCTTTTGCAGTTGTATCTGGGGCCTGTTGACTTCAATCTTTTTGTTTTCAAAACACACCTGCAGGGCAGGCAAGCAGCCTTGTCTGTGTCCTGTAGAGTGAGATCTAAGAACACATTCAAAAGCAGCAAAAATCACTTGGGACTTTACTGCTCCGCCTGTGTGAGGGCAGCCATCAGTTCCACAGAAGAGCTAATGGGCTGCATGGCTCCTCATTCTTCAGCACAGTGCTGGGTATCTGCACTTCACCACTTGAGGGTGGCCCAAGCTCTTTTGACTTGCACACAAAGTGGACAGGGAGCAAGAGCATTTTGTGCCCTGCAGCCTGGGCTAGGAGGTGACCACTGTGGGGGAAGCACTGTCTTGAAATGCCAGATACAGGGAGGTTCACTCTAGGAGTTTGTAGTGGAGCAGAATACTGATGTCAATGGACATCATTCTCAATCACTAAGCATCCTCTCTCTCTCATGAAAATTAGCCTTCCCTCTGAAATCCTTGTCAGTGCTGTAATTATGAAAGTACAGATATTTTAAATGCAGTTGAGTAAATGTACAAATCGTGGTGGCTTCATGCTTTAAAAGCTCTGCTTGTATTTATATAATTGGGTTATAATCATAGAGGAGGAACTGAAAGCTTCACCCTGCAATGGCAGAAATGTCAGAGGTGCCCTCATCCCCATCTCTGCCAGAAGTTGCTGTGGGTGAATTGTGCAGGCCATGGAGTAGCCCTAAGCAAGCTATCAGAAGTATGCCTTTAAAATGTTGTGGGTTTGGGGTTTTTTAATCAGGTCACTTTGCAAATCCAATTTGGAGTTTACGGCATACTTTATAGGGACTGTCCTTGCATTGGGGTAACCAGCACGTACTAAGATGTGCTGCTGGAAAATTGGCAACCTTACCTTAAATGAGGTTTGTGCAGATTTACATGGCTGTAGGGATACAAGGCTTAGTCTTTATCAAGTCCATTGAATTTGGGGGAAGAAGAAATGCCACTTTTACTTTATTGTGAGATTGAACTCATTGTTTAAGTTCTAGAAGATTCACTTCTGGGATATGCTGAAGTGATCTTTTCAGATGATGCTGTGCACTTGTCTTGGGACGAGTAAGTGAACAAGTAGGGGTGGAGGCAGCAGAATCCTGCTGGGACACCCTGGGCAGGGTGTGAGCACATGGGGTGGTCGTGGGGAGGCTCAGCAGGGGCAGAGCTTCTCCAACTGACTGAGATTCTCTTCATTAACTGGGCCGGGGCTGGAAGTACTGAGGCAAGATGACATAGTGGGGCTGTTTCCTCTCAGGGGAGCTCAGGCTGTCTCTTTTGTATTATTGCTTCCTTCCCACCTCTTGTACCCCTGTGCCACAGAAGGATTAACCTCATGAAAATTCTTATGGCCTGGAAAAACTTCAGACTTCCAAAGCATGGGCCAAAGAGTAGCCGCATTCCATCATTATGTACATAGTTATGTTCAGGTTACAGTTCGCCTGCTATGAACGTACCTTTTTTCAAGCTTTTTCACTTTGTTGTAATTTAGCAACAATCCTTTCCATGTATTTAATGAAAAATATGTGCTGAGACTTACAGATATTTCTGCCAGTATAGTCTTTACATCACAACTTGTATGTGAAGGAATGTGCAAGTTCTTTGGAGTGGTCCTTCATTTTGTTCTGATTCAGAAGTGGAAAAACAGGCAGGGACAACAAAGCAAATTTAATTTTCCTTCTTAAACCCTGCCAGTTCGAATAATCTCTTGCTGAGTTTCCTGATGTGGCTATTCACATTCCTTCATGGATTCAGACTGGCTGTTAGCAGCCTCCAAATAAAACGTGGTTATATGGAGATTTACCTTGGCCCTGTTCTTGCTTGGCGACGAGATGCAGAGAGCAGCCAACTGGTTCGGCTCATGCTACATGTCCTCTTCCAGCAACTGCTTCCTGTACAAGCCCACTGCTCTCCAAATTAATGGGATTGTTGCTTTAGCTCAAGATGTAGGAGATTTAATTCTGGTGTTTGTGTCAGCGATCAATGAAGTCAGGAAATTGCCTTTACAGAGCATTCAAAAGCCCTTTTATTCCAAAAGAATCAAATCCAGGCTTCTGTTAAATGCAGTAAAGGCTGCCATCATTAAAACATTGAGGCTGCAAGTTTGGCCACAAAAATGTTACCGTAATGCAGTTGGTATTCAGTCCTTTCTGTCAGTGTTGCCAAGTCTGGCTTTTATTTATTTATTCATTTTCACAAGTCTCATGTTTTTCAGGCATTCCATAAAGCCTCGGTGTTTACAGGCATCTTACTCATCTGAGAGTCTCAGCTTCCAGTTTTAAAAGATCTGCTATTAGCCCTCACGGACAGGGAGGAAGAAGGAACGTGTGATAAGGCTGATCCTCACAGGCAAAACCAGAAGGCTCATAAAACCCCACATTTAAAAAGTCAAATATGATTTTTTAAGAGGATCTCATGAACTTGGCCTCCCGTTTATGTGTCTCAAGTGCCTGGCGTAGACTCTACTAATGATTGCCTGGGTCAGGCTGTGATTCGAGTGCAGAGGTGCTGTTAGATGCAGAGAGCTCTGCAGCACTCAGATGGATTGGGGGAGGAATCCTCTTTCCATTTATTATATTCCTGTTTCAACTTCGTGGCCTGAGCCTTGCCCTGTGCACCCTGTTTACTGTGTGTTTCATAAAGGCCAGAGGACTCATCCTGTTGCTCTGAAACTGCTTAGCCCATCTTTGGCTGGATTTACTGTTCAGGAAGAACAAATGGTTGCTTAGGAAAGCACTGTATTTAACGAGAAAGCCGGGCTGGACTTTTTTCAAACAAACAAAAGCCAGCATCTCTCAGCTTGGCATGGCCTTTGCCATTTTGTTTATTTCATCACCCCATTGTCTTCTCTGTCCCTTCTGTTTTTTAAATTTCTTTGTTACAGCATTTCACAACCCACAATCTGGATACTGTAATTCCTGAAGGAATGCACAGCATAATGAATACTGCATGATCACAAAATAGTTCACCTCGTGCAAAGCCATCGCAGAAAACGATGCATCACGGCTGTTTCCCAATCTTCCCTGCTTCACTGGTTTCTTTTATTTGGAGAAATTCTTTCAGCTTCTCCTCACAGGGGCTACCCAGTGAAGAGGAAGTGTAACCTTTCTCCACCCAGCAACAAAAATGCAATGGTTTTGGAGCACTTCCCATTTCCATGATGTCTCTGTACAACGCAGCACAGAAGTTAAACTGGCCTGTACCTTCTTCCCCGGGCTGCAGGCAGGGGAGCTGGGGTACAGACACACTGGGTGACCCGCACAGGACAGCACCGGAGAAACAAACCCTGCCTCGTAGGAGAAGCAGCTTTGCCAGATTGCTGGGGCCAGAGTTAACAGCAGAACTTTTTAATTTGTGGGTTTTTAGCAGCACTTCCATACATCGAGATATTAATTAATGGCTTATTTTAAAAGGTCAGGTTGTTGAGTTTCTTATTTTGTAAATTGGGGTTTTGAGAAGCACTTCTACAGACCGAGGTATTAATTAACGGCTTATTTTAAAATAAGTCAGGTTGGCATTTTTAAGTGTCTCATTTCCGCGGCCGTTCCCTGGGCACAGCGGCGGCCCCGAGGTCCCGGCAGGACCAGGGCACCAGGGAGAGCCCGTGTGGCCTCTGGCATCGCGGCTCACCAGCCCCAGGGGGGCCCGGCGGCGACTTCCCAGAGAACGCGGGCACGAGGGGGAGCGGCTGAGCCGGGCGGGGCCGAGCCCCGGCCCTGCCCCGCGGGCCTCCGGCCCGGCCCCGCTGCGCCGCG